>CM041641.1:18461957-18544782 GCA_023333625.1 Bothriochloa decipiens | reverse complement strand
ATAAGGGGCTTCTGTCGGAGACTAGGGTTACGTTTTTGTTCCCTCCCGACCAGCCGCCTCCACTCAACCGTTCGAGCTTGAGCTGCTCCGGTGCACCTCCGGCCAGATCCCCTGCGAGCACAGGCGGCTCTGGTGAGCAGGCCTCCGGAACTTGTCCCGTCAAGCTTACCTACTCGGGTAGGCGGGCAATCAAGTTTTTGGGGAGCGTCCACGGGCGCGACTGCTCCGACACGCTGCTGCTGCCTTCCCCGCCATCCCTGCAGGCAACAATGGTGTTGTACTGGCCGCGGATACCGGCAGTAGCACGCTAGGGTATAAACTGAGATCCCTGTTTATGCTTCATTTCGTTGCTGCTGTTATTTTGCTTATGTTAATGAATACCAGTAGCAGTAGCGAATATGAGGCTGTCGCTCGCATCATACTAGCGTTAGTATTTTGCTTATCACATTTATGGATTAATTCATGCTGTAAAATGACTAAATATCCAACAAAGCCTCGGTGGCTTTGGTCAAGCATACAATATAACCTGTGGTTGTTTGGTTGGCCGATTGTAGCAGGCCAGAAGAAGAGGCACACACCTTAGTTGGAAGGGAGTGAGGATGGCCAGTTGGCATCACTGCGCGAGGACGACCGAGATGCACTCGATGCCAACCCTCCCGCTCGACCTGCATAAACCGTCAGGATTCTGTGTTGCTGTGCACACGGAGAGGGAAAGGAATCAACACTTCTGTTTCTCGCATGATTAGGGAATTGGGATGGATGGGTCCATTCAGTTGTTGGTATTTTTATTTCTCCCGTAATTACAGGATTTCCCCTGTTGTTATTATTAGGGGAATGCCGAGGAAGTACTTTTATTTTTTTCTAAATATTTTAATTTATTAAGTAATTCGTAAAGCTATTACCTCCTATAGTAGATGAAAAGTGAATCTTAGCATTGCCCTACTCTTTTTTTGAGAGCGTGCATTAGCACGTTTTTCATTAAAAAGAAAAGGAGTTAAGTTACAAAAATTCAAAGGTTATCGAGACCCACACCGAAACAACCTCACCAGACTCACGTGCTCGTAGTTACACAATAAACATACTACTAAGATGCGGTGGCGTTGGTAATAAGGAGCTAGTCCACCTCCTCGCCGAGCCCGACCATATCTAGGCCCAAAGCCACCGGGTCAAACTTTCCCCCAAGAAAACTCTCCAAGTTTTCATGGGTAGAATCTGACAGCGCTCCCTTGAAGGCAGATTTGAGCAAACGCACCGTCTCAGAGCCGACATTTTGGAGCCTCCATTCCCAACTTCTTCGAGAGAACACATTTTTTTTGCAAACAGTTTTTGAAAATCCATGATCTACCAATGTTTTTTTTTTCAAAATCTAAAACACGGGGCCAGAAAAAGAAAGGCAGGTTGTAGCGCTAAAGAGAGGCCAAATGTTTTACAAGCGCACACACAAGACAAGACAGTATGTACAGCGACTGCACCGTATACAAGTATTCCGAGCTAGCTACAGTTAGCAACATCTAATAAGCCGCACGCGCGTAAGCCACATGCCACCAGTCGCCCGCGCGTAAACCACATGTCACCAGTGTGAAGGAGCCGGCAGAGAAGTGGATCCAGTACATAACAAGGAGTGAGTCACCGATAACACCCAGCTATCCAAAAGCCAACCCATTGTTCCTCAATGTCGTAAACAATCATTGGCTGATCGTACAACGATTTGGCAGCGCTATATGTTGAAGAACGACTTTTCCGGACCAGAATAGACGCTGCCGCATAATGATCTCAAGTAAAATTATTATGTTTGTCAATACGCATTTGTTCTGGGACATTTCACTTTCAACAAGTTATGATGCTGAATTAAAGTATTGCAATGTCCAGGTTGTAGCCTTTTTTTGCGGGGTCTTTAATCATACATTACATAGACTGTATCAATTGTACGTTACTGAATATATGGTGTCTCCTTTGTACACAATTGGCATAGTGTCATTATCAAGGTTGTGGCCTTTTTTTGTCGATCATGCTCCTCTTCCCTCCTCGTTTGTCCATGGCCCAGTGATAGGGAAAGAGCACTCCCTTATTGCCATCCAATCATCTCTATGATGTAGTGCATGATATAATTGTCCACATCTCTATGCCACCTAGATCAACACAATTGAATTGACATGTATTTTGTTACTGGCTCTTTAATAAAAATCCCTGTAGGGGCCTCGGAAAAAATTGAATTGACCCGATGTTGATACCGGGATTGGATTCTGTGCACCTCTGCATATAAGGATTCAAGATCCATGGGTGATTGTTTTTTTTTATAAGTTCCATGGGTGATTGTTTTATGGCCAAACCATCTATCGTTGTTTGCATTATCTCCTTCTCTTCCTTTGTCCTTTATTAATCAGGGTAGAGGTGGATAATACTACAACAGCATAATAAGCTTATAAGAGTATTCCAAGTTACTTTTTTCCATAACGGTAGTGGTTTTGAATAATTCAAATTATTGGAGTAATTTCTAAACCTTAAGAATTTACCTTTTCGTTTCTTTGGAAATACCAGTTAGGATTAGTTAGATTATTTATTTACTCCCCCCATTCTATATAAGGTATTAAAGTATTCGAAATTTATATCAAATTATAAGGTATTCTACTTCTATATGAATTAACTCTTCCAAAGCACACAGATCACATACACACATACTATTAGTGTTTACCATGAAGTTCAGAATATGGTAAACTCAAGATCTCCCCTATAGTAGTTTAAAAAAAATGTTACATGTCTTTTGTTGTATCCACATAATCTACGATAGAATCCCTAGAGTACTTTTTTTTTACAAGATTTTTTTTCAAGACCCTAGAATACTTTGAATTTGGGGAATAGATTTCAACAGCTCTCACTTCTTCCATGGTTTCCAGCTTATGGAGGCCGGATAGCTACGCGTGCCGGCCACTTCGCTAGCTAGCTAGCTAGACGACAAGGAAGCAAACGATAAACTGTCAGGTGCTGGATATGAATGATGCTGGATATTTTTGCCTAAAAAAAGCAAAGACACGGTCACACGAAGGTGAGCTCGTCAAAAAACAAAAGAGAAAGAAAACGAAGAAGAGGTGCCTGGTTGATTATCTCATTATAAAAGCCTAGCCAAGGTATTGCCTAATGCGAACAACAACACATCGTGTTTCATCGGTTAAGACAACCTTGCGAAGCACCCATGGCTTCTGCCAAAGAAAATGTTCCTCTGGCGCCGCCCCAACCGCTGACACGACAAACCAGCAGCCGCCCGCGTCCTCCGCCACCGACACCGCTGCGGCCCATGATGGCCAACCGCGACACTGAGGCGCCGCCGGTAAGCGGCGGCGTCCTCAAGTGCTCGTGTTTCCGCCTTCCCAGCCGCCGCACCAAGAAGCCTCTGCCGCCGCCGCCCCCGGCGCCGAAGCTCCGCAGCGCCAGCAGCAGGAGCGCACTAGTGGCTCCGGACAAGTCGGCGGCGCTGAGGGCGTCCCAGTCCCTCACCACGTGGTGGCCGCCGTCACCGCCAACCGCCTCTGCCGGTGCCGGTGCCACCGCCACCCCAGCTCCTGCTGGCAGCGGCGGGAGCGTCGTCGCGCCGAGGAGGGCGTCGGCGTCGGCAGCGGTGGCACCGACCATGAAAGCCGGCGTCGTGAGCACGTCGTCCTCGTCCTTCTCGCACTGGCGCTGCCGGTCGCCGTCGTCGTCCCGGGTCATGCCGCACGGAGAGCGCGCGTCCTTCTCTTTCGCGGTGTCGCCGGCGTCCAGCATGAGCACGCCAAAGATACTGCAAGGGTGGCAACAGAAGTAGCTGGCGTTCGTTTGCTTTTGATCGGCGCCTCAGCAGTCAGCCCCAAACTCAGTGTGTTTTGTGTACGCTGTAACTGTAATTTAAATTTGGTTCGTCTGTCCTCAAAAATGAGATGATGTGCGTCCTACGTAGTGAGATTTCCTTTCATATATGTATCGTTTTCATGAACCTATCATCGGGTTCAAGTTGACTAGGTAATTACTTCTTTCTTGTTGCCTCTCTATGAAAAGAAAATGAACTAGCCGGCCGGTCATGTTTGGATGCATACCCGGACTAATTGTTTGCCCACAAATTTCTAGTCAGCCTATCCAAATATAAGGCTAATATATAATCTAATTTATTAACTAACTCTAGCTAGCTAGTTTGTTCTAAATTTTAGTATCTCAATTACCGGACATGGTTGGATCCCCTTCTCTAAGCTTTAGAGCTATAAAAAAACATAGAGCATTTAGTTTTAAGATCTAAATATTAATATGAGATGGGCTAAAATTTAGAGCTAACTTTAGACCACTTGTTTGAAGACATTGGCGCTAAATTTTAGAGCTCTAAGGTTTAGAGAAGGGGATCCAAATATGTCCTAACTTCAAGTAAGTAAATCCTAGCTGATTTAAATTCTAAACATCCTAGTTAGTGTAATACCGTTTTCTATTTTTCTTTCGGAACTCAGACAGTAACTTTATTTCCTGTCTTCTTTTGTTGAATATATCATGGAGCAGCCTTCTTCATGTATCTTTTGTTTAACCCGTAACTAGATGCACGCATGCACGGAGTATGTCTGTAACAAGTGTGCCAGCGAGAGTTCCTTGGGGGCAGCGACTATGGTGATGGGGGCGGCGACGGCTAGGTTTGGGTAACGTGGGCGGCATGGAGGAGGAGATGGCTCAAGGGAGGGAGGAAGAGAAGGGGGCGATGCACCAAGGAGAATGGAGAGAGGAGAGGTAAAAGCCTTCAACTATTTTTTTCTTGATCACACAACTACATGGCACTAGTATTTATAGTCGCAATGAGACTTGACTCCTAATTAAGTAACTCAGGAGATCCTTATAAGATTGGATTCACATTTTCTTACCTTTCCTACTAACAAACCCTAATTCCTTAACTATCCAATCTCTTTCCAAAACTATTTGTCTCGTTATGGTAACTAGATAGTGACGACGGAGCGGCGGCGGTGCCCACTAGGGCACGGCGTAGGGGCACCCAACACCTCCTCTTGGACCCTCGCTGGCTTGTTTATTCCGTCATTGTTGTCACCCCGTGTTGGACGTGTGAAAACGTTCAATGGTAGGACGGTCCAGTGGGACGCTACCCACCAGAGTTCAAATCTTGGTGCTCGCACCTTTTCTGGGATTTTTTTCAAGGATTTACCGGTGTTATACGTTAAATGGTAAGCGACGTTCCAGTCGACAACGAGGCGCCAGTGGTGACTTCGAAAATCTCCAGACCTGTCAGGTGCTCAGTCCTTCGAAGGTACTCATAGGGGTAGGGTTTGCATACGTGTCTTTATAGGGGTGAGTGTATGTGCGTGTTGTGGGCGTTTCATATTGTACTGTGTAACTCTAAAAAAATAATACCCTAATTTGGTATATATAATCAACACGGAGGAGAATCTTGATATTTTTAGAATTTTAGATGAAAGGTTTCTCCTATTTTTATATATTTCATATTATTTAAAAAAGACAACGTTCAAGTTTGGCGTTTCGGTGCGTCCGCCAAAACCAAGCAGACCTCGAGCCTCTCCAGTCCCCACTAAGCATCGAATTGAAACGGCAGCGTTGGAGACAAAAATTTGAACGGCCCACCACCAGGTCCATTAATAACTGAAACAATACTCGAGACCAATCTAAAAAAATGTTTTTCGAGACACAGTAATCAAAGAACAAATGAGTAATAGACTTGCTCGATACAGAAGATGCAAATGGTATCATTAACCTCTCTTCTCTTAGCTAAATTGTCCATGGTTAGCAATCTATTATTAGAGAGCACCCGGACAAAAACTAGAACTCTAGATATGAAGCTTCCAAACGGAGTTCACAAAAACAGATGTTACTCACTTATGGTTGATCACTGCATAGACGACGTGATTTTTTTTTTCTTCCAAAGCTTCCTTGTGCTAGCGTGATTTAATCCGATGCATATATGTAACGTGTAATTCCGTATATGCTTACGCTTTTTTCATGCATTTTTCTTCCAAATCTTCATTATGCTGTTTGTTTTGCATATAATATTAGGTAAAGACTTGTTTCTGTGTGCGGCTATCCCACCAGCATCAGTTTAGCTGCCAATGACTATTGGATCTCATGGCTGATTGGGATTAGCAGAAGGGCAAATCGGGGTGCAAAGTCTCACTGAAATTAGCAAAGAGTGTATAAATAACCAGTTTTTGTATTGATTTAGAGATGAAGTAATATTATATTAGAGGATATGGTATTATGGTGACGATCGAATTACATCTCAATTCAATGTCTCTAACGGTTAGAAAAAGATATAGGTTGGGCGATTTCACATGACCCCTGGTCAAGGTTTCGTAGGCGATGGATAGCAAGCTCTTACTTAATTAATTCTTGCAAAGCATTCATGAGAGAACCAAAATTCGATTTGGGGATTAAATATAATAGCATGGCTTATTGCATGAATTTATCTAGATATGCTAGCTTTAGGATATGAACATTGAGGCATGTTAGCTGAATTGCCAAATGAAAATATTGGGTTGGGATGCTTAATCAATGTCCTATCAGCATTAGGTTAGCTGGCAATGACGGTTGGGCGGTGGTGGGGGCGAGGGTGCTTAAGTCGAGGAGGAAGAAGCTGATGTGCTTTTTTTAAAGAGGAAGAAGTTGTTGTCCATGCCACGCATGGCTTAATGCACGACCATGCATGTTAGTTCATTGTCTCAAAATGTATATAACACAAAATCATAGTTACCCTGATGATATGTGTTTCCCATATTTACTTGTTCAACCATTTTTCTTAGTTAGCATGATGTTGAATTTATACACATCTTTACCACTTTTATTTGAAGACTGACAAGAACGGTAATGTTAGGATTAGTTCTTCACTTATTTATAATCTTGATGAAAATGTGGATTCTTTCATGTTTTTCTTTCGTATGTGCTTGACAGACTATAAGGTTTAACTTGGTCTCTCGTGTACTTAGTGTAAAATGGCTAACAAGTTCGCTTGCGATTAGGTTAGACTAGGTGGTTCTTCCACAACCCACCACTCCCCACGCACAAATAAAGCTCAGTTATATTTACACCAATTGCAAAAAAAAACACACGACAAGACATGAAAACAGTCAAGCCATCTACCTAGCACCCCCCTTCACAATGTGCAAAACCCTTAACACAAGAAACTAGAAATGATATTAGCAATGCAACTTACTAATTCCTTATGTAATAAAAAGTCATTTGATTTGGGAATTAAATGTAGTCACAAAATTTAAGGCTTATCGCATGGATTTACCTAGCTAGATCTGATAGCTTTAGGATATCTACAATGAGGCAAGTTAGCTAGACTGCCACCAGAAAAGATTGGGTCCGAGCACTGATAATCAATATCCCACCAACGTTAGGTTATCTGGCAATGACCGTTGGATCTGACAGCTAGTTGGGATTAATAGAAGAGCGAATCGGGGTGGCATGTCTTACTAAAATTAACAAAGAGTGTATAAAAACAATTTCCTTATTGATTTGGAGATATCATCCAAGTAGAATAACAATATATTGGAGGATACGATATTGTTCTTACGACCACATTACGTTTCAATTCGATGTAGGGTTGGGCGACTTCAACCCGGGTCAAGGTCGTAAATGATGGATAGCAAGATCTAACTTAATTATTTTTTTCAAAGCTTTCACAAGAGAATCAAAATTCAATTTGGAGATTAAATATAATCATAGAATTTAAGGCTTATGGCATGAATTTATCTGGATATGCTAGCTTTAGGATATCAACACCGAGGCGTGTTAGCTGGATTGCCAAATGGAAAGATCGGGTTGGGACGCTTAATCAATGTCCCCCAGCATTAGGTTACCTAAAAATGATTGTTGGGCGGTGGGCGTCGGCGGGGGCAAGGGTGCTGGTGTAGAGAAGGAAGACGTTGTTGTGCTTTTTTTAGAAAGAAGGAAGAAGCCACTATGCGTGCATGCGACTTAACATACAGTCGATGCATGTGCCTCCATAATATTAGCCTATTGTCTTGAAACGTATGTAACACAAAATTAGAGTTACTGTGATGATGTGTGTTCATCACACGACTTGTTTAATGATTTCTCATTGTCTCGCATTGTTAGGTTAGCTGGCAATGACCGTTGATGATATGTATCTGATAGCTAGTTGGGATTAATAGAATAGAAAAATAGGGTATGGAGTCTTACTGAATTAATAAGAAGTTAGCCTATGGTGTGGATTTACCTAGATCTGCTAGCTTTAGGATATCAACGGGGAGGCATATTAGCTTTACTGCCACTACGAAAGATATGAAGCAATGACTCGCCACCAAAGCCAGGTTAGTCGGTAATGACCGTTGGCGGCATACTCGACCATTAGGGTTAAAAGAGAAGAGGCAAGTGGGACATGGGATCTTACAAAAATTAAGAAGGTTGTATAAAAATGTTGGCTTATGCATGGTGTGGATTTACCAGGATTTGCTAGCTTTATGGTATCATTAGGGAGGCATGCTTACTGGACTACCACTGGACTATACAAAAATTGGGGTGCTTAACCAAATGTCCGCTAGGCGCTAGCTATCATCTTGAAATTAGCTTACAATGATCGTTCGTGACGTATCTGACTGCCAGGATTAATAGAGAAGCCAAGTGGGGCAAGAAGTCCTGCTAAAATTAACAAGAGTGTATAGAGACTGACTCATGGCATTGATTTATTTAGATATTTTAGCTTTGTGATATCAATATGTATGCATGCTAGCTGAACTGGCACTAGGAATACCCATGCTCTCACACCTATCCAAACTAAACCTACACACATGGCACACCTGCAATATTGCACCAAAAAGTTGATAAGAAACCTTAGGCGTTTGAAGAAAGAAGCTTCTTGTCTTTGCTTATACTTATCTAATGCACTTCGCAAGGTGCCCTACTCACATTCAATGCCAAACAAACATAAATAAACATAGGGCCTCCTTTGCTTCTTCCCACTATATGGGCATGAAAGTATTGCTGTAGAGAAGATGATGGGCTGAGTTGCCCAATTGGTATGAAAGGCTGAGAAACTTAGCCGTGTGTCAATATAATTCTTAATGGTAAGTGCAATATTGATGATTCAATTTGATATGCGGTAGTTAATGTGAAAATGTATCAAACATTTTCTACCAATATTTTTTTACTTGTATTGAAAATTAAAAGTCTATGATTTCGGTGTACATATTTATAAACAATGACAATCATTTCTACATACTTGCCTATAAAAAGTTTTTAAAGGTGCATTATGAATTGCTTAAACCATGTCAAATTAAATTGTACGGAATGCACACCACATTGTTGGTCGGAGTGTTGATAACCATCTGTACAACTACAATACAACAAGGGAATTAAGCAGTTAAAGTTATCTAGGTGGAGATTTACTTATTAATCAAACGGGTAAATGTGTTGCATATGAAATGTTCCCTTGTTTGTATTGCATTTTTCCAAATATAATAAATCAAGTTTTATAGCATAAATAATAAATCAAATGCACCCAGAATTCGGGGAGGTTTCCAATAGCAAAAGCCACCACACCCGCGCCTAAGCAATTAGCCCACCATATGAGACAGCGAGGAAAGGAAAACAGCACGTGCAGACAAAACACGTTTTTTATCCCGACGCCGACTCGCTGAGACGCTGACCCACCAATAGAAAACCGCGACCAGCGATGACCACCTAGCACGGCCCCACCAACTTCCCACCAACCCCACGCGACCTGCCAGATCGGAGCGCCAATAGACAGCTCGGCCGGCGTCCGGCGAGCGTCCCACCCAAAAGGAAAGTCCAAAGCCCCACCAGCCAGCCACCATCCTCCTCTTCCTCGAAACCGTCGAACGCTCGCACCGCGCCGCCGCGTAGCCCGGCCTCACCGTCGCCGGCCGCCCGATTCGACGCGACGCGGCTTCGAATCCGGGAAAGGCACCGATGGGGGCGAAGCGCGCGGTGCTGGTGGGCATCAACTACCCGGGCACCAAGGCGGAGCTCAAGGGCTGCCACAACGACGTCGCTCGCATGCGCCGGTGCCTCGTCGACCGCTTCGGCTTCGACGAGTCCGGCATCCGCGTCCTCATCGACGACGGCTCCGCGCTGAAGCCCACGGGGGCCAACATCCGGCGGGAGCTCGCGCGCCTCGTCGGGGACGCGTGGCCCGGGGACCTGCTCTTCTTCCACTACAGCGGGCACGGCACGCGGCTTCCCGCCGAGACCGGGCAGGACGACGACACCGGATACGACGAGTGCATCGTGCCCTGCGACATGAACCTTATCACAGGTGCGCGATTTTTCTGCCCCTCTGTTGCTTGCTAGTTGCTAACTTGCTATTGTGTGTCGGGCTGATGGAGAAATGGGGATCGAATTGTAGGTGGGGTTTGAGAATGACAAAATCAGATAGCTATACGTTTAATTTGTGACTGAACATTGTGGGTAATGTAAGTGAATGACTGGATTGATTCCTACATGACTATGAATTCATATGGCACAAATTACATTTGAACCAGAAATGGATATGATTTTAGGCCAGTAACGAAAAAGATTTCAGATGTCTACTCATAACCAGGATCTGCATGTTCGAAAGATGAGGCTAATAATTTCTATCCTCATTATGTGTTTACTCTATCAGAGGAATTCCATACATTGTAAATTTCTAGCTTGAGAGTTGAAAATGTAGTTTCTGAAATGTGAAACTGACTAAACATGGCCATGATCTACCCGGGGTCCAGGGGGCAATGTGGTGTCCTTTGTGTCGTTAGCATGAGAAATTCTGCAATGGGTCTGGTGACCGTCGGGGCTGTGTCGTGTGTTGACATGCATGCGGAATTGCTAATTTTGGTGGTTTATTTAAGCTCTCGTTGTTGTGGATAAACATGGATAATGTTGGAGTAAGAACTCGATCTAAATATGGACACAGTTCCTGTCAAATGCTTGACTGTCCTTCCTGGCCTTTTTTTGGGACGAGTGTGCAAATATTTGTTTTCGGTTGTATGGACGGCTGAGGAGCTAATTGTAACTCAAATATTGCTTTCTTAAAAACAGAGTTTATCTCCTTAAAAAAATGTAAAAATATGGGCCAAATGGATCACTTTAAATACATGTCTGCATTCAGCAAACAGCTATGCCTCAATCCAATTGTGTGCCAGTTTACCTAGTTCATGTTTGGATGCTCCATTTATAGAGGTTCAAAGCAGTAACTGATGTTTTTTTGTGCACTGCAGACCAAGATTTCACAGAGCTTGTGCAAAAAGTCCCCAGTGGCTGTCTCTTTACCATAGTTTCTGATTCGTGCCACAGTGGAGGACTTCTTGACAAGACCAAGGAGCAGATTGGGCACAGTACCAAGCAGAGCCAGACCCAGACCCAGCGCTGGGAACTTGAAGAACGGCCTGCTTCTGACACCAGCTTCCGGTCATTCCTCAAAGAGACTGTTCGGGACGTGTTTGAGTCTCAAGGAATTCACCTGCCCCACCGTAGCCGTAGCCACCGCCAAGGTCACGATGACGATGGTAATGACGAAGAGTCACGCTACATCAATACAGCTGATGCCCATGTCAAAAACCGGTCGCTACCTCTCTCGACATTGATTGAGGTGCTCAAGGAGAAGACTGGGAAAGATGACATTGATGTAGGCTCAATCCGGCTCACACTTTTTAACCTCTTTGGAGACGACGCCAGTCCAAAGATAAAGAAGTTCATGAAGGTCATGCTGAACAAGTTACAGCAAGGACAGCATGGTGGCATTGTGGGCTTCATGGGCGCCCTGGCACAGGAATTCCTGAAAGCCAAGCTTGATGGCAAGGAAGACCCAGCAATGAAACAAAATGTGCACAGCTACCAAGAGGTGTACACCGGGACGACAGCGAGGGTGCCGAGCAACGGTGTCCTGATCAGTGGGTGCCAGACAGACCAGACGTCTGCCGATGCGACCACACCGAAGGGTGTGTCCTACGGTGCGCTCAGCAATGCCATCCAGGCCATTCTCGCGGAGCGCGGGGCGGTAACAAACAAGGAGCTCGTGCTGAAAGCGCGCAAGATGCTGTCGAAACAGGGCTACACCCAACAGCCTGTGGCTTTCATATGCTGATTTTTTGGGGGGTTTGTCCCGTGGATTGCAATATTTGTATATTGTCAGACTGGCGGCTATGCTTTTTTGCTGAAATTTGAAACGAATTGTTTCTTCACAAGATGACATTCTTTGAGGTTATTTTATATTTAACCACATTGAATTTTTAAAGGGAAAATGTTTAACCACATCACCGGTACACTGGGTTCATGTTTTCTCATAATTGTAAATAAAAAGATCTCAAAATATTAGAAAGCTGTATTTTTCATTCTTGTTTTTTCTTTCTCCATGATGCATTATATATATTTCATAGAGATGGGCATTTGTAGCTCCAGAAATTATTGCAACTCTAACTTTATTCTAGATAGGTTAGCAAAGTATTCGAGTAGTCAAGTGCAAGAAAGGCTTGAGTAGAGAGAGAGAGTTGAGTCTCTTTTGCTCTAGTTTTTCCATTTAAATTGGAAATAAGACGAGAGAAGGCTAAAATCAGCGATGTATAGATGAGTTTCTTTTGAATCAATTGAAGTTTGTTGTTTTATTTTCATGCTTATATCTTTTATCTTATGATTCCAAGATTTCATTTAGTTTCAGTCAATTTTAAATGGAATTTTTATCTGTTATTTTCGATAAGTTTTTGGCATGATTTTGGAGCTATCATTGCTTGAAATCCGGCATTTATATCTTAGGTTTCTCCCTCTAAAAACACTTTTGTAGTCTCTTTTGATGGAATTTGTGATTTCTTTGAGTGTGACGTTTAGGGTTGATTCTTGTGCTCAATCTTGATTCTATGAGCTCAAGGGACATATAGATGTTTGTAGATTAAAAATTTCCCATGAGCACGTGGAATTTTTATTTTAAAGTTTTCTTGGCAAAATTCCGATTTGATCATGGTAAGCCTTCTTTGTTAGCAAGATCTTATGGGAATACCTTTTACGAAGTATTTGGGGAAGCTACGATTGCAATTTCATGAATTTTGGAAGTCATTCAGATGTTAATTTATGGAATTTGTGAATCTATTCACCATTTTTGTGGAATTTGTACCCTTCAAACTTTTGAGCATCGTTGCGGAACTTTCTCACTGCAACTTCCGAATATTTTGGAATTCCCAAAGATCAATGTTGAACTTCGACATCTTCTTGACATCTATGTTGTTCTTGATTCGTTGCTACTTTCGCTTTACTACACGGCATTGTTATAAGGTTCAATAGTCTCGATGATTGTGGCTTTAGATTTGCTACAAGACAGGGCACTGGACGAAAATCAAGATATATTCCAATTTTTCGGTTCTATTGAATTTTTAGATACATTCTTTCCTGGACACCCCTATTCGGTTCTATTGTGCCCTTAATGCATTATTGATATGATGAGCTTGAAAATTAGCTCGCACGTTGTATTGTTCCGCTAGCTCAAAGCCTCCAACCATATTTTACTCCCGCTCGCGAACTGCATGTAACGTATGAGTATGAATGTACTCGTACACGGTGACCCGCGTGTCCAGCGAATATGAAATAGCGAGGGAATGAACTGTGCAGTGTGCACCTCGCACGAGGCCACTGGCCACGGCACTCGATCTCCACCAACCCAGCACGAGCTGCCAGATCGGCTTCAAAGAAAGGCCAATCGCAACTCGTTGCAGCACGCAGCAGCCCGATCGAGTTCCATTCCGGCCGCCACAAGAGCACCACCACCTCAAGCAAGGAAGCCTAAGCGCGTCGGGGTCGCCTGCGTGTGCATCATGCCGGCGGCGATTGGGCGGAAGCGCGCGTTGCTGGTGGGCATCAACTACACTGGCCGGGACGACGAGCTCAAGGGCTGCTTCAACGACGTGACGCGCATGCGCCGCTGCCTCGTCGAGCGCTTCGGGTTCGACGAAGCGGACATCCGCGTCCTCGCCGACGCCGACCCCGACCCGTCCACGCCGGCTCCGACGGGGGCCAACATCCGGCAGGAGCTCGAGCGGCTCGTCGGGGACGCCCGGCCCTGGGACACGCTCTTCTTTCACTACAGCGGCCACGGGATGCAGCTGCCCGCGGAGACCGGGCAGGACGACGATACCGGCTACGACGAGTGCATCGTGCCATGCGACGGCAACCTCATCAAAGGTGCGGCGCCCGGGCTCTCTGCCTGTACCCCTCTGTCCCTCTGATTGGTTTGTTGTTGGTTCTGTTATAATTCTAACTCATAATTAACTGAGTTGTGGTCTGGGAGTTGCTATACTTTAGTGTCTGAATTTCAAGATTGTTTTTTCAAATTTAGGATATTTTATACCCAAAAATTATATTTATTTTTTGGGATTATTTTTTTTTAATAATGTGTAAATTTAATGGCCGCTTTAGATTGTTTTCCATATGTTACTTTAATTTTAAATATGTTTGTCTTATATGCAAATTTAGAAGTTTTAGATTACTTTTTATAATAGCATATATAGGTGGGTAAGTTAGATGAGATTAGAGAGTACTTTATGCTGGTTTTCAAATAGTATGGGTGGGTAATGTGGATAGCTGTTTATGGGCTATATTTTCATAATGACATATATAAATGTGATTTGGTTTAAATTCGAACTGTGAGTACTGTAGTATAGTTTTATCTTTTCACCCAAACACGGCTGAGGGTTCAGACCTGAATAGGATACTAGTACTGGTGTTGCTGATTCAGTTGTGTTCGGCTGAGCTTGCTGTTGCAGCACTGCAGGCTGCAGCTGCAAGCCTGCAAAGCATTGGCTAGCCACAAACGAACACCAGAGATCGTGTAGAAGGAGAACAACATTATAGCAGCAAGATTTTCCTTGTCAGTTCTCTCGCTTTTGAAGATGGTACTGTAACTGTACTAATTTCCATGCATGTACGACCAAGATTTCCATGCAACTGTACTAATTTCTATGTAACTGTACTAATTTCCATGCAGACCAAGATTTCAAGGAGCTCGTGGCAAAAGTCCCAGATGGCTGCATCTTCACCATAGTTTCAGACTCGTGCCACAGTGGCGGGCTGATCGACAAGGCCAAGGAGCAGATCGGGAACAGCACTCGGCAGAGCAAAACCGAGCACCCGGAGCGAGTGGCGCGGCATCCTTTCGGCGCCTACGCCTTCCTCCTACGGATCGTCCATGGCGTGTTCGATTCACTAGGCATCCACCTCCCTCGCCTCGTCCAGAGTGGAGGAACGGAGACGAACACGAAGGCAGCAGGGGCAAGCACACACGCCGCCGCCAGCATAAAAAGCCGGTCGCTGCCTCTCTCGTCGTTCATCAAGATGCTCCGGGAGACCACCGGCGAGGACGACGTCGGCGTGGGCACGATCCGGACGATGCTGTTCCGTCACTTCGCCGATGACGCGAGCCCCAAGATCAAGAAGTTCGTCCAGGTCATGGCAGGCAAGCTCCGGCAGGATGGCAAGCTGGAGGGGAACGAGGCGGGACAGGTGGACACCCTCGATCGTGCCCTGCTGGAACATGACCAGACGGCGCACGGCGACGGCGGCGTGAAGGAGGTGTACGCCGGCACCACGGCGAGCGCGCCGCCTCTGCCTCGCAATGGCGTTCTGATCAGCGGCTGCCAGACGAACCAGACCTCCTTGGACGCCACCACGCCGGAGGGCGTGTCCTACGGCTTGCTCAGCAACGCCGTCCAGACCATCCTCGCCAGGAAGCACGACGGGACGGTGACGAACTGGGAGCTGGTGCTCAAAGCGCGGGAGCTGCTGTCCAAACAGGGGGTCAGGACTCAGCAACCTGGCCTTTACTGCAGTGATGAGCATGCAGGTTTGCCTTTCATATGCTGAAGTTGTGCCAATTTGCCGTGTGGACCGGAATCTTTGTATATTATTTTTTTCTTAAATACGTAAAAGATTTTACGCATCTTTGTATTTAAAATCTTTGTACATTATTACTCTCTGGTATGCGGTGGCTATGATTGTTGAAATTCAGAATTCTTTAAGCTTATATGTTTTTGCACAAAATAGTCATTACTTGTTTTCATTTCTATAAGAAGATGGCAAAAGTCGTTTATCGCTTTTTAGATATATAATGTATAAACTTGATTTCCATTGCTCATGCCCGCGATGACATCTCCTAAGAATACGACTACAGAGTTAACAGAACTGTTGTATCAAGAATCAAGATGCATCGGTCACCAAAGTAGTAGATGGTCACTCATATGATTGGTCTGCAGTTAACACAATCTTCTTTGCTCGTGTCGATGCCAAAAGGAATATTTCCAATGGGAACAAATCTAACTTGTGACGGATTTATACCTACCAAATACAGCAACCTTTGGCTAAATTCCTCATAAAAAACATTCTGTACTGTACATACATTTCTTTAAGCTAAGCCGATCCGATTGCTCCCAGTGCAAGGCCGCTTTAGCTGACATTGACATCCACCAGTCAATACAAAAATGGCGTGGTGGCAGCAATGAGCACCTCCGTCGCGCTGCAGCACTCCGGAGCTCCACCAGCCCAGCAGCCCGCACGCCACGAGGTGCCAGGCCAGAACGCCAATTGGGCAACTCGTCACCGTACCAACCAAACCATCATTCCAGCCGCCAACACCTCAATCCGACGATCGAACGCGCCGAAGCTCGGCGGCCTCACGTCCGGCGGCGGCAGCGGCGCAGAAGCAAGCCATGGGACAGAAGCGCGCGGTGCTGGTGGGCATCAACTACCCGGGCACGGACGGGGAGCTGAAGGGATGCCTGAACGACGTGGCCCGCATGCGGCGCTGCCTGGTGGATCGCTTCTGGTTCGACGAGGCCGGCATCCGCGTCCTGGCCGACGCCGACCCGTCCACGCCGCCGCCCACGGGGGCCAACATCCGGCTGGAGCTCGAGCGGCTCGTGGCGGGCGCACGCCCCGGGGACGCGCTCTTCTTCCACTACAGCGGCCACGGACTGCAGCTCCCCGCCGAGACCGGGGAGGACGACGACACCGGCTACGACGAGTGCATCGTGCCATGCGACCTCAACCTCATCAAAGGTGCTTCTGATGCTCCCTTCTGTTGCTCTCTGCATTTAGTTAGTTGTGGGCTCTCCGTTCTGAAGCGATCTGACTTGGGATCGAACGGTACGTGTAGTTGCATTCTGATGGTTAGGTTCTAGCCCTCATACAGAACGGTAGTTGCATTCTGATGGTTAGGGTTCTACCCTCATACGGCAGTCCGATTGAGTGTTTGAATAAGATGACCTTAGTGGGTTGCATGGTAATTTGTGTCCTCGCTAGACGGTAAGCCTAGTAGGCTTTCTGCTCTAGTGTAGAAAATTTTTTATTTTCTTTTTTTAAACAAACCTTTTTATTCTCTTCATGAAATACGTGCTAAAAAGAAAGATAAGCCCAAGACATGATTCAGCAATTCAAAGATAAACCTACGAGATAAGCTAGTAGTTTAGTGTGATGTGTTTGTTTGTTTCAAGTACTTTTCAGAAATTGAGACTGCATGCTAACTGAAGCCAGTAGCAAATAGGTAGAAGTTTATTTTTTGAGCAATAACAGCTGTCCTGAATTTGAAGTCTCTTCAAAGGCTCAAAAACAAGAGTTTGACCGATAAAAGTATGCCATTTCCCAGTTCAAAAATTAGTATGGGTTGAAAGTATTTTCAAAATACTCATTGTAGCTGTACAGTTTTCAAAAGACCTTGACCTTGAAGTATCATTGTAGCTGTACAGTTTTTATACACTATATATATACAAATACTAAAAAAATGGGTAGACGCCAGTAAAAAAAAATATTTGCAAGTAAAATACACCTACTATTGATGGGAGGAAGGGAATCAGGGAATATGCGTATTGCGTTTTTTTCAAGGTGTAAATGTGATCTTTTAGGTTGTACGTACTATGCTATCAATTGCGGCAGCATCCCTATAGCCAAGCAGGTCGGTTTAGTTTTGGTGAGTTCAACAAGCTGGCCACGTTATAATCTGCCAATGTCTTCATAACCTGCCTAATTGGTTATCGTGCCTACGGTAAACGCTGGGTAGCCAAGTGTGAGGAGGATAACTGCTGAAAGCATATATTTCAGTATATAAGTAGTAAACCCACCCCAAGATGAGTGCTCTCTCCTCCGACTTCCCTTTCTGTGATCCATGATCGTTTCTTCGGACGACCTGACTCGATCGGCCATATGCACCTCTTTCTGATAATTGAGCTGCTCGCTCGTCATGGTCGTCGTCCTGATCCTGATCTCCATACATGCATGCGCTGCACTGCAGACCAAGATTTCACGGAGCTCGTGGCCAAGGTCCCTGACGGCTGCCGCTTCACCATGGTCTCGGACTCGTGCCACAGCGGCGGCCTGATCGACAAGACCAAGGAGCAGATCGGCAACAGCACCAAGCAGAACAGAACCCAGCAGCGCCGAGACCGCGAAATAATGAGGCCTCCTCCAGGTTCCGGCGGCTCCGGGACCGGACTCTGCGCCTCCCTCGCCCGAATCCTCCGTGGCGCGCTCGAGTCTCTGGGCGCCGGCATCCACCGCAATCGCCGTGGCCAGCAGCAGGTCAGCAGCGTCAAGGAGCCGGTGGACGACACGAAGGCGGCGAAGGGCGGCAGCATCGGCAACCGGTCGCTGCCGCTGTCGACGTTCATCCAGATGCTCAAGGACAAGACCGGGAGGCACGACGTCGGCGTGGGCTCCATCCGCACGACGCTGTTCCACCACTTCGGCGACGAGGCGAGCCCCAAGGTGAAGCGGTTCATGAAGGTCATGGTGGGCAAGCTCCGGCACGACGGCAACAAGGAGGATGCGGAGCAGTCCCGCGCTCCTGCTCCCAGGGAGGCGGAGGCGCAGGAGCAGGACACGACGCACAGCGTCGAGGAAGTGTACGCGGGGCCAGCGGCGCCGCGCAACGGCGTCCTAATCAGCGGGTGCCAGACGGACGAGACCTCGGCGGACGCGACCACGGCCGACGGCATGTCCTACGGCGCGCTGAGCAACGCGATCCAGATCATCCTCGCCGGCAACGGCAGCGGCAAGAAGCGCGGGGCGGCGGTGACGAGAGCTGGTGGTCAGGGTGCGGGAGCTGCTGTCCAGCCAAGGGTACACGCAGCACCCCGGGCTCTACTGCAGCGACGAGCACGCCAGCCTGCCTTTCATCTGCTGATCGCGGCTGCACCGTGTAGAGTACTAGAGTGGAATTTCAGGCTTTCGTTTGTGGCTGTGGATGCTACGTTGTGTTGTGTGTAACAAACAGTGGCGGAGCCAGGAATTATATATAACGAGGCCCGACGATCAAATACATATAAATTTTAAAATTATCTATATAGAGAGGGAGCTCAATAATGGATCAAAACACCAAAATCTCTAATAAATAATGAATTATATATGTTGTGACAAATCTACGATGAAAAATATTACAATAAGCATAACAAATGATTGAAGAAACTAACATGTTTCACTTAAATTTTTTCGGAGACTCAAAGTTATCTTGGTCTTGATCCATCGAAACTTTTTTTATGAAAGATTCATCGAAACATTAGCCAATTAGCAAACTGCATACCTACGTGCTGACTACAGATTGAATCGAAAACGATGGAGTCACGGAGAGCCTGGAGTCTTGAATGAAGTCTTGGAGGTGCGGATAGTGCCGAACTGTAGGTGCGTTTACGTCGGGTGGCGGGGCGGGTGTGGCGGCGCGCCGACGCCGGTGGCACTGCAGTATGCGGCGCAGCAGACAGGACTGTGAACGCAAATCGCGATGAGCGTATATGTTGCCCTAGGCGGCTCGGCTCTTGCGCGATCAGATTAGGCTACGGACGACGGATCGGCACTTGGGCTCGGAGTATACGTATACATGTAAATACACATAAATACTAGTATTTTATAACAAACATTGGGTGAGGCCATGGCCCCCTCGCCCCCACAGCCTCCGCCACCGGTAACAAAACTGACACTTTTTATTGCCTCGTGGTGTGCTGCACCAGCCTGCGACAGTGTGGCTCTTGGGCCTTCCTGTATCTTATCAAATTTCACAAAAGGACAGGACAGGGGGGAAATCGAAGCCACGGAGCCCCCACACGTCGCCATCGCATCGCCGTGATCGATCACCGCCGTCTCCTCCCCCCCACACCCACCGGAACCGTCGTCCCGACCTCTCGCCAGCGATAAGCCTCCCCCACCTTTTCATCCACAGAGCCCTCTTTGTGTACGACCCACAGAGCCCCCCCTCCTCCCGCGCTCCCGAATCACTCCCTCTCTCGGTCTCTCCGCTCCACCCGCCGCCGTCTGAATCCCAATGGCGTCCGCGGCCGCTGCGCCAACCTCCCTCTCCCTCGCGGCCCGCGCGGCCACCAGGGCGGCCACCGCCGCCGCCGCCGCCCCGCTGCGCAGGGGAGGCCTCGCCGCGGCGTGCCAGCCGGCGGCGCGGTCGCTGGCGTTCGCGGCGGGCGACGCGCGGCTCGCGGTCCACGTCGCGTCGCGGTGCCGGCAGCACGCGTCCTCCACCTCCGCGCGCGGCGGCGCGCGGGACGTGGCCACCATGGCCAAGAAGAGCGTCGGGGACCTCACGGAGGCCGACCTCGAGGGGAAGCGCGTCTTCGTGCGCGCCGACCTCAACGTGCCGCTCGACGAGAACCAGAACATCACCGACGACACCCGCATCAGGGCCGCCGTCCCCACCATCCAGTACCTCATCAGCAAGGGCGCCAAGGTCATCCTCTCGAGCCACTTGGTGAGTTCCCTGCCGTTCGGCGTTCCCGTATCTCATCTGATTTGGGGAAGTAATGCTCTTCGCACGCATAGGCAATGTAGGAATTCAGTAATTGTTGGATCCAGGTGTTTGTGATAATCTGATTTGCTTTGGTTAAGTAATACGTACTGTATGGACACTGGCTATTAGTTGTGATTCTGCTTCCTGTATTATATGATTTTAGCTTTGTTCAGCATAGCAAACTATCACTTCTATTTTCGCTTTTGGCCACAAACTGGGAAATTGCTGCAAAGGTAAAAGAGAATCCTTTTATATAGAAAAAGTAACTTACAAAAATAAGCTGATCTTTTAACTGAGTCTGTTTGTGATTTCTACTTTAGAAAATTGAAATCTAACTGTTGCTCTCGTCATACACTCACTGACTCACAATGTAGGAGCAGATTTGCTTCTTGTGTTCAATGATAGTTTTATGAAAAATAGCTGATCCAATTTATTTGTCTCAGATAGATGCTTAATTTTCTTTTCATCCAATTATTGTTAATATCCTCCGTTTTGCTCTGGATGTGCAGGGTCGCCCTAAGGGTTTTACACCCAAGTTTAGCTTAGGTCCTATTGTAGGCCGTTTATCCGAGCTTCTTGGCATTCAGGTATTGATTTATTCTACATCATTGGTGCTTCTGATTAAATCACACGTGCTAAGTGATTGTTCTGACTAAAGTGTATCTATACCCATAAATAGGTGCAAAAAGCTGAGGATGTTATTGGCCCTGAAGTTGAGAAGCTGGTGGCTGCCTTGCCAAATGGTGGGGTTTTGCTCCTTGAGAATGTAAGATTCTACAAGGAAGAGGAGAAGAATGACCCAGAGTTTGCAGAGAAGCTTGCCTCCCTAGCAGATCTTTATGTTAATGATGCATTTGGAACAGCCCACAGGGCACATGCATCGACTGAAGGAGTTACCAAGTTTTTGAAGCCTTCTGTTGCAGGGTTCCTTTTGCAGAAGGTTATCTTTCTTTTTCTTTGTTTACATGTTCCATTTTGTAACTCAGAAACTATGAAAGATAGGATCAGAGAAAAAAATGCTACATAAAACAGAAAGTTGTGATTGTTTTCTCTTTCCCCTCCCCAATCTCAGTCTGATCCTTATATTTAATATAATCAATGTGCAGGAACTTGACTACCTTGTCGGAGCTGTTTCAAGCCCTAAACGCCCATTTGCTGCCATCGTGGGTGGTTCAAAGGTGTCTTCCAAGATCGGGGTTATTGAATCCCTGTTGGAAAAGTGTGATATCCTTCTTTTGGGTGGTGGTATGATCTTCACATTTTACAAGGCACAAGGTCTCTCTGTTGGTTCTTCATTGGTTGAGGAAGACAAACTTGAACTTGCAACATCTCTCCTTGCAAAGGCTAAGGAAAAGGGTGTCTCCCTTTTGTTGCCAACTGATGTTGTCATTGCCGATAAGTTTGCCCCTGATGCTAACAGCCAGGTTTGTTGCATCTTCTCCTTTCCTAATCAGCAGATCTTTTGTAGTGAAGTTGAAGCATCTCTCAGTTCTGCATCGGAAGAAACTTGACCACATAATTTCCCTGCAGACTGTTCCAGCATCTGCTATTCCTGATGGTTGGATGGGGCTGGATATCGGCCCAGATTCTGTTGCTACATTCAACGCAGCCCTGGACACAACCCAGACAGTCATCTGGAACGGACCCATGGGTGTTTTCGAATTTGACAAGTTCGCTGTAGGAACTGAGGTAAAACACTGCTCAAACATACTGATGCAGCTTAGCTATCGAACTGAGGACTGAGGAGAGGTTACAATGAAAGAAACCTAACCCTGATATCTCTTTTGTAGGCTGTGGCAAAGAAGTTGGCAGAGCTTAGCGCCAAGGGTGTCACAACTATCATTGGAGGTGGAGACTCTGTCGCCGCCGTTGAGAAGGTGGGTGTTGCTGACGTTATGAGCCACATTTCCACGGGAGGTGGTGCCAGCTTGGAATTGTTGGAAGGAAAGGAGCTTCCAGGAGTCGTCGCATTGGATGAAGCCGTCCCTGTGGCTGTATGAAGCAAGCTTTCATTTTGTTTCATCTTCAACTTCACGTGCCATTGTATACTTGCTACATTCTTGCTTGCTCCAGCTCTAAATGTAAGAGATCAATGTGTTTATAGAGCTACTGGAAATCGTTTCAACAACGAAACAAATAATATGTGCTTACTGAGTCATCTTTCCTCGGTGGCCTAACTAGTGATATAAAAAACCTTCAAAGGTAACCTATATAGCCATTATGCAACCATTGGCAAGAGTTTTTTTTTTTTTTTTTTTTGACAACACATTGGCAAGACCTTTATCATTTGTGTGCTGCTGTGCACCAGGACCAGCTTTGCTGAGCAAGGTGTGAATTTTCTTTTCTTTTCTTTGGCAGAGAAGCAAACTCTAGCGTGATGACTCGTGGAAAGCCAGATGTCTCGTTATGGAGGTCTGCTACAGAAAATTTCTGGACCTTGTCATTGTAAAATTTCTGTCTGGTCTTAGACACTAGCTGGAAATTTTTCGCTTTAGTTCCTCTATTGACTATTTGAGCAATTCTGACGAGCTTTGTTCTAAGATGTCATCAATATCTTCAGAATATGGAAATATAGGAAAAGAATTCAGCGGAAAACAGGCTTCTGAAAACATCATTGCTTTTGGGTGGTAGAATTGGTTGCGTAACATCACTATGACTTCCGATAATATACCATCAAAAGAGCTCACTCCTGTAAATATATATTCTTCCCGTTTCAAACTGTAATTCTTTTTGATACAGAGCAGAATCGATATAAAAACGATTATAATAATTTGGAAATGAGGGGGCAATAACAAAAACCCCATCATTATTGTATAAAAAACAGCTCTAAGCAGCCTCTACTACTATCGTTTGGTCGGGGAGGGGGGAATATGGTATTACACAATCAGTTTACGGGATGACATTACAACCAAGTGCTGAAGTCCAATTTTCTACAGCGAAAGCGAATATCAGCCCCCTCGTCTCGTCTTTTCGCGCCTCGCACGCCAGGCCATTCGTCTTTTCTCCGTCAGTGCACGAGCTTTGCCGCCGGTGATCGACTTGCTGCTTCCGCGGCATCAGCGCCGGTGAGAACCACTCGCTCTCGTCTCCCTCCCTCTACAGTCTACACCCTCCTTTTCGACACAAAACAATTTTCTCCAATCCCTAGCCATAGGTTTCATTCTGGATATGAAGGGATTTGGGCTTCACGGCAATCTCTGTCAGACACGCCTGGGGGACCAGATGATCCACACCCGTTAGCCTTCAGAGCCAGGGAGGAGGATGGGTAGTGGATCTGCATTTGTTCGTTTTTCCACTCCCAATACTGTAACTAGGGATGTAGGCCATTAGTTCGGCCTGAAACCAATCAAAATAAACTAATCCAGAATTCCAGATTTGAAAACAAGAAAATTGGTATGTAAATCAACTAATAAGGGAGTGACAAGAAATATGCACTTTGTACTATCTGTGACCCATAGAGCTGCATTCCATTCCCATTCCCCTTGCCTTTTACAGCTCTCAACCAAACAGCGCCTTAGGCCTTAGCTACACATCGTCATGCGGCCGATTTTAAGCCTCATGAATGCCAACTTTGTAAAATCAAATGAATGTCGCTTCTCACTGATTCAGAAATATAATGTTGGTAGGAAGTAGTGCCAGTACATATTTAAAAGTAACAGAATGGTAAGAGTAAAAATGATGTCGATCCGCTGCCTAGGGATCCTATCTGAAACTAGCACCATGAACCGCTGAAGCGGACAAGAAAGCAGGGGTCAACAAATGGATTGGAGCATGTTCTCTCTCTATTTGAATGAAATCTATGGCTTGGACAGATTCAGCAGTGGCTTGGCTTCTTGTTCCTCTTGATTGCTTCCATCCTGTAACTCTTGTGCCTGTTAAGTTTTCATCAAATGGAAGGCAGTCAGCACAATATATTTGAAGCGCAAATTTGCAGATTGTTATCAGGAGAAATGGAGAAGACTCAAAAAGAAGAGCAAGCTAGGTTCATCGGATCGAAAACCCTTTAATGAATGTTGACCAATGCTCTATAACAAACCTGTCTTGAAGAGCTTGCCGAGCCATCATCTGGCTTGAAACCAGGTGGATACCGTGGGTAGAACGCAGATGCTTTGCAGTCTCCGATGCCCATCACGTCAGGTTCACGAATGGATGTGGCAGAAGAAGCTGCAGAGGCTGCGGCAGCGTTGCCCGTCACGCCAATGGCCAGAGGAATTGCATTATTACCATAAATCAGCGGATTGTCATCCCCTGGCTCCATCTTGATGGGCAAATCATGGAGAGCAACCATAACCCTGGCTGGGCCTGAATGTGAGGGTGCCAAGCACCTATGGTGTTCACCATGGCATCCTGTGTTGCCAGCGTTGACCGGTGTCTCTCTTCGGCTGTTGCGGGCATATAACATGCAGCTAGGTGAGGTGCTGGAGCTCTCATGATGCCATTGAACCCCATTCCACCTCTTTTCAGCTGGGTAAAGGCTGAAGCTAGGAAAGCTCGAGGTGCAATAGATGTGGAGCTTCCCTTGAAGTTCAGGCCATAGTCATTGGTGCTTGCCATGATTGGTATTATTGGTCGGCTGTATCCAGCCAGCGATGCCATGGCAGATGTGAAAGGTTGGGGGGCAGGAGCTCTCTGGATGCCATGTGAGGACAGGCCACCGCTGTTCCACCCAAATGGCAGCGTCGTAGGACGAACAGGAATGCCATTGGAGCTTGTGTCTTGATCCGAAGAGGTCACAATAGCCGTCAACATCTGTTGTTTATCTCTGGTTGATGCGATGGAGAATAATGGAAGGCATGGTGTTGGAGCTCTTGGAAGTGGCATACCGCTAAATCTTGGCTCAAACGTCAGGGCTTGCATCCAAGTGAATGCGCTCCCCTTCAAATTTGCTTCATCATGAGAGACTGGAGGAGCTAAGCTTTGCCTGTATGCAGCATCTTCAAGCTCCTCTCCTTTCAGTTTTTTCCTGGAAACAGTGAAATGTCAGTTGTCTTCTCATGTACTCTGATATGCTAGCGTTCAGAGCGCCATGCTCGTTCTGCTAAATGTGAGGCCGGAGCATATGGCAATTGATTATTTGGGAGTAATAAGTAGCTACCAGAATTCTGTTGTCACATCTTTTAGGACCTTCAGCAGCGCTTTAAGCTCCTGTGACCACAGAAAATCCTGCTTGTTCCTCGCTGGCTTCAGGTAGTTGGCCTGCACAATTCTCACGATGCTCCGGTCTCTGTTTGAAAATCTAAAGGGTGGAATGAAGGGCTGGAATATTTTGGAATTGAATCGGTATCAATAATAGGATCATCCCACGGAAGAAACTTTTTGCATAGCTTATTGTTTTGGCTTTATCGTCTATGACCAAGAGGTCCAGGGTTCAAGCCCCAATCTCTGTATATTTATGCAGGAATGGCTGCTGGCTATTTTCCCTTCCTCAGACCCCGCACTGCGGGAGCCTACGGCACTGGGTACGTCCTTTATTGTTTTGGCTTTTAAGAGCAAAGAAGAAATTTAAAACTCACCAGAATAAGACGCCCTTTATAGTAGAAACAAAATCGATCACTGCCAACATCTACTACCCCATCTAAGAATCCCAACACCTGAGTTGAGTGAAATAGACAACAATGAAAGGGGAATTTAGGACCAGGAATTGCTAGAAATATAATCACTGATGCTAAATGGACAAAGATATTGCGCTGACTTCAATTCCTCTTTTGTTATTTAACATGGAAAGATGACACCAACCCCACACAAGCACACCTGAGAGTGCATTATTGATTAAACTTGTTATGTGTTTTTAGTTTCATCATCTATGAGAATCAACATGTTCTTTTTCACCTGGAAAATGTGCAACAACGGTTCTCTCTAGAATGACTATAAATCACCTCGATTGACATAGGTTAGTATCCTTTTAGTGCTATGAACATGGTTAAACATTTGAGGAAATCAATTTGAAGAAAATGTGGCATACCACTTCATCTTCCCTTTCTGCCATGCTGTGCCTGTATTTAATGCACTGACTATGCTTGAGCTCAGTCACAAGGTTACAGCGCTTAACCTCTTCTCCGCGAAGAATGATGCTAAAGTGGTTCGGAAGGCCCAGATACAAGATGGAAGCATAGGCCTGCAGAAAATGGCATTTTAGCAACACACAAACAAACGATTTGCAGAAAAGAATTCCTGTAAATCAAAGAAGTGTCTGCAGAAATGATTCTGTATATAACACTTACCCTGAGAGATCTCTTGTATTGATATACCAAATTACTTTGATCCCCTGCAGCTTTGTTTTCTAGATGCACTGTTGGTGGTACAATAATTCTAATATCCTGCAATAGGCAAGAAGGAATTGATGAACTATCCAATAACGAGGAGCGTGTACATGTAGGAATTTATTAACAAAATGGACAGGATGTAGAAAAAAAAGAGAAGCAGTGTAATTCATGATATGAACTCCATGATAACAGTGGACATGTCACAGTAGTAGTAGAATCCTTTTTTAGATGTCATAACATCAAAAATACAAATGATATGTCATTAATTTAGTATTGATACTCTATCCAATCGGTATGTATTTGGTACCTTTATTTCAATGTCGAAGTTGAGATCCTGGTGGCCTTCAGTGTTGCGTAACAGGTTGAACACAATGATTTTTGTTCCATGTGGACCAATGTCGTTAAACTGTTTAGCAGCAGACACATCAACAAACAGTTTTCCAGGTTAATTATTTCAGTAGCACATGGTTTCAAACAAAATTCAGTAATGTAATTATGGTTACAAATGAGAACATGCATTGCATATAGTGATGTAATTATGGCTGAACCACAAGACTGAATAAGCATCTCAAAACACACATTTTGTAGCAGCTCTTTCTCTGAATTATAGGGCGACAATCTCAGCAGCATTGACAGATTGATAGAGAACTGCTCTGGCTTGTGTTCATATCCTATGGTTTCATCTGTCATCGGATCGTATTGGTAGCGCACCTAAAGCAAGAAAAAGCATCATGGAACATGTTAGCATTTTTGGTCCTCAGATATCATGCCAAATGAGCATTATGTGCCAGACACATACCATGGGTATTTCAATTTGATTTGCCAAATGAGCGTTATGCGCCACATACCCAATGGATTGAGTAGGGGTACTGGAACCAAAAAAGAATCAATGTCTAAAGTCGAAGAAAAGAGTGATACAAAATGTACTTGTCTGTAGCTCAGGAACTTTTCCCGGTTCTTATACAAATTGAGTTATTTATGTGAAGTTCCTAAATCCTTAATAGGATCGTGGGAAATTCTGATCTGGTATGCACGTGACGGCTAAAAACAATAGCACTCGCACCAAGGTATCTTATGCCAGCCCTGAATCCTGTCCCATCTCATCAGAAATTTCAAAAGATGTTAGACATAGCACTAAACATGGCGTCTTCCTAGTGAAATCGTGGATTGATAAAGATATGAGTACATACTCTGCCCAATTGAATCAGACGTCTTCCTAGTTGTACGTGCAGCAGTCATACATTTCCATAGAGAAATAGGATCCATGCCTCCACCATCGTCTTTATGCACAAACAAATATATGCGAATGAATTCAAACAACCTTACTCATTTGTCATGTCAAGCATATTTGGTGGATGATGCTGATTTCCTAAAAACAAGGATTGACATGGTATCTAGGAGAACCTTGCACGAGCAATGATGGAGATCCGTCGCATGGATTGGTGACACTATCGATCCACACTTTCGTAGCACCATGTGGTATCTGTTCAAGAAAGCGGGAATTCAGCAATAAACAGAATATGTATGACACAATATGATGAACTTGTCAAGATGTGCAATTGTTCTGTGCTCCATCAAGGCTACGAAATCGACAAGAAAAGATGTTCACCTCATCTACAGCATTGTCCAGAAGCTCCGCTATAGCTGAGAGAGTGACAGAGAAAGCATATGAGAACAGAATATACGGAACAATCATGTAGTATGACTATGAATACAAAATGATTAATATGCATACCACCAAATGTCCAGAGATGATGTGAAGTTTCATTTTTGTCCTGAAACTTGGGGCGAACAGACTCCCGGTAGACATGGTCTAATCACAAAAAATTAGTTTGACAAGAACTATAGTAAGACAGTACTTAATGGGAATATATAGATCTGTATATGTATGTACAATACACATACGATGCAATGTTGCATTTCAGATCAATGCAATGTACTACCTTGAGCTTGTCTCAAAGCACACTGTATTTCATTTTTACTGCTGAGCCTTGCAGTTGATCCCATGGACTGAGAAGTTGATCCGTTTGTTGCTAGAGCACTTGGTTTGCCTGTTAGTGTTGAGTAAGCAGGGTTGAGGACTGGACAGTCTTGAGTATCTCGTTCGCGCTTTCCTAGATGAGTGCTAGATTGACATGTGTCTATTTGTGATCTATGTTGACGAGAGTATACTTCTGTCATCTCCAGGTCCATGCCGTGTATCTTCTGAACTACTATCCACGGACATCCATTCCACAAAGGATTAGCCAAACACATATGACAATGGCAAAAGTGTATCAGACATTTGAATGACAATGCTCATGCCCATATTGTTAAGGAAATGTATTGGACAATAGAATTTAATAAAAGGAATAACATTCAATGCCTCATAAGTGCAAGAGAAATGAAATGTGGTTGGAAACATGAAGATTTTGCAAGGAATGCTCTTTTGATTAGTTCTGGTAAATGACTGACAGTGAGTCATATTTTGGTTTTATATCTTTTATAAAAGAACAATAGGACATTTGAAATTACAAAAGGAGTTTAGCTTGTAATAGCAGTGTGAAATGTACTCGGACAGTTCCAAATTTACGTAATCTTAAATATGTAAGGTTCACTTGCGCAGCATTATATTGTTGCGGAGATGAAAGTACCCAGCAAATTGCAAAGGATACCCGCTATGCTCGTCGTCACTGGCTCCTAAGGATTCGTTGCTGATCCTTATTGAACTAGGGACGCTGGAACTACTCCCAAACTCTTGATTTTGGAGGTCGGGCACTCATTTTTGGCTTGTAGTATCAGTATGGCGGTGTGAGAGGGTTTGCCTCACACTTGCCATATGTGTGCCATACACATGCACAACAGAAGTTCCCTCTGTGACAATTGGTAGGATTTATGGCACAACGGGTCAATTCTCTCCTGTCCATATCCATATAGGAATACTAAAAATGATTAATGTAAGATAAAGAAACGTGATCCGGATACTAGACACTAAGACATATAGTAACTACAAAAGAATAATTAAAGGTCGATAGAGTGGAATGGAGATTACATAAGCCAAATAGAACTTAGTGTTCTATATAATACTCCTGCTATTTAGTTAACCAAAAAAAGAGGGGGGGGGGGGGGGGGGGGGGCCTATGCCATGGGCCATCATGTTTCGTCGAGTGCGTGGCCCCTTGTCTCCACCTTCTTCTATGTATCCCCATTCCTCCTACTGCCACCTCCTCTTCTTATGTGTCCCAGCCCTTGTTCCCACTAGTGTCGACATGTCATGTTTGGTAATGTGGTTGGTGCAGCCTCTCTATGCATTTCCTTCCAATTTAGGTAGTGATCAAAACTTATTGAGCCACCAACCATCACTTCCCTAAAATTCCTTTTGATTCCCAAAACCTAATTGTCATTCCCAAATCATAAAACCCACCTAAATCGATCCTACTCTGGCTTCTAGTCATTCAACCTTCTTGAAGCATGCTTTTTCAAGAGATGCATAATTTCTGGGTAAACAATCACATACCGTACTCTTTATGAGTGGGCTTGCTCTTGGTAAGGTATATCTCCTTGAAGCAACTAGTGAGATTGAATCAATGTCGTCATCGATTGAACCACATACCAAAGTGCCTCCCTTTTTTGTTACACTTGCGGTGGTGGCCTTGGTGCAAGATGTGGAAGCAATAGAGGTATATAAGTAGTGGAAATGGAGTTGCAGGGACTAGATGAAGAGGTAACAATGCTTTGTCGCAGGAGCATGATGCAATGGTGTGCGCAATGGCTAGAGGAAACACGAATATTGTGGCGGCGCAATTCCGTTTCAAAATATATGCAAGAGCTATGATGGGGTGGCAATGCGATTAGGTTTTGAATAAATATGTGTGGGTGGCGGCATTTATAAGGAGGGAGGGGCATGTCTAAGCATTAGATCTATATCCAAGGGCCGAAAAGTTACCAATTTGTGGTTCCAAAATTAGAAATTTTGAGTATAAAACAAGCCCCTATTCCTTATTTGGTTGGCTAAGTGTGAAAAAGGCACTCAAATTTAGGTTGACACTACACCGCAATATGGGCAGGGCCGACTAAATCCCATGGGAGTATGGTAGGGCCGGTTGAAGCCCATGCAACCTAATGAAAAGTGGTTTGCCTAATTGCGCATGCAGCGCTGCTGACCATTCGGAGCAAATCCTCCCTTTGACCACCCCCGCATAGGCTCATTTTCTATATGTAGGCAACTTAATATAAATTTTCTATATGTTTGGCCCACATAAACAAATGAATGGATATGGATGGCTAAAGGCGCGTGGTTGAATAGCCTATAAAAAAAAATTCTCTATAAAAGCAGAAACACTAGAGTAAATTAGATAGTATAACTAGAAAACCATGGCGCAGCGTTGCCGCGCCGTTGTCCATATGAAATTGTCGGTTGTAGTTACATGTCTCCATGTGGAATTGTCGGTTGTAGATACATGTGCAAGATTTATCTTCATAGACACTAATACAAATGCATATATAGTGTTCAAATTTAAAATTTTATATCATCTTTATACTATCAACAGATGCTTATTGCATAAGCATCAAGATGTTGTAGATATTGTTTCCGATCAAGATAGGGAGGCTTCACTGTTTTGACATCGGCAAATACAAAAGGTCATTTGAAATTTATTAGGGAGAGGAGCATAATTCATAATTGAAAGTTCGTTATATTGTTCAGTTTATGACAATTCCACAGTGCATGATTAGAAAGGTCACTTGGTGGAAGTGTGTGCTGATTATGGTTGCCATTCACCACTTTGTTAGCATCCTCCCTCAAGGGTCATATGAGGAATCAACATCCTGCATTTTGTTCATGCATGAAAAAATTGAGGTTGGCTATGAAAAAAAATAATAAAAATGGATAAAAGAAGAGAAAAGGAAATGACAAATAATTTCTGTCATTCATCAATTGCTCAGCGCATATGTCGGGTGTGAAAATGCCAAGTACAACGGGTACATATGCGACTGTACAAATTCTTCTGGACGAAAAAATTGGAAGAAGAAGAAAATGTATATTTTGTATTAATTTGTTCAAACACATTGAGAGCATCATCCATGGAAGGATCGACCTGTTATTGAGGTTGATGGCAACCAGCAACAGGGACCGCCCAGGCATCTAGGATACGGAAGGCCTCGCTCGTGGCTCGGTGGGATCCACTTATTCCATCTCCTTCGGTCTGTCGGTGGTGCGTGGAGCCATGCGCAGGTCGAACGATGGAGTCTCAATTAATCTCGGACAGGGCAAACAGTTGATCCGTGGAGCAACACTGCAACAGGCAGCGTGTGGTGTGAGCCCCTGCCACTATCACCGCGTAGGGCCATGAGTTTGAGTGAGGCTCCGGCGTCCAGTCCATGGATGACGATGGGTTCATCTGCGCTGCCGATAGAGAGCGAGCCTCCGACGTCCATGGCTGGTGGTGGGATTTCCGAGTCCATCTATGGTGACCTCAGCGCCTGTGAGACTGCGAGAGAGAGAGAGAGAAAGTGGGCGAGCGGCCATGGCCGTTGATGGGGTCCATTCGCGGCGCCCTGGGCCTGGGTCCCTGGGAGAGAGAGGATCAGTAACAACAGTAGCAACCATACTCGGGAGGCAAACACTACCACACCCGGGCACGTGCGCGCTTAGAAGGCCCTGAAACTAGTTGCCGTGCCTAGCTTTTGCGTTGCCCGATTGTTCTCGTCGTTTCTAATAGGGATTGGACACGTGGCCAAATGTGGTGCCGGATTTCATGGTACGAATTTCATCTTTTAAAAGATTTTAGCATGACTAATGTCCACTAGTTGGCCCCATCTCACCCAAATATAAGCTTCCTAAACAATTCTAGTAGTGGGGTGATCTACAACTATAACACACACACTAAAGGTAAGCAGCTACTCTAGTTTCCCTGAACAAGTTAAGCAACTAACTCCACAAGCTAGTAAACAAGAATGTAAAGGCTCAATTGTAGAAATTGCAAACCAAACTGGGCAAGTGACATAAGATTTATCCCTGAGGTTTGGTTGCTCTTGTCGGCAACTTGCATTCTTGTTGAGGCAAGTATCAGTGTGATGATTTGCTCATTCACAAGCCCTTCAAGCTTGACCTTCAACTTGGCTATCATATGAATCAATCAACACAGAGCACTCCAATTAGCCTCAAGCATTTACACTAGAGTTGCTTTTCTCAATCTCCCGTGAGGTGAGCACAAAAGACCCTTACAGTCAACCAATTAGAGGTGGCCAACAATCACCAACTAGCCCCTCAATAATCCTCCAATCACTGAGTTGTGTAGGTGACAACAACCACCAAGAGTAAACAAACCAAAGCTCAAACGATGAACTAGTGCCACTAGAATCAAATCAACTAAGCAAATCTCTCCCAATCTCCCTTTAGATCGACCAACAAGCAAGGAGACAAGTGGGAAGTGTTCTTGAGAGCTCACATGGGTGTTGGTTTAACTAGAATACCAAGAGGGGTTCCAAAGGCCAACCAATCTCTATTTATAACACCCCTACAAAAACTTGCCAATGAAAAATTTTTGAAGTCACCAAAAATGTCCAATATTCTCTAGAAATGTAAAGGATCAAGAAGATCCAATGGTCCAAATTTAACCTATAAGTTTCCTCTCTGATGCGTTCTCCAGTTCACGTGCTACTTTTATCTCTCTCTCTTTTTTTTTGACCGAACCGATAGAAGAGTCCTCTACCTATTCATTTGCTTTTTAATTAAATGAAAGTGGAATTAAACAAACTAACTGCCCTAAACGTTATACTCTAACAACTAACTACTAACAACTATTCACTTTTTGGACAGGATGAATAGTTGTTTCTAAAACTTAAAAGGAATGCTACTCCGATAAATAAAAGGAAATAGTAACGGCAAAATAAGGTCGCCTTCCCACTTCCGTCCAGAGATCTCTCCGAGCTCCGAGCTCCGTCCACTCATGGTCTGACCGAAGCCAAGGGAGGTGACACGCCCGTTGATGCACTCTTCGCCGCCCGTACGAATGATCTGCTTTATCGTGCGCACGATCGTTGTCTGGACTCTCCGATCGCCCTCTAAGCTGATCGCTGTGCTGAGCTGCCGTACTCCGTGGTCAAGAACCTGTACCATTTAATTGCGAAAGGAAAATAAGTAATTAACAGAGGAGCAAGTCTTGAGGCATCCACACCTGTCGTTCGACGCTGCGTGGTATACACACCAGGGTGCTCCTAATATGAACTATTGTCGGCTTACGGAGACACTGACAACACACATCGGCAGGCGATTAAAACAGACAGAAAACTATGCTGGATTATACATTTGCAGAAATCCAACAGGGTTGAGAGCTATACAACAGACAACATAGAACCGTCATCCTCATGTTCATACAGCACTTAAACCAAACAGAACGTTATGTTAAACAAAAAATATTGTGACAAAAAGTTCATACGCAGGGCAGCCCTCCAGACACATGGCAGAAAAGAAGGTTTTCTGAAGGCTGGAGCTGGGCTGCAGAAGAAGGGACGATCACTACTGTGGCACACGCACATCTGACGGTTTGCTTTCGTCATCAGCCTTCTCCCCCTTCCATCCAAGTCCAGGATGTGACGGTGCCTCTTTATCGCCTTCGAAATCGCGGGCGTCCCGCAGTGAGGCCTCGAAATCGGTCGAATCGATTGCTGTCGGGAGGAGGCTACCAATGTCGTCCTTCGCTCCAAACCCGCCAGCTCGTATGACGTCCTTGGAGGAGATGGCAGCTTCCATGTTCACATCAGCTTCATGGCCATTGAGCGGACTGGTGTTTCCGGAATCTGAATCTGTAAACTGATGCAAGGCCTCTTGACCTTGGCTTGGAACACTGTCTGCCACTGCATCTGGATTCTTTTGTTGCGCTTGCTGTTCATTGCTGAAGTTCTTTCCATCCATGCCTGTGATGGATTAGTAAGTGTGAGATTCCTAGGAAAGAATACACAGTAATAAAACGATTAGGGCCCCTTTGCAAGGCAGAAATTAAGCAGGAATCAGTTCATGTAAGAAAAAGGAAAATTTATCACATTTCATAGGAATGTGAATAAGGAGCACCCTACTGCTGAGTGACGTTGTACATACATCACAGTTATCATCGACTCCAAGGGGGAGTGCCAAATAAACTAGTCCCTGCAAGAACAATAAAACTAAAATCCTCTCCAGAGCAAGGTCGAAGTACATAGATTTAGCTAACAGCTGGCTCCCCAAAATATCCACTGGAGTATGGTTTTCATTCTAAGGAGACTGTTTGAGTTTTTTTATACAAATTGAACAAATTCTAAGGAGACTGTTATGTTCTGTTAATAAAAGCACAGTAGGGGGGCGATCCCCTCCTGTTTCCCTTCAAAAAAAAGTTTAAAAAGTTTTCTTTTCATAAGAAGAAATTCCTAGCTTATTGTGAATCATAGTGTGATATCGTCCACTACTAATTGAGGTGAAACTGAAAACAACATTGCCCATAAACCTCAACCAGGAAAGCTGAAGAGATTAGTCATTTACAGCTTACTCAATACTATACCAGGGTCAGTACCAATCTAACAGTAGAGGCATTCAGCATAAAGTCATTGCAATTGCAACCACAAAGTTCAGTCAACTAGTGGCTCAGTTGGAATTCTGTGCAAAGCTGTATTTACAGTCTCAACTAGGCCAATGTTAAGACACCCAATGCACTCTCCAATTTCCAAGACGTTGTAACAGAACAGATTTGCCAGTTGCCACTATCTGCCTGTCCAAATAATCCCAAACTTTCCCCTTCCTGAGCAAGGGACATCGAGAAAATTCCACATGGACCCACCTCTCTATCTCGATTTCCCAGCAAAGCTACAAATCGACGCAACGCCGGCCGCGTCCAGGAGTCCTGATTTGCGAGAGGAATACTCCGGTGACCAAGCAAGATACCCGGTTCCTAGTCCTCACGAATCACTAGGGCAAGCCGCAAGCCACACCAAGTACTCGAGAACGGAGAACCCAGCAGATACTAACTTGCATCATCGGCTCATCGCACTTACCGGCTTGACGAGCAGGCTCAGCTTCGGAGGAGGAGGATTCAGGAACTCGCCGTCCGTCCTCTGCTGCGATCTGCTCTTCGACCGGAGAAGTCTGGAATCGTTTGTTTCTCTTGGTCACCAGGATGTTCTACTGCAGTCACGGACTAGACCGCCACGTGCCCACAGAAGTGGATACGTGGCGGGCTCTGTGCAACTGCTTAGCCCAATGGGCCAGTAGGCTGGGCCACGGTTCCCTATCGCTCAGACGTTATTGGGCCCAATAGGCCAGCGAACAGATTCACACAAAAAAACGCAGCAGAGCACAAGTCGAAGTCCCCCTCAAATCAAAACAATAAAAATGTCGAAATGGTCGAGTAGAGACGCATGGCAAATGGCATACTGAAATAGTTCTACTACTGTATGTCTGTAACTCTGTATCTACTAAACAAATGCATCGCTAGTGAGTAATAATGACGACAGTAGTAATAATGTGCTAAACAAATCCATGGAGGATAAGTGTAACGCCGTGTACTGACATGGACTGTACACACGGACAGACTAGTGCTAGTACTCCAGAAGCCTAGGATTAGGAAGAAGCCGCCGTGAAGTCGACGTGGTAGACCTCGCTCATGTCCGGCTGGAAGAGGCCGAAGTGCTGCTCCACGCCCTCGGTCTTTCCGTTCTCGTTGAACATGGCGAACAGGTACGTCTCCAGGGCCTTCCCGGGCCGCCGCGGGGTGCCGCCGCCGACGTGCCGCACCACGTTGTTGTTGTACGCCGCCGCGTTCTCCACGGTGGCGCCCGCGCCGCCGCCGCCCGACGGCCACCCGGTCTCCGACACCACCAGCTCCAGGCCCTGCACGCCGGCCTTCTCCACCGCCGCGTGCGTCGCGTCCACGATCGCGTCGAACATGTTGGTGTACACCACTCCGCCGTCCGTCACCGTCGACGCCGCGCCGGCGCCGCCGTCCGCCGACAGCAGCGCGTACCCGAGCGCCACCTGCCCGCCGCTGCCCGAGTAGGCGAAGTACGGGTACACGTTCACCAGCAGCGGCGCGCCTTTCGACGACAGGTACGAGACGATGGGCGCCATCACCGGCGCCGCCGCCTCGGAGAAGGCGCCCTGGGACGGCGGGTACGACGCGACCAGCACGCTCGTGGCCACGGCCGTCGTGACGGGCACGCCCGTGACCCCCGCGGACCGGAGCGCTGACTCCAGGTTCTGCATGGCCGGGAGCACCTGCGACGCGGCGTCCCCCGGGATGACCTCGTTGCCGGCGTTGATGTACCGGAACTGGACGGCGCCGGCGAAGGGCTGCACGTTGGTGCCCACCCACGACGCGGCGTAGGACGGGTCGGAGGCCAGGCGCGAGAGGTCCTCGTTCAGGGTGCCCAGGACCACGCCGATGCCGGAGCCCCGGAGCGCGTTCAGCACCGACGTGTCCGGGTGGAAGAGACGCACGTAGCTGATGTTCTTCGCCTTGTACATGGAGATTACCTGCTCCGGCGCCGGCAGGTTGTTGGCGACCATGCCGTAGTTCACGCCGATCGCACCTTCAGCTCCTGATGATGGGTCAGGATTAGATTGGGTCATAATCAAAACAAAACATAAAAAAAAGAGTGAATTTGATCTTCAACACAAGTAATCAGTTCCCTCAAACGAAATTTGCAAACTCAAAAACTGTAGCCATTATGAAATGGTGAAGAAAAACGTAGCAGGTTGTTGCTTATTTCAGAGCAGTAGAGGGAGTAGTTGGAGCGGCCAACAAATCTACAGGGGACGAACTGTATGTACCAAATTTCAAAGTAATAATTCCGTGCACAAGTCTACGTCTTATTACGTTTTTTCTACATAGGATTTGAAGTAACCGAGACCAACACCGTCATTCATATGTAAAATAAGCAATGGATATACCTTTTCAACTTGGTGTCAAGGTCCAAACAACAGTCCAAGATATACTTGTGAAAAGAAGAAAATACACCTTGGTGTTAAGGGTCCAAACACATCACTTTCAGTTCAGATGTGAAAATAAAGCTCAATAATTTATTACACTGCCCAGCTTAGAGAGTATATGGATTCTATGGCCCAAAGTCTCATATAGTTAGGCTCATAGCACGTCCAATAGTCCAGCTACTAAGATGCCCTAACTTGTCTACATTCATAGGATTACAATGAGAACACATAAGAAAATTTGCTCAATGATGCATGGGCCAAACAGTTTTTTTTTTTTTTTTTTTTGCGTCAGACATGGCCAGACAGTTTACAAAGAAAATAATCCTCTCGCCTCTATTGTTTTCCAATCCGCTAGGATGGCATTCAGTAATCTCTACGACAATCTCTCCATTTCTAGTGATTCTTTTTTTGTTTGATTGATGCATTGGTCAAGCTCAGCCTAGCAGCAAGGGAAAATCCGAAATAAAAATAAAAGAATTGTGCATATATATACGAGTAGTATATGACATGTTCGTCCGTGCTACAGGGTTTTCGTGTCAAATTCATATCAGATATTCAGATGATATAAGGGCAACATCTGACGGAGACATAAACCCCATCTGAAAAGGGGACTGCCTTTTTATTTCGTCACGCAAAAGTAGGCTCGGCTTGATTACTGCTAAAAAAATCGGGTGAGATGTACTAACATATGATAACCAATGAAAAAAAATACGATTTTATTGAGATCTTAGGTAGGCCTTGGCCAACTTTTCACACTCTGTACTGGCCGACGTGCCGTTTTAGTGAAAATGACAGGATTGATCTAGTGGCAATAGGAAACTAGGAGTCGGTCGATAGTTAGATACGTAATTTGACTGCATCAAATCAAATGTATCGTGCAACGTAACAAACATGAGTTCATTTCCGATGCCTGTCCTACTACTAGATGAGGTAAAATATGTTTTGTTGGTTAAAAAATTATGAACAAGTAGTAAAAAAAAGATATAGTACGAGAATCCATAAAATAAATAGCAACATAGAAGAGGAACAGACAGCTATATTACGAAACCAATCCCTGCCCTACCCTGTTTTGTGGTTATACTAATTCCCCGGGAGACCCAACCAAGAACACAAAGGATAAACCTGTTAACCACCTCCACGGCTCCACCAGGAGGCAATAAACTTATCCCAGCCACCATTTGGCGCCCACTTTATCCTAAGGTATCCCCCATTACCGAAAACGTTATCCTGGATTCCTAATGCAGCCTCGTGTAATGAAAATACGGCAAAGCTTCTGCCGTCTTTCTAGAAACAAAATTCCTAATGCAGGTGCAACTGCAAAACTCAGATCTAGAAACATCACCAACCTGACGATTTGAGAATTGGGATGCAGGGCCAGCAAAATTGCAGTGAGAAGAAAGGGAAAGATCAAGAACATAACTTGAATATGATTTAGCTAGACAAGAGGTTACGGAAAGAGCTCGACATGAACCGAAGAAAACACAAGAGCCCGGGCGGCATAGCACGAATCATTTGTATATGCATCATATATATAAACTGGACTTATTAATCAAAGGAAACGAAACGAAACTGCGGCCCAAGTGTTAACTGGCGGACTAACGCACGGTTCCGCACAAAAGAGGAACGCCACGGGCACAGAAGAACGCGTATAGGTGATAGGTGAACTGCTCGCATCACATGAAGAAGACGGGAGAAAAATGAACGGAAGAAAGTGTAGGTGAACTGAAACCGTCGGAGAGGACCGCAGCAGCACTCACCCTGAAAGGTCACCAAGCAGAGCAGCAAGAAGCTGCAGGCAAGAACCCATGGCACCGCCATCTTCGCCGCCCCCGCAGCAGCCGGCATCCTCGCACCACCACCGCACGCCGTCATCTCTCAGAACAGCAATCAGAAACCGCAGGGCCCTGCTCTTCTCTCCTCTTCTTGTGCTCGAAAAAGGCCGAGAATTTCTCTCCTCTGCGTGCGGCAGTCTGCCGGATGTCTGAACTCTGAACTCTGCCCTGCCGTGCTCTGCTCTGTTTATATAAGGCAACAACAACGAGCAGGCAGGCAACGGGCAAGACGAAGCCGAGGAAGACAACTGCTGCTGTGTTTATGTGGAGGGACTGGGAGGAGAGTAGTGGGGCAGTATCCAAGCGGGGGCAGCCACCGAACCGCACGACTCGGCGAGACAACTGCAGGCGCGCGCGCGCGGGGGGGTCAAGCGAGCGCTGTGCTGCCTGCCTCCTGAGCTGCGGTTAGATACGAAGCAGTTCGGATGGACCGAATCGACGGCGCGCTCGTGCGTGGTCCGCCACGTGGACCAGATCAACGGCCCGGAGTGGAGGAGGGGGACCGTTGCCCAGTTGGGGGCTTTGACCGCGTCTTGAACTCTTGATGGTGGTGATTAAAGGCGGGATTAGCCGATTATTTTAGTATTCATTTACTACGTGTGATATGATCTGGTTGTATCTGGTGAATCAAGGGGGGTAAGATATGATTTGATCTTATTTGACTGACGTCGTCTGAAAATTACTGAGTATTTTTGGGATGAATATCTGCGTATAATAATACGTAACATAAAATTTTGACGGCTTGGGATGCAATGGATATTTGCCAGGTTATTTTTTTTGACAGCATGGGATGCGTAAAAAGCTATGACTACAGTCAACTTCAAAACATTAGTGACTGGTGGGTTAATTTATTGGCATCCAAACTTTGGTTAGTGAAGCTACACTACAAAAAAAAAACCTAAAAGGCGCTTTCTAACATGCAATTCCTAAGATCTATCAAAGGTTCAACACAAAAGAAAAATAAGGGCAATGAGATCTGCTACCTCCTTCATTCACGAATACAAGGGATACAGGTGAATGGTGAGGCAGTGTGCAAAAATATTTAAGTTTACCTATAACGTAACCCAAATGAAATTTGCATACCAGCCACCATGTTTAGATCAAAAGCTTGGGCTTGTTCATCGCGGTTGGCAGATTTACATTCTCCATCTTGGACAACAGTGACATCCTGGTCGGCAGTTTCATCATGTTCTACATGCATGGAGGATGATGACAAGTAGTTAAAGGAGGAATAAACACTAAAGTGACTAAACAATTGCACTAACATCACGTAGTATACTTTATCTATGGCAAATGTGGTCATTACCTGCACTCATGTTGAGATCAAAAGGTGCTTGGTTTTTGTTCAAGGCTGCATTATGTTCTTGATCGACAACCTGGATTCGGCCATCCTCGGAGTCAGCGGTATCTTCTTCATCTTTTGCAGCAGAAGCTTGCTGGTTTAGACCATGTATTGTAGCTTCTTCGTCACCTTCTTCAATTGGTGCTAAATTCAGATCTATATCTATAGGCATTGAAACATCCTTAATTTTTCTCGAAGAGAAAATACACAGAATGACGAAGAATATAATAGTTCGAAGCTCAAACCATCACATTATCCAGCAATAGTTGATACAGAAATCCATACTTCGAACAAAAGAGTACAATTAGAAGGGTTTACATAAATAGTCCATCGCCACCCTGGCGGAATCATCAGAGTAGCAGCAGCCTCAGGGACAGCTGCGGTAGGCGAAAGTATAACAAATCTTCAAAAAAAGCCTGAGCGTAGGAACACGACGTCTACTCCTCATCGTCATCGAAGTCGTAGTCGGGTTCACCTGCTAAATAATTTTCAGTACGGTTTGTACTGGCCACTCGTCCCACCCTATGCTTTGCTTTTGCTCTGAGGTATTTGGTGGATGCAAGGATATAATCAAGAGGCCTATTATTTGGCTGTGGGTTCCTATGCAAGGAGTATCCATCATCATATAATAGTAATTCATCAAGTTTTAACCCATTCTCATCCCACTATCACACACAACTCACCATCTCACACTCAGTCGACAGGTCCAACTCCCTCTCGGAGCCTGTCTCAGTGGCTCACACCCGGAAATGATAACACCAGGGGAAAGAAGAGAAGGACTCATCTCACTACTCCCGAGAAGCGTAGGTCGAGAGAAAGGCCAATCCGAGGCTGCGGACTATATATAAATTTAAAACTCTACAGAGCATGTACTCCCATAACCACAAGATCACCATCATCAGCGGTGCCCCGCCTAGGCTGATTCCAGCTGCTTTCTAACCAGTGCGATGCCACCCTACCACTCAGTACTGGGACATTCCGGAGTACCACCGGCACACTGAGACTGTGAGACATAGTACTAGACCCCCGAGGTCACTATGTTGTCTAAGGAGGGTGTGGGTCTCGATGCCCATACCTCCCGACACTATCTACTATCAACCTAGTAGTAGTGGCATCGTTCTAACTAGTCAGTCATCCGTCTCCCGCCCATACAGGAGCAAGCGGTGAGCACGTAGGTCCCGAGGTTCCGGTTCTCAAGAGATATCAGGTCTTAGGGGAATCAGACAGGATTATCTTCTCATAGGGACTATAACAGTCTGTACAACAGCACCTCCTACCCGAGGCCTTGCTCCACGAAGGCTCTCACCCCCGGGATCACCTTATACCTCATAATGTACCCGCCACAGGCACCTCTCATGGGGATGCCCAGAACACATCCCCCGGTAAGACTCGCTCAAGGCTCGTCGTAGAATTCTGCCCGATCGACTCAAACCCTCACCACACACCCAAGACACATGTAGCACTCTCCTCGAGTAAAATGGCACCACGTGCTTTATCCATATATCCATACTCCACCACGCATCACATCGCAGATATAAAGCGTAGTAGAAGTAAAGCATCATGAGTAAATAAGCATGCGTCTAGCCTATCAACGGGTGTGCAGGAGTAAGTTGCGACAAGGTAAAGGCTTTATCAGGAAATTCTATCATGCAGCCTATCATAGGTGATATTCATATATAAAGCTCTAGCAAACTAGATATTATGCCATGTGTAACAGGATCTACGAGGTTGGGTGGGATGTGGCACCTGCGTAGTCATCACCGAGCTCCTCCTCGTAGTCAGGGTCGTCCTCCTCAAGTGGCTCCTCCTCTGAAACGAAACGTGATAGTCATGTTAGTGACTCCTATAAAGTTAACACAAAGAATCGATAAAATTCAATAACTTCAAATACAAACATACATAAGCCTATGACGTAGAGCTCATTTTTATGAAAATTTGGACATTTGGTTCATATTTTTTGGAGTTCGTATGAAGAAGTTATGATTTTCCAAAGTTTAATCTATTTTCTAAAAAATAAAAAGGGTGGATTAACCAGAGGCTGACACGTGGCGCTGCGGGTTCAACAGTGGTGGCGCAGGGGCTGACGCCATGCTGACGTCAACGCTGATGGTGGACCGATCATCAGTCAATGATAGGTGGGCCCAAGGTCAACGGTCAACGCCGACCGGGCCTCAACTGGGCCTCGGCGGGCCTGGGTAAGGCCGGGTTGGGCCGGCCCGGCCCGGACACATGGCAGGCAACGGGGTGGTCCACGTGGCCCCATGGGCTTCTACTGGGCTGAGTCTACGACTCTTGGCTCCGTGAGCCTGGTGCATGGTGGACCAGAGACTGGTGGCCCACGTGGTCTCGTCTGGTTGGTCCAGCGTGGATCCGAGGTGGACCCGTGGACACGGTCCACACGGGGGGAGACTTCCCCTTCCTCTCCCTCACGCGTCGCGACTGGCCCGACGGGGCTCGGCCGGCGGCGAGCGGCGGCGCATGGCTGCGGCAGCGCGGACTAAGCCAGGCAGTGGTGGAGCTATGCGAAGGCGACGTGGAGGCGGTCGGTGGGCTCGCGGCGCACGGCTGGTGCTCCTGCTCGCCGGCGCACGTGCCGCGGTGGGGCGCATCAGCGACTCAGCGATGGCTTTGACTTGCGCTTTGGGTCCGTGGGGCCAAGGTGAAGGTGGCAGGTAAGATCAATTCGGTCGCGAGCCTTCTAGTGAGGCAAGCAGCGGCGGCGGATCAACGACGGCAAAGGCCGACGGCGGCGTCAAATTCGCCGGCGGTGCGTCGATCCGGCCCCCATCTTCTCTTCCTTTCTCGACTGGAGTAGCTGGGAGCTCCAATTCTTAGCTATTGGGGCTAGCGGAGGCACGGCAGAGCGCGCGCGGCGACGAAGGCCACAGCGACGCACCGACGGCCGGAGTCCGGGGACCGAGCGGCGAGCAAAGCGCGCTCGCGCTCACTGTGGGTCACCGGCTCCCCTAACCTTGCCATCTACACGTTCTAGCCCTAGGAGGACACGGTGGGGGAGTTAATGAAGCCTATCGATGCATAGAGGGCGGGAACACGGGGGTCGAGCTGGCCGACGGCCATGGGAATGAGCAGGGGAAGCTCACCTGCGCGTGGTGGTTCCGACGGCTCGTGGTGCAGCGGCGGGTGACGAAGCGGCGGCTTGGTGAAGGAGAAGCAGAGCGGCATGTCGATGGTGTAGTCGTTGCAGTCGAGCAGGGTCGCCGGGTCCTCCTCCGGCGAGCACGGGCAGTGGCGCGCGGACCTCTGCTCCTTCCAACCTTCTGCTCCTTCTTTCTCTCCTCTCCTCCTTCTCAGGTAGCAGGCAGGTGAACGAGGTGGCGGCTAAGTATGGGAGAAACCCTAACAGCCGGTGGGGCTCCCTTATATAGCCATGGCGGCGGCGGCCATGGCGGACGAGCGGCGGAGATGGGAGATGCCCATCGGGCGGCTGGGCGCGGCCGCGAGCTAGGGTTAGGGTTCTGGGGGTGCGCCGTGGCGCGCATCAGGGCGGCACGGTTGCGGGCGGATGGCCGGGCGGTGCCATTGCCATTTCTGGCATGGCGGACGGGACAGGCGGAGCACAGAAATGGGTAGAGGTGGGGGCTGACAGGCGGGTCTCGCCTGTCGGCGAGAGCGAGCGAGCGGACGGCCGAGCGGCTTGCTGGGCCACCTCGCTGGGCCGCGGAGCGTGGATGCGGGCGAGCTGGCACGGACGTGCGGAGGTAGGCTGGCGGGCGAGCTGGGCCGATAGGCCGGGCGGAGGCGCGGGAAGGCGGGCGCTCGGGGCGGCGTGCCAGGCCGCCTGGCCTTTTGGGCCGGCAGGCCGCGGCGGTGGTCAGCGCGGGCAGAGCGGCTTGGGCCGCTCGGGCCGACGCGGGGGCAGGCCAGTAGGCCGGTGGGACGCGGGGGAAGCAGGCTGGGCATGGTTGCTGGTCTAGGCCGCATTGGCTGTCCAGGTTGGTTTGCCTTTTCTATTTTCTTCTCTTTTCTAAATCCTTTTCCATTTCTTTCCAAGCCTCTAATCCATGCCATGACTTGATCTTGTTAGCAAGAAATGTTAGTGACCAAGACATGTACTTGGTGGGTCCCCTAGGGTCTCTTGGGGTTGTTGGATGCCATGTCCATGGTTAGTAACATATATGATATAAAGGTTCATTGATTTTATTAACAACACATAAAATCAATAGGAAGCAAATCATACTTGTCATTAAAATGCAAATGCTTCATCTAACTCTAGGTGCTAATTATGCAATAAATGGATGTTTTCCTACATGACACTCACCAACCATTGGTTATTTAAGAAAAATTTTTGTTGGTTGTGATTTTTGGTGTTGGGAATTATGGGGATGTTACAGGCATGGTAAACTCTACTTTTTGTTTACATCAAGGAGGATCTATACTTGGCACCAAGGAGAATAGGCAACGATAAGAATGTTTCGGCGATGATGATGGATTTGGTACACAATTTTTGGCTCAAAACTGTATATATAGTGTTATCATAGGGGACGATATGTCATGAATTTATATCGGTGGGACTTTTTTTTGTTGGCACTAATCTCATGCAGTGCAATTTTATCAAAAAACTACAATTTAAAGCTTGCGTTACTCAGGTAGGGGCAGCCAGCCTAGGTTGTTTAGTACCTAAGTAATAGGCCTTATGCATTAATGCCTAGGGGAGGGGGAGCACATTTCATATGCGAGGCCTCGCCCTAGTGCGCCCTATCCGCGGTGCGTTATTGTAATCAATACTTGTAACACTCTGGTGTTAAGTATGCATAATCACTTGCATTCTTAAGCATAAGCATCATTATGCATAGCATTGATGAAAAGAGCAATTGTTATTTTATGTGGATGCTTGAATTATTCAAATTATGGTTGCATTTCACATGAATTGGATAAGTGGTATGAGTGTTTGGTGTTTGATGACCTCTAAAGTAACCTAGACATGATTAGGACACCAAATGAACCTAGGTTTATGTTGATGGTTTTGGTTAATTAAGTTTTGATGTCATGGTTGACCAAGGTGGACCATGAAAGTGATTTTATTTGACTGATTTGAAAGTGGTAGCTAGAGTATTTGCATGTGTGTATACCCTAAATAAAGTTTGTAGACAATTTCATAAGGAACAAAAGTTGTTATTATTACTTTTCATGAAAATGCTTGGAAGATGTTCAAAAATGTTAAAAAGGCAGATTTGGGGGCTGTTTTTCTATTTTAGGGGATTTTAAGGGTATTTTTATTTGGATTTTTGTATTTCAAAATCTATGTAGAATCTAGCCATACTTTGTATAGATGAAATGTTCTACTCTTCTAGAGCTACATTTTCTTCAATATAAGTTTTGGCTAATTCGGCTTGGTTTGGGAGTTATAGGGCAAAAAAGTTTGTATTAGAGGTCATGAAAATAGCATTTCAGCGACGGTTGGTCAAAGCCGTCAGGGAAATGGCCGGCCACCGCCCATCGCGCCCAGTCCACGCGCTCCGCGTGGCACGCGTACACCGGCGGTCTGGGACGGCCGCGACCGTCCCGACCGCGTTAAAGCGAGTGCGGCAGCTCCATCCGTTATGTCCCCTGCTCATTTTCCCTCGCTCCCCGCCTCTTTCTCCCGGTCCGCGAGCTCGCCGTCGCCGAGCCATCACCTCATTTTCTTCCCCGAGCGCGCCACTAGACTCGCCTAGACGTGCGCTTGCTCGTGCGCCCCCTAGCAGCCGTCCTCGCCGAGGGTAAGACCCCCAATCGACCCTTCTTCTCCGCGGCCGGTGAGCCGGTGACCGCCGCCGCCGCGTTCCGGTCGATTCGGCCGTCCTCTTCTCTCTTTGACTCGAGATTTAGCTGTGCCTTGACGTGTAGAACCCGTAACCCTAGTTAATGGAGCCGCTACGGGTCAGTCTCCGCCGAAATTCGGCTGTGCCGCCGACGGGAAGCCGCCGCTCGCCCTGCGCACGCGGTCGAGCCGCCACGGCCCCGCTCCGACCGTGCTAGGACCTCAAATCGATGCGCCTAGAACTGCTCGTGCTATCCCTCAGTTCAATTTGGTCGGGGAGCCACGGCAACGGCCGGTGAAGCCGCGCCGACGCCGTCGTCCTACGCTAACCGCCTGCAAGGACCTTGTCCTTGAATACGATAAAAGCTAGGGTGCTTCGTGCATATCTGCCAGACACAGGGAATTTCTTTATCGGGCTTAGTGGATTTCTGGTAAACTCAGGGTCTTCGGTGCAAAAGCGTTTTCCTTTTTCTTTTAAAGAATCTAATTCTAGATTTTTGTTAAATCTTTAAAAAATCATAACTTCTTCATTTTTCATCTAAATGAGTTGGTTCAACTTGCAGTATTTTTCTTATAAGAAGATCTATGCATGAAAAATATGAAATATGAAATTTGTGATACTTTTCTGTATAGATTTATTTATCTCTATTAATTACTTTTATCTTAGAAAACGCATAAGTAATTCTCTGTTACTCAGAAAAATGTGAGACCAAGTTTGTTAGTCTTCTTATGTCATGCTCTATCTGTAAAAAATGTTGTGTGACTATGTCCTGTGGAAAGTTTGCTCTGTCTAGTTATGGTGCCTACTTCCATTAGATGATAAATAATTCATAATAAATAATATATAAGGAATTTATGCATGAAACTTTTTTGAAGAGTGTTTTTAGGCTAATTTAGAGCTAATGATATTCTGAGATCTGTTGTTTGACATATTCCTATGTACAAAGTATTTTAGGCCCATTAAATTATGCTGTCTTGTCATTTTTTTTGTAGGATAAAGTACTTACTGTTTTGACCTAAAATTTTTATGATAGTCCATATTAGATATGTTTAAGCTCTTGTAATTTTTATAGAATTTTCTGATTAGTCTAAAGTCATGTTGCAGTTCTACCCTGATTTCGTTTAAATATTTAATAATGCTTTAAGTTATTATTTCATGTGTGTAAAAATTCTTTTTATGATATTTGTGATGCGTGTGATCTGTTATTAGTTTTGGTTCAGTAGAGGGTAGTATGCAAAACAATGGTTGTTTATAATTTCTTATAGCATACGAGTAAATTATAATACGAGGCTTGTTTAAGATTTGTCGGTAGAAGAGAATACAGATGACATGTGCTTATCTTACATGTTTCAAAATTATATCATTTATCTTAGCTGAGCATTCATTCACCATCAGCATCAGCATTGTATTTCTATGTATATATGGTATTTATACGCACTATGCATCATACAGGATCGTCAGAGCTCGAAACGATAGTTCCCGGAGTACCAGAAGAGGAAGGCCAGCAGGAAGCTCTGGTGCGGGAGATAGCAGCAGAAGAGGATCCCGAAGCTGATCTTCCCGAGTGTCCCGACCACCAGCCAAGCTCTTTCCTGAAAGGCAAGCCCCGGAGCATTCTTCCTGGGGTTTGTAAAATATCTAACTTGAGTCCTTTACTTGTTTGATGCATTAAGTTATAGGCGTTGTTTTATACCGTTGCTGCATTACTTATATTCCTTGCCACTGCTTATACTTCAACCCTGTTAGGTTCAAGTGCGATTATTTGCTTAGCCCAGCTTTAACTAGATCGGTAGAAGTCGGGTGATTTCTTGTCATACGCGAGTTATAGGTGGTGACTTGGAATGGTTGAATACATTGTTATCTTGGATAACCATGTGAAGATAATAAATCGAGACCGGGCGAGATTGGTGTTGAGACTGAACTGGAGGTTCGGTATGGTTATCTCGTCTATGTCGAACTAGGACCCCCGTCCGTTGTACGTCCTCAAGTCATATTGAATTTATGCCTCACATTTAGCTGGAAGGATAAGTCGTTCCAACCGCGAAGCCTGAGTTTGATTTGGCCGGGAGTCGACCTGTTGTACGCATCGTATTGGTGAAGATGGGGGACCACGGGTTACGCGGAGAGTAAGTCCGAGGTCAGGGTCGCCCTGAGTAAGGCAGCCGGGCGGTTCCTGGATACGATGGTACCTGTTGATCGCGCGACTTTTCCAGAATTGAATTTTCGATGATCTGTAGCTCACCTTAGTGGGTGAGTATGGTTTGTATGAGGAATACCCGCCAGCTGGTTAGTAATCGATTATAATCGCCATCGTTCCTGGACAGTGAACACTTGACTTGAGCAGCGGCATTGTAGTAATAACTTGAATAAAGAGATGAGATGGTTGAGCCGTGGTGTTGAGAGGCACTCAATCGGAATTGGTTACTATTCTTGTTGAATAATTATTACCATGCTTGTTTAGTACAGGTGCTAATTTAGCATGATAAGGTTAATTAAATTAAAATACGATGCTAGAAGGTTATAATCAATTTTTTCTTTAACGCAAGTTTTTCTGCAACTGATGAGTCAGTTATCCTACTTATATAGCCTTGCATACTCCTTGGAGTCAATTTATTTTTAGTTTATGACGGGTAAGTCTAGCTGAATACATTCCCGTACTCAGGGTTTTATTTCCCATGTTATTGCGGATGATAAGATGTTTTATGGCTACTGTCAGCATTGCTTCTATCCCGCGTTGGGTGATGATTAGACCTTGGGCATGGTCACTCTACTCTACCTTATGCTTTTGCTGGATATTGACTGAGGACCTGGCACTGTATTTGAACTAAGTGTGTGTGGATTTGAACTAAATCGCTTCTGCTTTATTTTAAAATTTAAACTTGGTTTATAATAACTTTATTCGTACTCCGATGGTGTAAAACTATGTGCGAACTATGTACGTTGTGAATGGTGAACGCTAAACTCATTACGATCTTGGTCGTGCTGGAAATGTATTGAAATCCTTCGAGATTTTGGTATGACTACCGGGTTTATTAGGTCTCAATCATGTAGTTTGCCGTCTTAATGACGAATTATGTGCTTGTGCTCTAATAAATTGGTCGGTTCTGTTACAATACTCTTTCTCGATCTTAATACAAAGGCGTGCAAATATTTTGCGTATCTGAGCAAGAAAAAACATGAGTTACTCGATTGATCAATCACAAATTTCACAAGCCACAATAGAAGACCAAAATTTATTGAGTATTTGTGGACAATAGAGGGACTATCTATTTTGAATCGGTGTGACCAAAGGCGGTAACCAATGTGACACCTAGTAGACGCTAGGTGACAATGACACACCATCCCACATAATTGTCCAAATAGCACATATACCACCAGACTAGCGAGGACCATCTTTTTTTAGGCCCATTATTATAGGCATAAATGCTCATACACAAGCATATACTCGCCCCTACAAAGGTACATATGTACACATTCCTCATGTGAGACCTTTGAAGGATTGGATTGAAGCGACACATTTTTGTTGGCAGATATGTCGCATACCACTAAAAGAATAGTGCTGCTAAATTCTAGAATAAATTTAAAAAAATACGAGTACCTTAGTCAAGTCGAGGATTTAGAACCTCTAGATGAGCAGATTTCATCACAAGAAACCTTATTTTTCATCTTCGTTTTAATAGATTTTAGTAGGGGTCACCCCTACTATTTTATATATAAAAACAACTAAGCTATACTCAATTTGCGTTATGTATAACCAATTATTAAGTATATATACCAAAGCTGATAATAATGATAATTTGTTTGTCTATAAGGAAACAAAAGCAAAACACTCTCGGGTTCTATTTTATATATTTTATTATTCTATAAAATCCATATCAAAGCATGCCTGTACCATGATGCCACGGGTTTTCTTTCACTTATTTTTGGGTCATGCATGCATGGAAGTTTTAGTAGACCGGTAAGGCACCACTGACGCTCTTGTGACCCCACACGTGAAAACATATAGACTGAGTCAACTCCGGTAAATGGCCTGTTCGGTGTACCCCTTCTGATGCAAAGGGATTGTAGCAACGGATATATACGATGCACCTGTGCCGCAAGAAGAAACAACCCTAAACTGCAGAAATACAGTATACGTTTTAAACTAAAAAAAAGCAGAGCCATCCATATCTAACCTAGCTACTGTCTACAACGATCAACAAGTCGAAGATATATAAATGGGAATATCATAAAGTCCCGACCAACAACACAAAAAGATTAGGTCACCAAATGAAAGATGCTTGTACTGTACTGTACTGTACTTGAGATATGTATTATGATATGATACCGACTTATGAGCCCACAAAGGCCAATGGCGGTTTAAGACAAGATGGCCCGGTGGAGCACGGAAACAAAAATGTCAACACGCGCATAGGCCTACCGCAACCGCGCCTACCAGTGTGTCCCATCTGCACCATGCATATAGTAGGCCAAGAGCCATGCATTGCAATGCCATGATCTAGAGAGATTAGGTGCAACGTATAATCCACCTACGCACCAACCTGAGATGCATGATGGCGAACATTTCGTCACGGTGAATTAACCTCTCCCGTGAAAGCTTGCCTCGCTTGCCATTCTCATCACGTAGTCTATATATCTAGCTGCGAACTACTACTACAACCCAACAAGTATAGCCAATGCACGCAAGCAATAATTCAGTCCCAAGTCATCATATAAAGCCGAGTAGCCGACGACGAAACAGGGAACACGTTATACACTTATACTTTTCTCTTGCTCTCGAGGTGAAAAACAAGAACAGCCGACGACCTCCAAAAAGAACATGATAAAACGTAAGGTGTGTTGAAAGCGACAAAAAGTAGAAGATAAGCATAATGCGGAGAATCCTCACGCAATTTTTTTTTTCCAATTTATCAGGCTGCATTATGCTCCGTGCTATAGTGTTGGAGGAGCCACAGCTACACAAGAGCCATAAATTGTTTATTTTGCGAAGGAGAGAACAACAATTTATATAAATAATGTAGTTACAATTTTTGTTATAGGAAGAACGGGAGTGAAAAAAAACTATGCTGAACATACTCTTAATTGTTTCAAAAAAAAACAGACTCTTAATTTACGTAGAAGCTAGACAGTAAAAGAAAAAACGAAGTTCTAGTTCAACTTCTTCGAAGATGCAGGAGTCCGTGGCAAAGTGTGTGTTCTTTGTTTGTATATATTCTATTACTGGTACTGGTTTAGTACAGCGGATAAAAATGGCGGTCTGGTGAAAAGGTCACTATCTGGTAATATATTTGTACTAGACGGTGCATGGGAAAGCGGCGCCATTTGCAAACTATGGTGAGCTAGCAGCTGGGACACGCTCTTGTGCCCGCGCGCGTGGTGTGTTATGACTTATTTTGTGCAGCGCGGCCGTGTACGTGTTTCGTGGGCCTTATTTAGATATCAAAGTTAAGTTGGTGTATCAATTTTGCATAGTAAATTCTATTAAATACTGTAGTAATTTTATTTTTATTTAGTAATAATTATTTAAACATTGATTAATTAGGTTTAAAATGTTTGTCTCGTAAAGTATAATAAAACTGTGTAATTAGTTTTTTATTTCATCTATATTTAGTATTTCATACATGTGTCGACATTTTGATGTGACGAGAAATTTTTTTTTTATAGTAAAATTTAGAGGTGAAATCTGAAATCTAAACAAGGCCTTGGCTCAATTTGGTGTCACGCTGACTGATCCACCAGTGTGTCCAATGCTGAGTGCAGGAGCTGCACGCCAGTTCCGTGACAGTTTTTAGGAGCTTAATAACTTGCGAGCGTGCAACGCTAGCTAGCTGATGTGTGGTTTGTCTGCTGTGGCCGGACTAGAATATCTGCACGCAAGGCACCGTCACTTTGGTTGTGTGTGTGCACACGTACGTACGTAACTAGCCAAATTAAGCTAGTCGGCAGATACGTATTATTGCAATTTGCGAACGCATCTTTTTTTTTTTGTGTGTGTGTATGTATGAACGCTAGCTTCAACACATAAACACAAAGCTAGTCGGCACTCGGCAGATACATATGCATTATTGCGATTTGCGAACACATCTTTGTTTGTGTGTGTGTGTATTATGAACTCTTCTCAACACATACTATGGTCTGTGAATGCCAAATAATAGGCCCGTCGCGATCAGCACTGATACGTGGTGGAAGAAATGGCATGTATCTATATATGTAGCTTATAAAGATACAATCCACTAAGTGTGGTTAATTCTGATTTCTCTGCAACCATGTTAAGCCACATCTTCTGGAAAATTAAGTCTGAAAACGAAAATCCCCCTAGATAACAATTATGAGGTGTGGTGGTGAGCTGGAGCTCTTAGAGCATCCCGGACGATGCTACCTAGCTAAAACATATCTCCTACTTCTTTATTTAGGTCATATCTATTAATTTTTATGCTGCCCAAGTTTCGCTTCTAACTCCAGCGATACCACCTAAAACAGATTGGAGGAGCATCCACTAAGTTTAGATGTATCTTTTTAGGTACTATCTTAGCTTTATCTTTTTTTTTTTGAGTCTGTGAAACATGTATTTCAGTGTTTAGCTCCTTTTGCGCAACTTTCAGCCACAAGCACTCGGAAATGGGACGCCTGAGATTATTGCTTGGATATGTGTGCCTTTGTAATTTGCAAGCCGTTAATTTGCAAGCGGGCAACGCGCGTAAGATGGGAGTATGTATTTGCTTGCTCTGTGGCTGAGAATTTGCACGCAATGCAACGTACCATCGCCTGGAGTTGTGCAAGCTAGTCGGTGGATACTACCTGCATTAATGTAACGCGTACATCTTTTTATCGTGTGTGTATATAGGTACACTAGGTGGTATGAATGCCAAATAGGACCTGTTGGAGATGTGTGGTGGAAGATATGGGCTGTATTACAAGTATCGGGTGACATCAGGGAGAATGACGTGGAGTAGGGGACCAATTTTGTCTTGGCGGCTACTGTTGCTATGACGACTACGGTAATAGTTTTGGCCGTTTCGGTGCAGGAAGCTATTACGGACTTACGTGATGCATAGACCTAATTATTAACCATTTAATTTTTACTTTGCTCCATCCTATAATATAATGTATTTTATAAAATTTAAAATAAGTTATGAGAACACTCATATGACATATATATCTCTGATTACATCCAATTCAGGAGTTTCTCCTTAAATTGTAGTTTCCTTTTGAACAGACTTTGCTAAATCTAGATAGTCATTACATAGAACACACTATACTTTAGTACAAATTTTAGAAGTCATAGCGCACTATATTTCAAGACAACTAGTATAATAAGCTAATAAAATAAATGAGCTCATTTTTAGCCAAGTCTCTAACGAGTTGTCGAAGTATATTCAAAAGTTCTGTATTTATCTACCTAGATATAAATTAAAGTTTATGTAACAAAAATTACTCTCCAACGTTTCCCCTGTTAAACATCATATATTTAGTATTGTCCTAAATTATCATATCTTCCTTTTCAAATTTGATGTGTCATATTGTCCCCCATATATCATGTGAGAATAGAAATATACGGAGAGGATTTTTTCGTTAGAGTATACTCTATATGAGGATTTAGGGAATTAACTTTAGGAGAATTCGTGGAGATGCTCTTAGACTTTTTAGTCAACTAATTAGCTAATTTTAGCTAAGTGTGGCTCCAGCGAGTAACTAACCCAGTCTTATCCAAACTTAGAAGTATTTCAGGACTAAAAAAAAAGAGTGCATGGCGGAGTTTTTTTGCTCATCATGCATGATGTTCCACTTCCACCTGATCAACGACATCCCACCCGAGCTGACAAGAGATGGGAGCTCACTACGGCCCATGGCGTGAGATACTGCCATTATATTTGCGCGTGAAGTCGTGTGCCCATACACATCATTACATCAATCAATCACCATTATAATCAAGGAAAAAAGCAAGTGTGCCCACCTTAGTCTTGGTCCTTGACCGTTGTCCCCCCGTCTTGTCTATATGGATTTAAAAGTGTTGCCTTTGTTGGTGAGAATTATTGTCATGTTACTTTGATGCTTTCTACCGCTGATAAATCAGTCGATACTTTTTTTGAAAACGTGCATTATGTCCATATTGCTTTAAGAGAAGGGGAGTGGTTAATAGACCTACACATGGTTGATACAAAAGAATTCATTAGTAATCCAGGGATTACGAATGAAATCTTCAACACAAACACAAAGCAAGAATCATGAGGGGGAACCCTTCACCTAACAACCCCAGAAAACTAAACCTAATACAAAGAACTCGACGCCCAGGTAGCCAGCAGCGAGCGGAGCCGCAAATAACCTCCAGACGGCAAAGCATCCGTCCAACCCAAACCTCAGCAGCAAAGCATCTATCGGAAAGACGACGATCTCGGTGGCAAAGCATCCACCGGAAACCCTTGGGCGGCCAAGCATCCGTCGAAAACATCTCGGTGGCAAAGCATCCACCGGAATCAATCCGCTCCTCCGAGTCACTAAGGGGCACTGCCCTTCAGGACCAAGGTCGAGGACTTACCTGAAGAAACATGGGTGGCAAAGCATCCGCCCAAGTAGCGAAGAACCCCTCGGCGACAAAGCGTATCGGAAACACCTCGGTGGCAAAGCATCTACCAAAAACGACTGTGACTACAACAAACACAAACTAGACATACCTAGGCGAGGAGGAACATTGAGGCACAAAAAGGTTCGGCATGACGACCAGAGTGACCGCGTGGGAGAGGCGACAGGCAGCGGATTCTTCAGCAACGCCTTCACGAAGGAGGTGACGCAGAGACGCCATCGTCGCTGGCCTTAGAGAGACTAAGGCGGGGCTTTTGCCCAGGTTGCGTTGCCGGTGATAGCAGCATGATACTCAAAGAACGATGCCTCCCAGAAGGAAGTGACGCCCGAAGGCGTCACCGTCGTCCGCCCGACCAACGTCAGGCTAAGCTTTCGCCCGGAGCTCCATGCATCCTGGCCACGGGGCACTGCTCGGGCCCGGCAGCTGTAGATGAGGTGTTCCCGCTCCACCAACATCAGCCTCGCCACCATGACGCTGCAGATGAGGGAAACAACGCCATCTACGCCACCACGCCGTCGAAGGTTGACCACCAGAGCGGCCCGACACCGAACCCAGCCGGCAGCCCCATCGTGTGACACGCCGCCCCGGCCAAGCAGCAGAAGGACGAGGGCAGCATGGGACCGGCCACCGCCCACCACGACGACCAAGCCACCGGGCCTGGGTCCGAAGTGGGGATGGGGGGAGACGGATGTGGGGTGGGGTGTTGGGGGGGGGGGAAGCCGGCCATTGGGCGGAGGGGAGGGGGGAGCCATCCGGCCGTGGATCCAGACATAGGAAGGCCGGATCCGGCCGATTGCCGCCCCAGCCGCCGCCACCGGCCGGCCCGCCGTCAAACCGGCCCGGAAGACCGGCCACCGACCGAGACGGGGGACCAGGTGCCCGGGGCCAGATCCGGCGTGCAGGAGGCCGGGCAGGAGGAGGTGGAGTGGAGCTAGAAGGGGAAGGTGGGAGGAAGAGGGGTCGCGGGCCATCGCCGCCGCGCAGAGGGCGGCGGCGGCAGCCGGAGAGGAGGCATGCGGGGGGGGGGGGGGGGGGGGTGTCGGCCGCCCCCGGGGGGGGGGTGTCCCCAGAGTCACCCTAGCAGGGGCGCTCGGGGTCGGGGACCGCTTGTTGTGTACTTGGTCGCGCTGAAATCGGTCGATACTATTTTTTTAGCGAAAACATTGTACCATCACTCATAAGAAAGACTGATAACTTTAAACAAATATGGTGTATATAATTGAGCTGGTGCTTTTCTTGAAAAAAGAAAATGGTTGAACTAAAGTTGGTTCGTTGGAGGGAGTAGTACTCAGTTTTGTGGTACAAACCACAATTGCTCATTAAATTTTCGGAAAAAGTCGCTTCTTAACATATAGATTTTTTTTTTCCTGCAGCGTAGTACGTAGATTTATCTTCATGTACGAGTACTGGGGCAGTAGCTCCGATGGCCAGTAGTAGGCCCGGCAAATGGCCACTGCATTCTTTTCTCTCCCGAGCAGGGCAACACACAGAAATGGCCGGTGCATTAATCGTGGGGCAAGTGAACAACAACTCGAGTATTAATGCCAACGCGTTGTCCGCTAAACTTAACCTCTTTCCGGATCAAGTAATTGAAACGGGCCAGTGCGTTCGCTCGCGCGTCCACCTCATCACAGGAGGCCATCCACTTTGCCCTGGCAAGCACGTGAAAACGATGCGCGCGACGACGCGACGTGGTTAGATCTTGGCCTATCCATCGTTCACGTACTTCATTGTCCAACAAGAGACCGAGTAATTGTCATCTCCAGTGCCATTGGATCATGCAAGAACTCGTCCATTGCATTGCATCTCATCTCATCTCATCCTGTGGCTGTGGGCTAACCGGGTCATATGTTACTGCTTCAAATCTGATCATCGATGTTTTCCTTGTCTGTCTCAAGTCTCAACTCTCAGAATCTCACATTTCTGTGAAGAAGAGGCGGCTTTCCTGCATCTCAATCATACATGCTCTCTGCTGCATAGTTTTTCTTTTTTTTTTTTTCCCCTGAAAAAAAGCGCGTTTGCATATGCGACAACATCCTGAGAAAAACAGTGCTGCTTGTGTCTGATCATTCAGCGATTCAAACTATTTATTTAGGGCGTAAATGAGCCTCCACGCTTCAGTAGTCACTAGTGACACTAATGTTTAAAATGTTTCTAAGGACGTTCATGGGCAAGTATCTTCATTTTGTGGTTTAATAGTGCCGTAGTTGGGCCTGATATGACAAGTCTGTATGGGCCTTTGATGGCCAACATTTCTTTCAGATGGGCCTCAGTGAAAGAATACCATATATTTTTTTTTGAGCATGAAAGAATACCATATAGAGTAGTGATATAATAACAAAAGTAATAAAAGTGTTTCTGTTTCATTCATATGACCATGTCAATGGAGATCAGAAAATAGCTTTTGCTTCTGAATTACAACTTACAGCCCAATTATGAGACTCCAAAGCCATCATAAAATAAAAAGGAATGCACATCTTTACTCCAATCTAAGTGACAAATAAATTTGAATCACAACAGGTTCTATGTACAGACTACAGACGCGGGCAATAAAGTTTATTCTGGCATGCTAAATATACCATCATCCAACTCTTCCAACTCTATAGTGTACACAAAACACACATCTGAGGCACGTCAATAAGGATCTTGAATACCAGTAAGCGCCTCCTGCAAGCTCACACCAAATACGTATTGCAGGAAGAAACAGACAACATATCTTAGGCCTTGGCATCACCTTTAGGTAGACCAAGAAGAGATGGCCGGAAAAGAGACTGCCTCTGTGCCAACTCAATTCTTTCCCGTGGATCATACATTGATTCATCACGTATTGCTTGTAGGATGGAATTGGTCGTGAGCTCCCTGCAGATGAAAAATGAACAATTAGGTTGCCTGACATCACATTAGAATGTAACCTAAAACTGCATTGACAGTGAGTACAATTTTCCAACCTCTTGATCAAAATTTTGTAAAGTGTTTTGAGTATTGGGCATAGCTCAACAGGAGCAACAGCCTTCTTGGTTTCTGGATGCATCACGCTTAGGCTTGCCTGGCTCAGCAGTTCATAAAATGCATTGACTGCAGAAACACCCTAAATCACAGAAACGAATAAGGATCAGCATATAGCAACGCTGGCCTATGCGAAAGCCCAAAAGGGAACCTAGCATTTAAGCAAACTTCACATCGTCAAGATGGCAGGTTGGCAGCACAAACCTGGATAGTCCCTTTGCCTTTGATGCTGTCCCCCATTTCTAGAGTCAGTTCTCCCTTAACCAACTTCTGCCCGTACCATGCATTGCGACCTTTCAGCAGTGTGACATATGTATCAGCTAATAAGGGCCCTGCAAGTTTCTCAGGCTCTCGTGCTAGAAGATGGGTGATGTATATCATTTCAGATGTGCAAAGTGAAAAGTATACTGATTTGCTGGTTGCACTCTCATTTGTAAGGGCCGCCACCATACCTGCATGATAAAATCATGTTCAGCAACGTGATAGATGTATTAGGCTGCAGAATAACTAGGTAGAAGTGGATAAAGACTCCCAGGTTTAACATTCTGTTAATTACTGGATTTGATTTTTTTTTCTTAATCTATGACATGAGAGCTTTGCATACTGTATTAATTACAGTGTGATTCTGTCTTGTCTGACAAATATAACTAGCAATGCATTTGGCAGAAACAACAGCATTGCAGCATTCAGTAAAAGCAAATAGCATGCTTCATGAAAAAGGGCAGGAAATACTAAGCGTAATGCCAAAATGGCATTTTTACTGGTTTGATGCTGAATATGCAAAGTGAATGGAAAATCCAATTTCTGTGGATCGCAAAACTTACCAGCCCCAATGGCATATACATTTTTTAAGCCGCCCATGACTTCATGAGTAATGAGATCACTATTGTCCCATACAATGAAATGGGGTTGCCTCAAGAAATTCGCAAGAGGCTTCCTCCACTTGTCAGCTCCACATATGCGAGCATTCGCATATTCTTTGTTATAAATCTCAGAAGCAATGTTTGGGCCTCCAAGATACAGAATGTTCTCCAGCGGAACTCCGGCTGCAGTAAGAATCCATGATCAACAACCACAAGCGTAAACGAACAGTACAGACTTGAGATAAAGAGCAGGGTGTTGGTTTCAGTTCGGTAAAATAGGCGACAGGTAGAAACCAGAGCAAACAATGTTCAGTAATAATCCAGACGAACCCTGCTAAACTGTTTTTACATTTTTTTTAGCATAACTGTTTTTACATGTTCATAAGGGGATCAAGGACAGCAGAGGAGCTCACTACAGAGCAAACATAACACATGGGCAGTCCCTTAGTGAGGGGACATTAACTAGCTCTCCATAAACTCAACAGCAGGCAAATAATACAGCACCACCAGATAATTAATCATAAAGCATGCAATACCAAATCAACAGTGATGTGCCACCAGATAATTAATGTTCCTGATGAACAGGACCATAGGTACAGATCATGATGATTATCCAGAAAAGTTCATCAGGCACATTCCAGAGCCCTACTGTATCCAGTCGAGCAGCATTTAAATCTTCAATTAAATTTGTCAAGATTAACGAAACTATTAACTCAAGCATGAGAACAGCTAGATCACAATCACAGCGAGACTAGAGCAGCAAAGAAACAACTCACTTGCATTGCTGATCATCTGCGTGGGCGTAATGATCCGTGGCACAGGGTCGAGCGCCGCCTCGATCCCCTTCGCCAGCGAGATTATGAGCGGCTGTGTGATCCGCTCCTTCCAGTACCTCCCGATCTCCTCGAACACCTCCCTGGTCTCCGTGGAGGGCAGGCCGTTGACGACGACGTCGGCGTCCCAGACGGCCTCCTGCAGGTTGGTGACGACCTTGAGCGGGCAGAGCGGGGTGTCGAGCATGTTGAGGCAGAAGCCGTCGCGGAGGATCTCGTCGGCGTGCAGCGTGCGGTCCCCGAGCCGCGCCTCGACGTACTTGAGGTAGGCGCAGCGGCGGATGAGGCGGCGCAGCACGTCCTCGCGGGCGTTGATGACCTCGAAGAGGCGCTCGGCGTCGGCGCGGTCCACGGCGCGCCCGGCCCGGCGCCACACGCGCACCTGCACCCGGTCGCGGTGCCGCCCGTACGCGTCCTGCAGCAGCGCGCAGAAGACGCTCCCCCACGCCCCCGCGCCCACCCCGACCACCCGCACCGGGTCGCCGTCCGACTTCCCCAGCAGCCGCCGCAGCTCGTCCAGCTTCGCCTCCGACACCACCGCCGCCGCGGCACCGCCACCGTTCGCGGCGTAGCTCCCCACCATGGCTCTTCACTCGTCAATCTCCCCGGCCTCCTTGTCGCAGCTCAGTGCTCAGAACTCCGAAGCAAGGCCGAGGCGAGCAAGCTGAAGCGGGACGGACAGGCAGGCAGGCTGGCTGGCTGGCAGGCTCCACAGTCCAGCCGACCGAGGAAGATGGGGGCTTTTGTTGGCGAGTCCAGGGGAGGAAATGCGGGTGGGTTTCTTGGGGGGTTTTGTGGGGTTGGGCGGCCAGATATACCAAATCCCAGCACGAGCGAGCTCCTTGTCGATCGGCAAGACCGAGGAGGCCCCCGCGGCCGCGCCGCGCCGACCCTTTGAACTCTGCTCCGGGGCGGGGTTGGTGCTCGGCGGCGGCCCGGGTCTCTCGGTTCAGGCGGTCGCGCTCAGGCTCAGCTACCAGCACCAACTCAACTCCGGGGCACAATCCAATCCAATCAGGTAAAGCGAGCACGAGAAAAAGGAATCACCTTTGCCTCCTTTTCTGTGAGTTTTTTGTGACCCATACCCATGACATGGCAATGGGAATATATAAGATTTCTGGGGAGGCAGGGTCCGGATCGGACACGTGTTGGTAGGTGCACGAGGAGAACGAGGGCGGTGGAGACGCCAGATTCGTCCGAAAGCGACGGGGGCACGCCGGGTTCGATGGTTTCTTCGTCGTAGGCTAGTCGTAGCACGGAGACGGACACGGCCGTGTCGTGACGGGTGGACGGCCGACGGCGGCAGGGTGGTCTCGTCTGGCGACCGCGGCGTCCCTGTCGTCCGACGCGTCCTCCCGCCGCCCGGCCGGGGTCGGCGGAGTGCCGGCCGGCGTCACCCTCACCCGTGAAACCAACCAGCCAGCGGAGCGATGCGATGGATGGATTCATCGTCATGGGTGACCAAATGCAAAACCAACCCGATCGAGTCGACGTGAGCTTGATTGCTTAGAACGCCCGTTTTGGTAGGTGTACTGGTGTAGGCGCTGGTAGCTCGGTTAGCTGGTGCTGATCGGAGTCCACGCACGAGGGCCGCCATGGCCGGCGTGCCGTGATCAATTCGGCGGCGTGCAGGGGTTGGCTTTTCCGGTTTCGAGAGGAAGCTTGACTCAAAAAGGGGGTCAACTAGTGGGCTGCTGCGAGTGAAAGCAACCCCCATGTCCCGGTCTTCCGTTTCCATCTGCTTTCCTCCTAGTTTCACCATCAGAGTGTCAGTCACAACTAACAACACAGCCCATCATCAGAAGTCTTCCTGCTACTGGCTATAGTAGGAAAGTTGCGACCTGCTCAGCTGCGTCCACACCCCTTGTCCGTCGCCATCTCACCATTCAGTTCGCGGTGTCTTCGTTTTTCTGGTTCTCGATCCTGACACTTGTCTGTCAGTTCCGTAACCGTGGAATTCTAACATACAGTACCTGCTTTTGTCGTGACTTGAGTAGTTGAGTGTGCTGCGCTGCAGCATCACTTGTGACGATATTATTCAGACATGCAAAAAATGAAAATACAGAAAGGGGTGGCATATGAGAAACCTCTTATTCAAATTTATTCCAAAAACATCAAAGGGTAAGTAGCTACAGTTCGATTTACACTTGAATTGGAAAAGATTATGAGAAACGGTGTACTCCCTCTGTCAAAAAGACAGTTGTTGTTCAGATTCATTTCTAGAACAACCATATTTTTAGGACGCAGGGAGTATTTTAATTACAGAGTCCTTGAAGAAGTAACGTTACTACCGTCTCAACAGTCACAGGTACGAAGAATCTAGATTTACAAACTGTTTGCATGTAAACTCTGCGGACCAAGGCTGCAGAAACTCCTCGTGCCAAGCCTTGAAATGAAAGCTTTTAAAATGCACTGAAGAATCAAACGTCAGTGTTTCTAGAATGCAGCGTTCTGTAGTTTGTCTTGAAGCTTACTGCCTTGCTTGATCCTCTTCCTCTGTCAACTCTGTATAACCTGTATTGGCTGTATCCTATAATGCTCTGTCCTTATCCGAGTAATATTGCTCCACAAAATCACATCGACAAAGAAATCCCGACAAGAAGCTCCATTCCACTAGTATAAGATTTTGGTTTGTGACTATGACCATGTGTTGTGCAACTATACTGTTTCTGGGGCTTCAGGAATCAACTCGTATCCATGGGGCTTAGTATCTGTTTTTCTAGATTCGACCGGAATGCACTTGAGGATAACAGAGATGACCATACTGACCGAGCCAAGAATAGCACTGAGCAACCACGGCTCCCAACTCAGCGGTACGGTGTTTGCAAAGGTTCCAAGAAACTCCACTATAATTACTTGGAATATGACCGTTGCCATCTATATACTGATAAAGATCCAATTTTTCAGTATCCCTCTGAACACGTTGATCTTTTCCATTTCCCTGCTATTTATCTCGTTGAAAACCTGAAACAGTGACAAAATAAAATGCAGCTACATCATTAGAACAGGTGCAATATTTTTTGTGTTTTCACTGGAATCAACACCACATTATTGATGTGTGTTCATAGATGTTTCAAAATTGCTTTGAGTTGTTAAATCTTTTAAACTTGTCTGGATTATTTTTCAGATGAAAAGGAAAACAGTATCTGGTTTACTATCATGCTAAATCCCAATCCATATCAGACAGAGCCCATTGGTTCTCTCAACTAGTGGCAGAGCTAATCAAGTCGATGATTTTGCTAGTTACAGCTACTGAGTAAGTCAATATCAAAGCTTCACATGGGGTTTGGCCACAGATGGCGGCGATGGATCGCAGTGCTGCTCTCAACTGCGACCCCACGCATTCTAACCAACGGCCAGCGGGGACAGCAGATCATTCACAGGCGCGGGGTCCGTCAGGGAGACTCCCTCTCCCCCCTGCTCTTCATCTTTGCAATGGAGGTATTGGGGCGGCTTTTCAAGGCAGCCAGGGATCACGGCGTTCTGCGCAGCCTAAGCAGAGATGGCCTCAAGTTCCAAAGCAGCATCTATGCGGACGATGTAATCCTGTTTGCACACCCTGACACCAATGAAGCGACTGCGATCAAGGGGCTGCTGGAGATCTTTGCGGAGTCATCTGGGCTCAAGTGCAACATGGCCAAATGTTCAGCAACCAACATTTTTGGCGCAGAGAACGCACTGCCAGCGATCCAGCAGGTGCTCGGATGCCAGGTGACCCCATTTCCAATCAGGTACCTGGGGCTGCCGCTCAGCACCACCAAGCTACCGAAGGAGCAGGTCAGAAGGACCGTTGACGCCGTCGCGCGCAGACTGCCCGCGTGCCACGGCCCGCTCATGGCCAAGAGTGGGCGCCTCATCTGGGTGAAGTCTCTCCTCTCAGCGATCCCGGTGTACTGCATGATTGCAGGCGGCCTACCACCATGGGCGCAGACGGAGATCGACTCAATTTGCAGGCGCTTCCTCTGGAGTGGCAAGAGCGAAGATGCTCGGGGCAAATGCATGGTGGCGTGGCAGACGTGTACGAGGCCAAAGGAGATCGGTGGGCTCGGCATTCCTGATCTCAAGCTCGTGGCAACTGCTTTCGAAGCCAAATGGCTTTGGCTTCAGAAGACAGACGCTGACAGAGCCTGGTCACAACTACCCCTGAAGAAGTCTAGTGAGGCACGGGTGTTCTTCAGAGCGTCGACACACACCGTCGTCGGGAACGGCCAGGACACACTCTTCTGGCTGGATAGCTGGGTTAACGGAGTCTCCATCAGCTCAATGCCACCTACACTGATGCACTTCGTGCCCAAGCGGGTGGCAAACAGGCTAACCGTAGCAGAGGCCATGCAAGGAAGACACTGGGTGCGCACGATTTCTGGAGGGGTAACCGTGCCAGCAGCAGCCGAGTACCTTGAGGTTTGGCATGCCATCAACGCCATCACCCTCAACGGCGACAGAGACCGACTCATCTGGCGCTGGTCTTCCGATGGAAGCTACACGGCACAGTCGGCACACCAAGCGCTACACCTCGGGTCGCACCCCATCCCCGGCTGCGTCCGAGTGTGGGAGGTTTGGGCACCAACGAAGATCAAGCTGTTCCTCTGGCTAGCAATCAGAAGGCGACACTGGACGGCGGACCAACGGCGTCGGCATGGCCTGGAGGCGCACGACAAGTGCTTCCTATGCAATCAGACAGATGAGACGATTGATCACATCATCGTCGATTGCGTCTACGCTAGGCAGCTATGGGTTCAGGCAGCGACAGCGCTGGGAGCTCCCCCACTGCAGCAACCTGCCGGATCAGTCATGGAATGGTGGGAAGCATGGCGGGCGCTGTGGCCTCCGGAGTACGGCAAAGGCGCAGACTCCTTGTTCGCACTCATCTCGTGGGAGCTATGGAAGGAGCGCAACGCGCGATGCTTCCGCGGTGCGGCAACGCAGAACAACGCTCTCAAGGATCAAGTTCGACATCAGACAGAGCTGTGGGTTCACGCGGGAGCGAAACACTTAGGGCGTTTAGTGCAACGAGTAATAGGCTAATGAACACATGAGCAAAGGGCGACCTTCACTCCAATCTGTAAACGCCCTATTGTAATCAAACTCCTCTTGCTTAATGAAAACACACGCAAGCCTTTTGCGTGATTGAGAAAAAAAAAAAGCTTCAAGAATTGCCTTCAAAAAAGAAAAAGCTTCACGAATTGAAGGGCTTGTGCTACGCATACCTGGCAAAACACAAAAGAGTTGAATATGAGGGTATTGATGATTCTATCAGCATTTGGGCCTTCGATGTTAAGGATCCTCTTACCAACAAACATGAGAGTACCAAGTATGAGGAGCTGATATAAAGCCTGCCCAAGAATATTTCTCCACATGACCTGAGTGATAATACCATGCCCCCGTCTCACAGGTGGTCTCTTCATCATTTCATCGTTAGGTGGCTCTGTTGCTAAGGCCAAGGCTCCTAATGTGTCCATGATCATGTTCACCCATAGTAACTGGACGGCAGTAAGTGGTGCAGTACCTACATGTTAGTTCAAAGTGGACAATGTATGAACCCATTCAGGAAAAAGAAAGTGCAGCAAAAGAGTAGCTAACATAACAAACAGGTAGGGCAGGGACTTCAAAGCAATCATGATTAGATTTGCACACCTATGATACACGCTGAGATGAAATTCACTATCAGAGCCACTATATTAACTGTAAGCTGGAACTGCACAAACTTCTAAATGTTCAAGTAAACCGCACGACCCCATCTAGCAACATTTACAATGGTACTGAAATTATCGTCCATTATTATAACATCGGCATTTTCTTTCGCGACCTGCATCCATCCAAACACTTGCATCACAAGTCTATTTCTATAATAACAATATGTATCATAAAGAAAATACTAGGGGAAAAAGAATAACGAAAACAATCCCAGCTAAGGGATGCAACAGACACAGGCAAAGAAAAGTTCTTTTTCTGTAGTACCTATACTAGGGAAGTGAGTATTGCCAGAATTAAACACAATATCAAATTATTGGGTTTATTTAGGGAATATGCCTGTAAAAAAGTAATGCAGACAGTACTAATTCAGGAAATATGATACTCCTTCTGATTCTAAACACAATTCATTTAGGAGATTGACAGACTCCAATGTGAGATTTTTGACTTGCAACTTTTGTAAAGTATATAATTTGATTTACTGAATGCTATATGCTATGGAAGTATTTTCCATGATGAACTAGTAATAACATTAGGGCCAAATTAATGAAGTTCTCCTGGGATAGAATCCTGAAATGATGTACAGTACATTTGGAATCAGAGGGAGTATGCAAGAAGTCTAATTGGAAATTGCTAGAGGCATTCAAATAGAGCACATGAGAATTCATTGGCTCATAGCATCAAACAAAAAAAAAAATGTGACATAGGCTTGAAGACATACCTCAGTTCCGGCAATGCCCATGGCCAGACCTATGTCTGACTCACACAACGCTGGGGCATCATTGGTTCCATCACCAGTAACTGCCACGACCTCTTGATACATACTTTTTAGGCTTGTCACCAATTTATATTTGTCCATTGGCAAGGACCGGGCCATTACCTATACTCATGAAATAGGTTTGGGCAATGCTTGAAAACTGGATTACCAAAGTAATTAGTAAACATTAAATGAAACTGAACTAAACCTGAATTTTAGGCAGGATCTCCTTCAATTCATCTTCGCTCTTATCATGAAGCTCTCTTCCTTCTATTGCTATTCCATCCTCGGTTAATATTCCACATTCCTTGGCAATGGCTTTAGCAGTATTGATGTTGTCTCCAGTCACCATTCTAACTTTAATTCCAGCAGCCATGCAGGTCATTACTGCATCCCTTACACCGGGACGGACTGGATCCTTTATGCCAAAAAGTGCTATTAGTGTGTAAGCATCCTCTGGTATTGTTTGATCATCAGGAATTTCATTCAGATCCTTAAATGTGATACAAAGCGTTCTTAATGCCTCAGATGCAAATGAGTTTATTATATTTAAGACATTTTGCTTTTGCATTTCTGAAAGTGGTGCCAAATGTCCTTCACTATTGAGGAAAGTATCACACTGCCCTAAAATAAGTTCTGATGCACCTTTACAGAAGGACCGGAGGCCTCCATTAGGTAACTGTATTAGCACAGACATCTTTTTCTTAACTGAGTTAAAAGGCTCTACTTTGACTTTTGCCAACTTACTGTACTCACTGTATAGATCTCCTTGCAAGCTCAAGCCAAACTCCAATAATGCTGCTTCAGTTGGTGTGCCTAAGATAGTTTTTTTGCCATCATCTCCCTTCACGATCTCAGAACCAGTGTTCACAAATATTCCTTGAATAAGTATGTCCACAGCACTTTCTGCAGTAGCAGCATTCAGGTCATTCATATCTGTATCACCTTTGACAGACTTGGATACATCACTGATCCAAACCTTGTCAACGATCATGTGGTTGGTCGTCAAAGTTCCAGTCTTATCAGTGCAAATACAACTTGCTGAACCCATGGTTTCACATGCAGCGAGATGCCTCACTAGGGCTTTATCATTCATCAACTTTTGCATGGCAAACGCAAGGCTAAGAGTAACAGCCAGTGGTAGACCCTCAGGCACTGCAACAACAATTATTGTCACTGCAATAGCAAAGTAGTTCACTATTGTCAGTGCATCATTGGCTGACCATTTTAACAACCCAACATGCATTCCTTTGTCAACTAGGAACCTCACTAGAAGTACTAAAAATGTGAGGATAGCAAACACCAACCCGATCTGTCCAATGATTGTGGCCACACCATTAAGCTTAACTTGTAAAGGGGTTTCATCCACTCCATCATCATTCAGAGTATCCATGATTTTACCCCATTCAGTACGCATACCAACAGCAGTTACAAGTATCTTGGCAGTCCCATCTACCACTTTACTTCCAGCATGAATGAAAGGCTTTTCTTCAGAAACATGAACCGGTTCACTCTCACCTGATAAACTAGATTCATCTATGACTAAGCAGTAGCCAGAGATGAACAGGCCATCTACAGGAACCACATCACCTATTGAAAGATGCAAGATGTCACCCACAACCAAATCATGAATCAGTACCCTTTTGGTTTTCCTATCTCTAGTGACAAGGGCATATATCTTCTTTTTCTCACAGTCCAGCTCCATGAACTTCCGTGACTGTTTGTAATCACTGGATGCTGTAACCAGCACCACCAATAAAATGCTGGTTATTATGCCAAGGCCGTCATAGATGCCCTTCGGCCACCCCTCAGTGGCAAGGCCAATTACTAGAGAAACAACGGCACAAACGATTAGAATAACCAACGTCAGGTCATGCAATGCATCCCAGACAAACATCCAGAAGCTTCTAGGAGGCTTCTAAGCATGCTTATTACTACCATAGAGTTTCTGCCTGGTTGCTATTCAGTTTCCTTGATGCCATCTTCCAATGATGCTTTAATTTTCCTAGATATTCCACTAATTCCACCATGTGTCTTGAAGACTGTAGAATCTTCACGACTTCCAGTAATTGCTGCCAGTTCATCTGGACTGATACAAAATCCCTCTTCGATAAGCTCAGGAGATAGGTGGTATCGTCCTATACCTGTGTAATTTTGTGACCAAGTTCAAATGCAACAGGTTGATAATACTAAGAGAAGAAAGCCAGATAAATGCAGCGCCGCCTTGTGCACATTAATTACAACCTGAACTTTTCCCTGTAACAAACGCAAACATCCTTTAGACACAGAAACATAAATGTGTTCAAACAGAGAATAACTGAATTCAGTTTTTTGCTATTCATTTTGAGTAATCAATATCTCCTATAACTATTCACTATTAATACTTGTTACATACGCATCAACCTCATAGCCACCACTTTTATGAACCTAATCTTAACTAGTACTCTCTCCATTCCAAATTGTTTTCTTGCCTTTCTAGATACATAGATCTTGCTGTGCACCTAGAAATAATGTATATCATCATTAGCACCTTGTACTCCTGGTGTTTTGTGAACCGCATTCTTTGTGGAGGCCTTTCTTATTGGTTTCTTAAACATTGACCCATGGTTGGGGCCCTCTCCACACTGTGTCCAGTGTTAGCAACACCAATGCATGCCTTTGTCACCATTGCGTTCCCGGACCTAGCAAACCTAGCGTACCCCCGTCCATGGTGGCATCAACGGCCTCCTCAGCATCCTTCTCCCTCAATGACTACATCGACACATCGCAAGTCTTTGTCTACAATGATTTCTTCTGTGCACCGCCATCATTGTAGTGCCCATTAGTGTGCTTGTGGCTTCTTGTACAACTACCTCACATTCAGCAACCTCAGCATCTTTGTTGACCATCAGCGTCGGATCTAGAATTGGGATAAAGTGAGGCTAAACAATAAAGATTAGAGCAAAAGCTAGAGATTAGTGGTAATTTGATGCTAAGTAAGAGTAATTTAACAAAGAAATTGGCTCATTAGAGGGGGTTGTAGCCCCTGCAGCCCCCCTTTGGATCCGTCACTATTGAGTGTTGAGTGTTGACCATGATTATCCTATGCAAGGGACCCTCAACCATTGCTACTTTCCCTCACTCTCAGCAACCTCGACCTCGGACAAAAGGCTACCACCTTGTTTGAGTAACCTTGTTGGCTTCCACTCCAACCACGAAATCCACACGACTAATCTATTATTACCGCTTGGGATAGTACCTTTGTTGGCTTACAACCTTCCGCTTTTGACCGAAGCCAACAAGGGAAACCCCAGCCTATTTTTTTTAACTTTTTAATAATGCAGACCTTTAAATCGCTCCCACAGGGAGTCAAACTTAGGTCTGCTGGGTGGTACTCAGGCGTTCTAACCACCAGGCTAGAGGCTCTTTCTCAACAACCTTTGGCTTGCGTGGCTCTCTTAGGGTCACGCAGGAGGGGATGAGAGATGTTAGAGTATATCAGGATATATCTCTCTCTACGAATCTCCAGATATGGTAGATTAGGATTGATTATAATTTGAGGATACATGTGTCTTATCTCTAGGATATGCCCCTTCTCCTTGCCCTCCAAGCAATTTACTGCACACAAAAAGTCTATGACGCTCAAGCAATACATTTTCTTGATAAAGGAAAAATTTATTAACTTTGAAGAACATTACATCGAGGTGATACAGTCTTGAAAAAGTCTTCTAATATTAAATCAATTCTAGTCTCCTATATCCATGTGGACGACTTGTCCCTACAGCCCGTTTAACCATGATCCTTGTGTGTTCTGACCACATGCACCCCGTGAATGCACATCACTCGCGAATAAAGTGCCATCCATCATTGCAACACATGATGGTGTTGTTAAGTATGTCATATATTCTAGGCCTATATGACCTATGATGAAATTTTTATATACTAGTTTGTTTTAAACTGTAGTTTGTTTAATTTTTTTATCTCAAATTTGATCACTCATCTTATTTAAAAATTTATTTAAAATATTATTTTTTATTGTGCCTTACTTTATTAATAAAAGATCTTTAAGAATAAACTAAATTTGACTATATTTGCTTAAATTTTTTAAATAAGACGAGTGGTCAAATTTAGGATAAAAAAATTAAAACAAACTACAATTGGAGGGAGTACTATTACAATCTTAAGAGACAGATCATATTCTCAAAATGAAAGATTATTAACATAGTACAGCCATGTCTTAGGGTCAAGGTTAGGGCTAATCGATCAAATTTGAGGGAGCGTAAAACAACAAATTTTGATTTTCGAATATGAACCACTATAATTAATAGGAATGTCTAATTGCTTGTCGACAATTTTTTTATACTTATAGTTATAGCACAAATCCTAAAGTAAAATTAAACGTATAGAAATATGATAGATTTAGTAAAAAAATATCTATCAGCAGATAATAAACAGCAAAAGTGGTAAGTAATATATATAGTCACTAGGGCCGAGTATTATATAACTAAAAACAGTTGTCTGCTCACGTGTCACATCACCTGTGATGCAATGCGCCACTTGATTTTTTTTATGATATATAAAGATCCAAGCAGTGCAATGCTAATGTGCTCGTATCAGATAAACACTGTTTTTCTATGGAACTAGCTGTGTCAACTGGGCTGGTCACATTACTCACATGTGAAACCTTTCCATCAGAACATGTCGAAAAGAAGATCGATCCCGAATTCTACATTTTGGCCGTGTGCTAAAGGGGGCGCCTCTGGAATCTAAGGGCATGCTTGGTTCCCTGCATCACCCTCAACCAGGCTCCTGGGATGCAGGGAACCGGTGTTTGGTTCCCGTTCGCCTCCCTCGGCCAGCCCCTGCATGCATTTCCACCCTCCCAGTCAGGCCCGCTCGAAACGCCGAAATCGGTCGTTCCTCCACAGCCAGGCTCCCGTGGTGCAGCTCCGTCCGCGCGCGTTCGGCAATTTCGGCCGTCGAGGGATGGCGCGAACTCGCTAGGGTTACCTCCCCTTTCTCGCCATTCACCGCGCTATATATACCCCCTCACTCAGCGCCTCCTCGATTCTTCACCAGTCGCTGCCCTTGGCGCCGCCGGTAGGTTTTCCGCCTCCTCCTCCTTTCCCCTCTTCACCACGCTTCGATTTCCTCCTCTTCTAATCCATTTTTTCGATCTGGTTGTTTTGCAGTTGCTGTGGATCTGAGCACGCATAAGGCAAGTGAGTTCTTCCCCTTTTTGATCCATGTTTTTGCCGAGTCCAAAACCCTAGGTCTTCTAATGCCAATAATCTCGCTGTAGGCACACCAAATTTCACTTAGTGGATGCTGGATATGCATGTCGACCTGGATTTTTTCCTCCTTATCGTGGTGTTAGAAACCACTTGAAGGAGTTTGGTTCTAGGAACTACCCAACCAACCCCAAGCAGATGTTTAACTTGAGACACTGCAGCCTTAGAGTGACTGTTGAAAGGGCTTTTGGTTCTTTGAAGAACCGTTTTTGCATTATTGACACCAACAAGCCCTTCCATCGCTTGAAGACACAAGTGAAGTTAGTAATTGCTTGTTGTATTCTACACAATTGGATCCTTGCTCATGGGGTTGATGAGATAATTCCTACTGAGTTCTCTTGGGTTCCAAATAACTGTCAATGATTGTAACAACCCTGGAAATCCGGTCTCTAAAAATACGGGCTTTCAAAAATTTTTCTAAAGTTTACCGGCGTATGGTGGATGTCATGTAGGAAACCTAGTTGCACAAATAGCACCTGACGATAGCCCGAGCATTGCATTTAAATAACCAGAGTTTGATTCACCTCTTATTCGATTTTATGTGATGTTAATAAAAATCGAATAACCTTTTATATGTATGTATACATATATGCCTGCTACCGAACCCCCCCGCGCTGGCCAGCTCGTCCGCGCGCTCGACCGCCGGCCTGCTGCGAGCTCGAGGCCCAGCTCGACCGCCTGCCCGAGCTCGAGGCCCAGCTCGACCGCCTGCCCGCTCGCTCGCGCGCTCGCCCGACCGGCCTGCCTCGAGAGTCGGCCCAGTCGCGCTCGACGCGCTGCCGCGTCCCGACACCCGCTCGCGCGCGCGCTCGCTCGCGCGCTGCCGCGGCCCAGTTAACCAGGACGGCCCAACATGGGCCTGTCTCCGCCGCTCGCCGCCCCGTCCCGCTGACGCGTGGGACCGAGCTGTCAGCTCCTTCCTTTTACCACTTCTGTCGACCGCGCGTCGCGTCCGACGCACCATTTTTGTGCACCGCGCGCCTCCGCCGTCCGCCCGAGTACGGCCGCGTCCCGCGCCGTCCATCTAACCGCCTGCTTGCGCCGCGCTTCACCGAACCCTAACCCTAATCGTGGCCGCGCACAGCCGCCCGATGGGCATCTTCTGCCTCCGCCGTCCATGGCCGGCCGTCGTGCCTATTTAAAGAGGAGCACCCTGGCCTCTAGGGTTTCCCCATCGCCCCGCCGTCTTTGTGGAGACCCGCCGCCAGATCGGTCGAGAGAGAGAGAGAAGGAGGGAGGAGCAGGAAGGAGGCGGAGCTAGAGTGCTGCTGTTGCCGCCGTCCGCGCGCTGAGGAGGACCTGGGAGCGCCGCATAACCGCCTCGACGCCCCGGCTTCGCTCCCCTGCACCGAGTCGCCACCAAGCCTGCGTCACCTGCCTCGACCGTTGCTACGCGCGTAAGCATCTCCGCCCTCGCCCTGCTCGGCCATGGCCACCACCAGTACATCGTCGATGTTCTCGCACCCCTTACCCCTGTTTCCTTCCTTACCGCGACCGATAGCTTCGCCGTAGTCTAGAGCACGTTTTTGGCAACCTCTTGGAGCCGGCACGGGCCACAGTTGGAGCCACGCACTTTTGCAGCTCTGGCCTCCCCGGACTCTGGCCGCCGGAGCGTCCGCCGTGGCCGCCGAGCCGCGCACGCCCCGCCGTGCCTCGACTAGCCCCGGTAGCTAGCTCATGGAGATCCCAGCTTCTCCAATCGAAGGGCAAGAAGGAGGATGGAGACCAATGCCCGGCTTCGCCGGCGAATTTAGCCTCGCCGCCGCCGCGCCTCGCTGACCGCCACCGGCCTGAGGGTCGATTTCCCCGAGTTAGAGCACCTAGCCGACCAGCCACGTAGCTCAGCTAATGCTCCGACCGACGAAGTCGAGGGTCCGCCCGACGAGGTCGAGGGTCCGCCCGACGAGGTCGAGGGTCCGCCCGACGAGTCGAGGGTCCACCCGACAGTCGAGGATCCGCCCGACGGAGTCGAGGGTTCACCCGACGAGTCGAGGGTCCGCCCGACGAGTCGAGGACCCGGCTCTAATCGAGGTCCTGCCCGAGTCGAGGACCCGGCTCGAGGCCAGAGCATCATGTCTCGAGGGGCGCACTGTTCTCGAGGGGCGCACTGTTCTCGAGGGCTGCCCCTTTCGTGCGAACAAAGATCCGTCTTCGAGGGCATGTCCGTTCGCCAGGCGAAGCTTCGTTCTCGAGGCCAGTCCGATCGCCAGGCGAGGTTTCGTACTCGAGGCCAGTCCGTTCGCCCGAGCGAGCTCCGTCCTCGAGGGGTCGCCCGGACCGCCCCACCTCGAGTGTACAGTGCCGACCTAACTCGAACCAGATCCAGCCCTGTCCTTTCGAGGCCCAGACGAGACCTGTCAACGTTGACCGTTGACCTGGCCCCACCTGTCAGTGACCAGACCGTGGATCCCACCTGTCAGCCGCTGATTGGTCCCGTCAGTGCTGATGTCAGCATGACGTCAGCACATCCTCAGCTGCACTGTTCCTGCACGCCACGTGGCCCAATCAAGAACTGCCACGTGTCAGCACCAGGTTAATCTGCCCTTTTTCTTTTTTCGAAAATAGAATAAACTTCGGAAATTCATAACTTCTTCATACGAACTCCGAAAAATATGAACCAAGTGTCCAAATTTTCATAAAAATAAGCTCTACGTCATAGGCTTGTGTATGAGTGCATTTGGAGTTATTGAATTTTATTGCTTCTTTGTGTTGACTCTATAGGAGCCGCTAACGCGGCTATTATGTCTCGTTTCAGAGGAGGATCAGCTTGAGGAGGACGACTACGAGTACGAGGAGGAGCTCGGTGACGACTTCACAGGTGCCACACCCCACCCAACCTCGTAGATCCTATTACGCATGGCATAATATCTAGTTGCTAGTGCTTTAATTATGAATATCACCTGATGATAGGTTGCATGGTAGAACTGCCTGATGAGCCTTTACCTTGTCGCAACCTTACTCCTGCACACCTGCTGATAGGCTAGACGCTTGCTTATTTTATCTATGATGCTTTACTTCTACTACGCTTATATCTGTGTGATAATGATGCGTGGTGGAGAGTATGGTCATATGGTTAAGGCACGTGGTGCCACTTTACTTGGGGAGAGTGCTGCGTGCGTCTTGGGTGTGTGGTGAGGGTTGAGTCGATCGGACAGGATTCTACGACGAGCCATGTGGGCGAGTCTTGCCGGGGAATGTGTTCTGGGCATTCTCGTGTGAGGTGCTTGTGGCGGGCACATTGTGATGCATAAGGAGATCCCGGGGGTGAGAACCTTCGTGGAGCGAAGCCCCGGGAAGGAGGTGCTGTTGTAGCACGGACTGTTGTAGTCCCAAAAGAGAAGATAATCCTGTCTGATCCCCCCTAGGACCTGATATCTCTTGAGGACCGGAACCTTGGGACTTACGTGCTCACCACTCGCTCTTGAATGGGCGGGAGACGGATGTCTGACTAGCTAGGACGGTGCCACTACTACTAGGTTGTTAGCAGAAAGTGTCAGGAGGTACGGGCGTGGAGACCCACACCCTCCTTAGACAGCATAGTGACCACGGGGGCCCGGTACTATGTCTCACAGTCTCAGTGTGCCGGTGGTACCTATCCGGGATGTCCCAGTATTGAGTGGTAGGGTGGCATCGCACCGGTTAGAAAGCAGCCGGAATCAGCTTAGGCGGGGCACCGCCGATGATAGTGATCTTGTGGTTACGGGAGTACACGCTCTGCAGAGTTTATGAATCTATATATAGTCCGTGGGCCACTGGTATGGCTCTTTCCTAAGACCCACGCTTCTCGGGAGTAGTGAGAGGAGTCCTTCTATTTCTCCCCCTGGTGTTACCCTTCCGGCTGTGAGCCGCTGAGACAGGCTCCGAGAGGGAGTTGGACCTGTCGACTGAGTGCGAGAGGGTGAGATGTGTGTGATGGTGATGGAATGGGTTTGGATGTGTGGTTGAGATGGATTAAAATTTGATGAATTATATTATATAATATTGGTCACTGTTTGCATAGGAAACTACAGCCACATAATAGGTCGATTTGATTATATCCTTGCATCCCACCAAATACTACATAGCAAAAGCAAAGCATAGGGTGGGAGATGTGGCCAGTACAAACCGTACTGAAAATTATTTGGCAGGTGAGCCCGACTACGACTATGACGATGAAGAGGAGTAGATGTCTCGTTCCTACGCTCAGGCTTCTTTTTGGAGATTTTATTGTACTTCCGCCTTTTGCAGCTGTTCCAGAGGCTGCTGCTACTCTGATGATTCCGCCAGTGTGGCGATGAATTATTTATGTAATTCCCCCTAATTGTAATCTTTTGTACGATGTATGGATCCTGTATCGACTACTGCGAGATAATGAGATGGTTTGAAGCTTCAAACTATTATATTATCCGCCATTCTGTGTATTTTCCCTTCGTGGAAAATTGAGGATGTTTCAGTTGGTACCAGAGCCATGCTTGACCCTAGGACGAGACCCATAGGATTGGACAATAGAATTAGGAAAATCTTGAAATCTCTCGGTTATACACCGACCATTGCATACGCTTTTATGCATGGCTTACCTCTCTCTGCAACTTTTCTAAATTCTTTCTCGTGTCACCTGCAGATGGACCCCGACTTGCCGCTTGGTCCGTTACCACCAATGGATATCGTTGAGTTCAGACTCGACGGAATGGAGCATGGAGGCTATGCTCACGTGCTTCGCGAGGTTCTCACCGAGTTAGGTGTTCCCGTGGAAAACGTCGAGTATCTTTGCCGCGGCAAGCCCACCCTTGAAGGAGGCATCGAGGACTACAAGGCAGTCCACATCAACGTGCCTGCAAGCATGAACCTGCCCGAAGTTACCGCCTTCACTGACTTCGCCTTCGACAACGACACCGGCATGTGTGTTCAGACCGTTTCACGCCAGGCACTCCGTACTGTGCTGCGCAACGGAGCTGACTATCTGAAGGAAAGTCGCTTTCGTCTGCTTCCTCGTGCCCTCGATGATCAGCAGGATACTTGGGGAAAGGTCATCTACATCGAGCAGAATACCAGAGTCGACCGCAACCCCTGCCACCGCGCCTCTATGATGTACATGCAGTGCCAGGAAATGTACATTGCTGAGTTGGAGCGGAAGGGACGCCGTGATCGTCGCTACCTGATGGAAGTTGATGAGAGGATCCGCAAGTCAGAGGATAGGGAAGCGACATGGAAGCAAAAGATTGCAGATCTAGAGCGTGAGATAGCACGCAAAGAGCTCGTTCACCAGGATCAGATCACTAGTCTGATGAGCGAAATGGATAAGCTTCAAATACACAACAGCCAACTCAACAAGAACATCTGGGAGCTTGAGACCACTATGGCTGAGAAGAACGAAGACATTGCAAAGAGATTCCAGGAAAAGAGTCAAGATGCTGCCTACAGGGACAAACTCCGTGAGCAGTGCAAGGCTCAACGTGGGAAGCTGCTACAGGAGTACACCCTTGCTAGTTACAACCAAGGACACCTGATCAACTATGTCCATAAGACGGCATACCTCATGGATAAGCTCAAACGCACTGTGGAAGCTTGGAAGAGGTCAGATCGTAAGAGGGTCAGAGAGTACGAGGAGTTGCAGGATGAGCTTCCCTTACGTGGCCGTAAGAGGGTCAGGGTTGAGACATTTGAGCTAGGGCAATCTCACCTCAACTTGAGTGGATGTCCCACCACTGGACTTAGTGGACAGGCAGTGTCCACCCCTCAGCTTGAGGAGGCCCGTCGCTACGTCTCTCGCCTTCAGATGACCGACGAGCAGATCCAGGCTTCTGGCATCGGTATACCTCCCACAGCTTACAGTTTGGACCAGCCTCTAGAGATGGTCTAGAGTAATATCAGGTCAGGAGGTTATGAGCCCTGTATGGCCAAGTGACCAGACTCACCATGATGTTGAGTAGTTGTCCACCCTTTTTGCTAGACTACCTGCGTGTAGTACGTTTCTCGCGAGTCTCCAAGCGTAGCCGCTAAAGACATCGCCATGTAACCTCCCTGATGTAATGAATGATTTGGTTTTTATCGCATCTTATTGGATCTTCATGCTTCTTCATCTGAGTGTTGGATAAATTAGCAATGTTTTAAAATTATTTCAAAATAGTATATCTTTAATGTCAAAGTTATATTAAGCGCGTATGCCCTAATCTAAGGTTTCTGTTGAGCAGGATGTCCACTCGTTGTGCCAGCCGCCTGAGAAACCGCTCTCCTTCACCCGTGCCCGCCAGGGGCCGCAGACGCAAAAGTGGTCGTGCACGCGTTGGTCGCATACCCCTCGACCTTGAGGAGCCACCCCGCGCTGCCACCCCACGACCTGCACACCCATCGCCACCACCGGTAGTTGAGCCGGAACCAGCTGCCAGAGGTGTGGCTGGAAGACAGCCACAGCCTGCTGCTGAGCCCGAGCCTGCCGCAGGAGGAGATGCAGCTCCACCACCACTTCCCGTGCCACTCTTGGCGGATGTGATGGCCCAGCGGACCGAACTTCTTCGAGTCTTAGCTGAGAGCGTGCTGCACCCCCAGCACCGGGAGCCCCGCGATGATTTCTACAAGAAGCTGGAGTTCTTTCTCAAGCTGAGGCCCCCGATGTTCGACGGCACCAGCATCGATCCCATCGCTGCTGATGATTGGCTTAAGGAGATTGAGAAGAAGCTGGACTTGACCACCTGCACTGACGAGGAGTGCGTTGGCTTGGCAGCTCACCAGCTTGTGGGTGCTGGACGATCTTGGTGGGACAGCCTCTGCGAAACCCACCGAGACCCCGCTAACATCTCCTGGGATGAGTTTGTGGACGAGTTCCGCACATTCTTCATCCGTGAAGGTGCGCTGGAGAAGAAGGAGAACGAGTTCCGCAACATCTCCATGGGAGCTGACAAAGTGCATGAGTACACCACCCGCTTCACCAACCTGCTACGCTATGCACCCGTCTCAGTGGTGAACTCTGAGAAGGAGAAGATGTACTACTACCGCAAGGGCTTGTCTAGTCGTATCAGGCTCTCTCTCTCAGGCACCAAGAGCCACACCCTGCGTGACCTGATTGACAGGTGCATGGAGATTGAGAAGGACCGCGACGAGGTTTTCGCGGAGAGGGAGGCGCTTGGCAAGAACAAGAAGCACCGTACTGAGGGCACCTCCCGCGCACCTGCCCCACGGAGGTCGCGTGGAGAGACCTCTCAGCCTCCCCGCTCTCGCTTCGCCCAGGGAGCGGCTCACGGTTCGAGCCGGGGCGGTGGTACCCACATCAGCAACTACCCTCGCCCTGCTCAGGACCGCCAAGCATACGCTCGTGCCGCACCTGGAGGTAGCACGTGGAGGTCCGCCGCGCCAACCCCCACAAGCGGCATGACCTACACTTGCTTCGCTTGTGGCCAGCCAGGTCACAAGGCCGCCGAGTGCCCAAACAAGGCTGCACCAGCTACACCAGCGCCCGCCAGGCAGAACCAAGGCACCCCGCACAAGCAGATGCCATCCGGAGCACCCCGTGGCCGCCTCACTCACATCTCAGCAGAAGCTGCCCAAAGTGCCCCCGACGTGGTGTATGGTATGTTTTTAGTGCATGGAGTTAAGACATCCGTGCTGTTTGATTCAGGTGCTACATGTTCATATATATCCTCCAAGTTTGCTCGAGAGCACCTCATACCTGTCACTCCACGAAAAGAGGCCTTATACACCAGTTCACCCTTGGGCAACATTTGTTGTACCAAAATATGTAAGGGAGTAAGTATCACCATCGAGGGTCTTACCTTTCTTGCTGATCTTACCTTACTACCCTTCGAAGGCCTAGACGTCATTCTAGGGATGGATTGGTTAACCCAGAACAAAGGAGTGATATCTTGCTCACCCAGATTCGTGGATATAACCCATTCAAGTGGCCGTCAGGTCAGATGTGAGCCAAACAAAGGGACAGATATATCCATGCTGTGTGCCTTGGAAGAGAAGTCACTTGAGGAAGTGCCCGTAGTTTGCGAGTACCCGGACGTCTTTCTGAAAGAGCTACCAGGAATGCCACCGGACAGAGATGTTGAGTTCGTGATCAACTTGATGCCTGGTACAAGTCCGATTTCCAAGCGACCCTACCGTATGGCAGTTGACGAGCTTAAGGAGCTTAAGAAACAGCTTGAGGAACTATCCGAGAAAGGGTTCATTAGGCCCAGTGCCTCGCCCTGGGGATCTCCTGTTCTGTTTGTTAAGAAGAAGGATGGAACGCAGAGGATGTGCGTTGATTACCGGAACCTGAATGCCGTAACTATAAAGAACAAGTATCCTTTGCCGAGGATAGATGACCTGCTTGATCAGCTTCGCAACGCCAAGTACTTCTCCAAGATTGACCTCAGATCAGGCTACCATCAGATGAAGATCAGAGAGGAAGACATTCCTAAGACAGCATTTGTCACCAGATATGGGCAGTATGAGTACACCGTCGTGTCCTTCGGCCTTACAAACGCGCCGGCTTATTTTATGAACATGATGAATAAAGTGTTCATGCAGGAGCTGGATAAGTTCGTGGTGGTCTTCATTGATGACATTCTTGTCTATTCGGCCACCGCCGAAGCGCATGAGCAACATCTGAAGATGGTGCTAGAGAAACTGAGAAAACATCAGCTCTATGCCAAGTTCAACAAGTGTGAGTTCTGGCTTGAGGAGGTCGCTTTCCTAGGACATGTGCTCAATGCTGACGGAGTAGCTGTCGATCCGTCCAAGATTGAGACAGTGAAGGAATGGGAGCAGCCACGGAATGTGACTGATGTGAGAAGTTTCTTGGGATTGGCTGGTTACTATCGCCGATTCATCGAGAACTTTTCCAAGATAGCTCGCCCCATGACCAACCTCCTGAAGAAGACCAAAGAGTTTGAATGGACGCCCCAATGCGAACAAAGTTTCCAGACCCTGAAGGAGAAGCTCACCACAACGCCTGTTCTAGCCTTGCCCGATATTCACCAGGACTTTGTGATCTATTGCGACGCGTCTCGCCACGGGCTTGGTTGTGTTCTAATGCAGAATGGGAAAGTCATTGCCTATGCTTCCCGCCAGCTTAAGGAGCATGAACAGCGTTACCCCACCCATGATCTCGAGCTTGCAGCCGTGGTCCATGCCTTGAAGATTTGGAGGCACTACCTGATAGGGAACAAATGCGAGATCTACACCGATCACAAGAGCTTGAAATACTTTTTCACCCAGGAAAATCTGAACATGAGACAGCGTCGTTGGCTCGAGCTGCTTAACGACTACGACGTGGAGATTCTCTATCACCCTGGGAAGGCCAATGTGGTCGCTGACGCTCTTAGCCGCAAAAGTCATTGTCATGCCTTGTTCACCACCGCCTTGCCCAAAGAGTTGCAAGAGGGCATTGATGAGTTACAGATGGAGGTGATACCTCATGGCCTGTTGAATGAGCTTCGCGTACACTACACCCTCATGGATAGGATCCGTGAAGCCCAACGCCAGTGCCCAGAAATTTGGGAGATACGCGAACTCCTGACACAAGGCAAGTGCCCAGAGTTCAGTGAGGATGAGCTAGGCACTTACTGGTACAAGGACAGAATTTGTGTGCCTGCCGACCCAGCTATCCGCAACGAAATCCTATCAGAAGGTCATGATTCTAAGTATTGTATCCACCCAGGCAGTACTAAAATGTACGCTGATTTGAAGAAGAAATTCTGGTGGAAAAACATGAAATCAGACATAGCAGAGCATGTTGCTAGATGTGACATTTGCAAACGCGTCAAGGCTGAGCATAAGAGACCTGCAGGGCTGCTAAAGCCACTGGATATACCTGAATGGAAGTGGGATAGCATTTCTATGGACTTCATTGTGGGTTTGCCTCGAACCCCGAAGGGCCATGATGCCATATGGGTAATAGTCGATCGCTTGACTAAGATAGCTCACTTCCTAGCCATCAGGACTGATGCCCGAGTCGGCCAGCTAGCAGATTTGTATGTTGGGAACATTCTCAAGCTGCATGGAGCCCCTAAGAGTATAATATCCGATCGTGGGCCGCAGTATACGTCCAAGTTCTGGAAAGCCCTGAACAAGTCGATCGGCAGCAAGCTAGATTACAGTACCGCATACCACCCTCAGACAGATGGGCAGACAGAAAGAGTGAACCAGATACTTGAGGATATGCTTCGAGCTTGTGTTCTGAAATATGGGACTGATTGGGAGAAGAGCTTGCCCTTTGCAGAGTTCTCCTACAACAACAGTTACCAGGCTAGCCTCAAGATGTCACCTTTCGAAGCTATGTACAGAAGGCCATGCAGAACACCCTTGATGTGGTCTGAAACGGGTGAAAGATCGTTCTTTGGCCCGGCCACCATTAAGGAGGCCGAGGAAGGAGTCGCTCAGGTACGAGAAAATCTGAAAATTGCCCAGAGCCGTCAAAAGAGTTATGCCGACAAGAGGCGCAGAGACCTCGAGTTTGAGGTAGGAGACTATGTCTACCTCAAGGTCTCCCCGCTTCGAGGGACCGTCAGGTTCCATGTAAAGGGAAAGCTAGCACCAAGATATGTGGGACCGTACAGAATCAGTGAAAGGATTGGCAAGCTTGCCTACAGAATAGAGTTGCCCCCACAACTGGCAGGAGTACACCCAGTGTTCCATGTGTCGCAACTGCGCAAGTGTTTGCAGCCGCCAGAGCATCCGATACCCGCAGAGGCGCTCGATATTCAGGACACTTTGGAGTACAGAGAGCACCCTGTCCGCATTATGGACAGAACCACCAAGGAAACTAGAAGCTCCAGCACGCCGTATCTGAAGATTCAGTGGAGCAATCACACAGAACGGGAGGCAACTTGGGAGAAAGAGTCAGAAATGAGGAAGCTCTACCCCTACCTTTTTGAAGAGTAAGTTACACTCTTGAATCTCGAGGACGAGATTCTCATAAGGGGGTAGGACTGTAACAACCCTGGAAATCCGGTCTCTAAAAATACGGGCTTTCAAAA
>CM041641.1:18398982-18456957 GCA_023333625.1 Bothriochloa decipiens | reverse complement strand
CCAAAAGAGAAGATAATCCTGTCTGATCCCCCCTAGGACCTGATATCTCTTGAGGACCGGAACCTTGGGACTTACGTGCTCACCACTCGCTCTTGAATGGGCGGGAGACGGATGTCTGACTAGCTAGGACGGTGCCACTACTACTAGGTTGTTAGCAGAAAGTGTCGGGAGGTACGGGCGTGGAGACCCACACCCTCCTTAGACAGCATAGTGACCACGGGGGCCCGGTACTATGTCTCACAGTCTCAGTGTGCCGGTGGTACCTATCCGGGATGTCCCAGTATTGAGTGGTAGGGTGGCATCGCACCGGTTAGAAAGCAGCCGGAATCAGCTTAGGCGGGGCACCGCCGATGATAGTGATCTTGTGGTTACGGGAGTACACGCTCTGCAGAGTTTATGAATCTATATATAGTCCGTGGGCCACTGGTATGGCTCTTTCCTAAGACCCACGCTTCTCGGGAGTAGTGAGAGGAGTCCTTCTATTTCTCCCCCTGGTGTTACCCTTCCGGCTGTGAGCCGCTGAGACAGGCTCCGAGAGGGAGTTGGACCTGTCGACTGAGTGCGAGAGGGTGAGATGTGTGTGATGGTGATGGAATGGGTTTGGATGTGTGGTTGAGATGGATTAAAATTTGATGAATTATATTATATAATATTGGTCACTGTTTGCATAGGAAACTACAGCCACATAATAGGTCGATTTGATTATATCCTTGCATCCCACCAAATACTACATAGCAAAAGCAAAGCATAGGGTGGGAGATGTGGCCAGTACAAACCGTACTAAAAATTATTTGGCAGGTGAGCCCGACTACGACTATGACGATGAAGAGGAGTAGATGTCTCGTTCCTACGCTCAGGCTTCTTTTTGGAGATTTTATTGTACTTCCGCCTTTTGCAGCTGTTCCAGAGGCTGCTGCTACTCTGATGATTCCGCCAGTGTGGCGATGAATTATTTATGTAATTCCCCCTAATTGTAATCTTTTGTACGATGTATGAATCCTGTATCGACTACTGCGAGATAATGAGATGGTTTGAAGCTTCAAACTATTATATTATCCGCCATTCTGTGTATTTTCCCTTCGTGGAAAATTAAGGATGTTTCAATGATCCCCATCCTTCACAGCTTGATGACAATGCTGCTTGGGCTCTTAAGAGGGATGAATGGGCTAATCATATGTGGGCAAATAGGGGTTCATCTCTTATCTAGAGATTTTGTTATATATCTTTAGTTCATGGACATGTGCAATGCTTGTACTTTCTTTTCAATCTGAGACATGGACAATTGTGATGATGATTTCCATTTATGTAAGGTACTGCACTGAATCTGATACTATGGACATATGCTGTGATGATTTATTTTGATTTCACATTCAATCTGAGACTATGACATGATGTGATGCAATATTTCTTATGCTATATTATTTCTGAGGCATGAGGCATGTGCTATGATGTTATTTTTTGATGCTACACTATTTTTTGAGGTATGAGGCATGTGCTATGATGTTATTTTCTTATGCTATACTATTTCTGAGGCATGAGGCATGTGCTATGATGATATTTTCTTATGCTATACTATTTCTGAGGCATGAGGCATGTGCTATGATGTTATTTTCTAATGCTACACTACCTCTAAGGAATGAGGCATTCTTTTGTGTTATGATGCTATATATCTGAGTGGAGTGTGGCACTGGTATACATAGGAAATGGTTGAGGAGTACTCTGATGAGCTTGTGTTCCCTGGCCCTGGGGGAATTGATGCTAGGCTTGCTGCCGGGATGGCTGCTGATGAAGCAGCACCAGCTGTTGCTGCTCAAGTAGATGTTGTTGTTGCTGGTCAGCAGAGGCCTGCTCTCAGGTGGACTGATGCTATGTCTAGGTTTATGCTGCGGTGCATGTGCCTTCTGATCTCAACTGGGGTCAGGACTGATAAGGGATTCAAAGAATGCCACCTCAAGCAGGTTGCAAAGGCTTTGCAGGAGTTTTGTGGCAATGAGGTGATTAGTACCCACGTGTACAATCACCTTAGGAAGTGGAGGCAAAGGTATGTGAAAGTGGCTAAACGGAGAGACCTCAGTGGAGCTTCCTGGGATGAAGACCACTCAATGATTGTTCTTGAGGAGGAGCACTATAATGGCCATACCAAGGTTTGTGCTTATCTATCTGAGTGTTGTCAATTGTGTAGTAACTATGGGCAAGTGTTCCTTCAAATGTACTAATTTCTGAGACTATCATTTCAGGATCACTCCAAGGATGCAAAGTTCCTGAACAAGACCATCCATCACTACAAGGTGATGCTGATGATTTTTGGCAATGGACAGGCCACATGGGAAGTTTGCTATGGGATCTAATGAGCCACTGGGTGTACCCTCTGACTTTGTTGAGAGCTCAATGAAGACTGATGGATCTGTAGAAGAATGCCAAAACTGAAACAGCTGAGGGCAAGATTGAAGTTGGGTCTGGGTCCAAGAGGAAGAGGTCTTTGCTGTCAGAGGATGATGTGGTTCTATTTACTGGTATGGCAGATGCGGTTAAGGATGTGGCAGATGCTATTCGCTCAACCTAGGTTGAGGATTTCCACCCTGAACTCTATGGTGCTGTGATGTTTATCCCAGGCTCTGATGTCTGCTTATGGCCATCTACTGGACAACAAGGCCCAGGGAACTGCTTTTGTGGGCATGTCTGATTCCCATCGCATTCTGTGGCTGAGGAGCTACTTGGCCAAGCACTACTACATGTGAGAGACATGGCAGCTGCTGGTTGATCCTTCTTTTGTGCAGTCCCTGCCTTCTAGCAGTGGTATTTTGCTGGTCAGCTTGCTCTCTGGTCCTTGAGCAAATCCTAGTGCAGTGTCTGCTTTTGGTGTGCAGTGGTGGCTTCTTTTGTGCATAACTTACTACAATGGTGGTTGTGTAATGGGTTGACCTTTTGTGCATTTGTCTAATCTTGCATTCTTTACCAACACTAACATATAGTTAGTGTCCTAGATATTATAGTGCCAGTATAACCCTGCATCCTTGATCAACCTGCTTGTGGTTTGACTTCAGCCTGGTGCATTACTCTTGAACTTGTCTTGCCATTTTCCTGTGATTTGAACATTTGCCTTATGCCAATGGTGTTATTCATCCATTCTAGGCATATGCCTTATGCCAATGATGTTGCTATAATCCTTTCTGAGCTATGCCTTATGTCAATGATGTTTTTTCCTGTTCTTGTCATATGCCAAATGCCTATGATGAAGTGTTTGGATACTGAGCACATGCCTCATGTCAATGATTCTATTTACGCTGATGATGCTTTTTTTCTGTAGTTCATGCCAATGATGCTTTTTTAATGCTGAGCACATGTCTTATACCAATGATGTTTATATATCCCTCCTGCAATTATTTTCTGCAGTTATGCCAATGATGTTTTTTAATGCTGAGCACTCCAATTGGGCCAAAGCACATTATTTTTCTATTGTTGAAGTTGCTGTAAAAATATGCTTGATGTTAGGGCTGTTGTAAGACAATTGTAGTAGTTGGTGGTAAACTCACCACTCAAACAAAGTGGTGACTGCACCTAGTAGTGTGCAGTCAACCAAACAATGTTCCTGCAGCTAGGAAATTTGAATCTGCTGCAACTCTAGCTAACCAAACAACATCTGTATGCGCCCTGGCTGAACTGGTGCAGGCAACCAAACAACAAGTACTTGCATGACCATGGCCTGGTTGGAGGGGGCCTGGCTGGCTCATGCGAGCCAGGCTGGGCTAGGAAACCAACCAAACGAGGGATATTCAGACGAGAGGAGAATACAGACATCCCAGATTGGACATATGGTGGGCTTGCATTTGGGGAGCCATTTTTTTTTTGAAAGTGGGGAACCATGCTTGGCTTGATCGAGATTAAGACCTGAGACACGTCAATGTCATGGCTTGCCCATAGGAGGCACAAAAAAGCAATGGCCAGCCAGAGGCGGGCGGGCTCATCCACATACCAAGGCTCGATGCTGATTCGGACCGAAGAAGTTTCCTAGCACTTTTCCCTAAGCCCGAAATGCGCATCCACTGGCGTGATTCAATGAAAGCGACCGCGGCGGAGAAGGTGCGGTTCTAGTTCTAGCTCTACGGCCTGTAGCAGAGGGATGTGTTGTATGTACCAGGATCTTGCGGCGCTGGGCGTCGTCGAGGGGGGCGTGGAGGCCGGAGAACATGCGGAAGCGGCGGCGGCGGTTGCGGACGACGAGGCCGACGGCGCGGCGCCACCGGAGGCGGTCCTCGCTGGGCGGGTTCTTGGCGGGGATGTCGAAGTGCTCGTTCAGGTAGCTGTCGATGCTCCAACTGCTCGACTCCATGCCGCGCCGCGCCGCGCCTCTCACCGTCTCGCGCTTCGCGCCTGCTTCATCTCCTCCCGCTGCGTGTGCTCACTGATCACCAACGTTTCATTGAAAGCCGGAAGCGGAAGCGGCATATATACGCAGGCGGAAAAATTATTGAAAGGCCCTCACTTGTGTGTGTGACAATAATAAAGTCTAAAAACGCCCTCGGAAATTCTAATTAACTACTGATCTAGTGGTAATAAACGTCAAACGTTTGAAATTTCTGCCACGATTTGAACTACGGTAGTGGTGAAAAAAAAATGCGATTCATCAAGCAAACTTATATGTGACTATTCTTTCATTAAAAAAGTTATTTTTCCTTAGCAACACCATATTGTTAGATCGATTTACGGAATTGGCAACAAGAGATCATGATGATAGCATCGAAATTGCAACAAGAGACCGACCATATATATGCATCAACTAAGCTGGTCATCTCTTGAGCTTAAGCTTTTAAGCATGTCTAAATAGCGCTGATAAAAGTCACATAACGGTAAACCCACTCCTCTCCTTTCCTCGTAGATCTGATTGAGATAGATCATAGAGGTCACCGCAACGCACGAGGCTGCTATCTGCGGCTAGTCAACCGAGATTAGTCTTTGATTTAATTTATACTCAACAATCAAAGGATCCCAGCACGTTGTTGCACAATCGGACTATTTTGCCCCTGCAGGCCAATAATGGCTTCAAGTTAGACTTCTTGGCTGCTATTGCACAATCCGCCGACGCCACAGCTACTCGTGCTGCCGCACGATACCATCTCTGTTCTCTTTTTTAGGGAATATATATCTTTTCATATTGCCATCTTCAGTCCATGCAAAGGACGAAATACTCACTCCGTTCTTATTTAATTATCATTATTGATGTACGTGTCATAAATTTGAAGAAAATATGTGCAACATTTGTATCTTTATCAAATAAATTTGTTAAAAAACTAGATTCAAATATCTTTATAATGATACTAATTATATAGTATAAATATTAATATTTTTTAATATATAATTACTAATAATTATTTTTTAGAAAGTATAAGTGATAATTAAAAAGGAACGGATGGAGTATATATTATTGGGTTGGGCCTGTAGTTGACGGAGCAACTATTTGGACCGTGACGGGCCGGCTTGACTCGTTGACTATCTGCTTTTATAGTAGGCCAGAAAGATGGAAGGACTCATGGAACGAAACTGGGCCAGACTGCGTTAAGTTCACTTTCGCTTTACAAGTCGGTAAAGCCTACTTGGCTTGGGTGTAAACTGCAGAAGTTTTTTTCATTCTTCAAGAACTGCGTATCTTGCCGAGATCCTCATCCCTAAAGGTTCTTGACAATAGTATTATTAGAGTCGATACACAACTCACAAAAAATACAAGAAGCCGACTAGGTGGATTGGTCCGAGTGAAGAGAGAAAAAAAGCCAAACAAAACTCAAAATCTTTTCCGGAGATATTCATTTTCTTTAGGAGACGGATAAGATATTAGGTGGCAGTTTGATACCACCAAAAAGAGAAAGAAAAGATTCTAAGGAATAAAAAAAGGAAAAATTGGGTTTATGTTCAATGAAAAAAAATTCTCAAAAGCAAGGAAAAGTGTTTTGTTTCGGTTCGACCTGTAGTCGCATACGAAATGTCATGCTTTCAATTTTACCCAAAAGAAAATTACCCCCACCATTCTTTTATAAGACACAGTTTAAGAAGGTATATGTATGTCTTACAAAAGAGAATTGAGAAACTAGAATATATGTATCCATCTTCCAAGTTCTTAGTTGGGAGAATTAGGTGGAAGGCCCTAAAAAACTTGCCTTAGATGTTAGGCCTTTTATTTTCTGAATTTGAGTGGAAAGCCTTTAAACAAAAGTTTCTTAGTTATTAGGCTGTTCGTCCATTTTCAACACTTGACTTGCCTTAGATATTTATATTGAATAATATAAATATATACATATACTCAAAATATTGTAAAGAACTGGAACTCTATTTTTTATACTTAGGGACATAATCATCTTTTTATCCCTTACTTAACACCGTTGAGTATTGAAAATAAACAGAAGGCCCAATAACTAAGAATTTTTTTGAGGCCTTCCACCCAAATTCAGAAAAGAAAAGCCTAATGCCTAAGGCAAGTTTTTTTTTTCAAGGTCTTCCACATAATTCTCCCTTCTTAGTTGTTTTCACACCAAATGATTGAACCCTCTGTATTCAAGTCAGTCTGACCTAGTGGGGTTTGTTTGTTTTCATTTTAGTTTGCTACAAACACTTGTAATTTTGTTGCTATCTAGTAATGAAATTTGATTTTGCCATGGTCGAAAAACTTATTTGGAGCAACTTTAACGTTTTTGCATTTTTTTGTTTGGCAAAACATGGAATTTGTGAACTCTCAAATCAATATAGGAAGAAGAAAAAAAATTATCTCCAACGATTTGGTAAAATCGACTTGTCAAAATCCAAAATGTGGAACTAGACGGGGCGTGGGAGGGAAAAGCGCGCGCAGGAGTAACGCAGACGGGATACCAAGCCGATCGTGAGCTTGCATATATGCCATCCATACTAGAATTTTGTCAAGTTAATAAAAATACAAAACCCATTTACTAAATTATTAGATATTAGTTTTATAGACCTTTTTAAAAAAACAAGAATGCAAAACTCCTCTGTAAAACCGTCGAACGTAATAATATTTTGCACCAGTGTTTCTCGAGAATACGATAGAATCTATTATTTCTCTAGCGAGCGCTATATGATGCTGTCGGTGGACACGTATAATTTGAGAAAAGGAGTTTGCACGGTTGCCTACTGACTGATGCGCTACACGAGAGGACACAAAAGTAAGATGCAATGAAACATATCCGCCGATAAAATGCAACCAAATATCTTCACAAGTTTATTGCACATGCCTAAACAACCAACTAAATAATATTCTTTTCAAACCAATGGGGAGCCTGATCGAATTATATAGGATGGTTATAAGTTTGTTTTGAGGACAATACTAGTATTTATTTATACTGTTATATAAAAAACACCAAATATGTACGAATTACAACTGGACTTGAAGAACAGTAGTCAATGGATGGAGTTGTGCAGGCAAATAATCGTAGCCTTATTTCGCCTTATATTTTGCTACTAAGAAGAGGATAACCGACTCTTGAATTAACGGACAGCATGGCCCCGGCAGCACGTGTTTTTACGCACAGGACAGGATTAGGCCAACGGTCGGCAATCAGCGCGGGGCCACGTCCCACATGTAAACCCACCACGGAACTCCCGAGGCGCCTAGAAATTTCGCCGTCCGCGGCGCCCTCCCACCATGCTACCACCACGGGATGAGACGCCCCCCAAAAAAAATCGACGCGTTGCCGAGACGCCAACCACGAACGAACCACCCGGAACCGACGGACCGACCGCGGCCGACCAATTGAAAACCAACCCGGATACGACGACCACTTCAGGCCCCCTTTGCCGCCGTCCGCTCGTTCGTTCCTGTGAGCACGACGCGACCCCCCGCCAGCTTTGGCCTTCCTTGCTTTGCCGGGCGGCCAAGGCCAACGTCCCCCCGCGCACGCCAGCGGGAGCGCCGAAGAGCCGTGTCCGCCTGGGATTCCTCTCCGGCTGGCGCCTGTCTCCCCTGACCCTCCGCTCCACCGCCTCTCCCCGCCCATAAATAGGGACCACGGGACGACCTCTTCCCCTCGCGCTCTCTGGTTTTCCTCCGTTTCCGTCGGTGTTGAAGCGCCTCGCCTATCCCGCGTGCCGCGTCTCGCCCTTCGTCGCCTCGGCGCGTTTGCGTTTTCCATTTCTCCACCTGTCTTCTTTTCGATTCGATTTCGATTTCGAGCCCGATCGTTTCTTCTTCCCTGGTTGATTTGTTTCGCTGCTATTTGCGCTTCCGTGCTCTCGCAGATTCCCTTGGGGATGCGACGCGAGGAGCGAGCCTGAGTTTAGTTGGCGGGGTTGTTCGGTTAATCGGTTTGCGGTTTATTTCTTCCTGCGATTTCGTCTAGTTTTCGCGTCAACCCCGTTTCCTAGCAGCGTGTGGGTTGCAGGATCTCGCAGGATCGGACCCGATTGGGTGCTGGGAGTTCATCGTGTGGCGAGGAGGAGATGAGGCAGGTCAGTCTTCTGTCAGATCCGGCGGGGCGGTTCATTGGTTTTGTCACTTGAACATGGGGATGGGGATTCGGTGGTTTCAGGCTCAATCAATTGTCTCCCGGTGTGGTACCATCAGAATCAGACAGCGCCATCGTAGCCGGCACACAAGGTGGATTCGAGACCTTCGGTCCATTCTGATTTTAACGGCTGATCTTGTTTGTGGCCTTTTGGGTGTTTGTCCTCCTTTTAATTCAGAGATGCAGAGGAGGACGGTTATGGTTCATTCCTTCGTTTTCGGTTTGGCTGTTTTGATTGATGTTGTCATGGTGGTGTGAAGATCGGCACCGAACTAATTAGAAGCTTGATTGTCCTTTATTGGAAACATGTTGTTAGCTGGATCTTCAGAGACAAACAGAGGAGATGTTTCGGAGGTAAATTGAGGCGTTGCCTGGACTGGATGGAGTTCCTACCATCAGGAGAAGATCGTTTGGATATATCTACCTATTGCTTTTCTATTGGTTACCATACTCTTAGTTCCTGTCCACTGCAATTCTTAATTTCTTATACTGGGGCTGCCTGGTGGTGGTTTTCTCCAGCAATTCGATTATATGAATGGATGGATGGGTTGGAGGCGAGTTCGATCCTGCTTCTACCTGTGCAATCAGAAGTTGGGAACTGTTCGGGGTTCCCTGTGTTTGTTCACTAACCATCCTCTCCCCTGTCGATGTTCTTCAAAAATTGACTTCCCTCATAGGCACCCTTTGATGCTTCGTTAGTATATCTGCAGTTTTGGGAGACAGCACTATTGAGTTTGTCCAGAGTTTTGATGCTGGTTACAGAGAGATTAATTGAAGGGTGGAGGTTTGTTTATGGTTCATTCCTTGTTTTCATTTGGTACGCTGTTTTTGATTCAATCATGGTGGTGTGAGGATTGCCACCACCCACCATACTTATTAGAAGCTTGAAAGCTTGATTACCCTTCATTGCAAATACTGCTCGATGGATCTGCAGGGGCAACAGAGGGATGTTTTGGAGGTAGATTGAGTGTTGGCTGGGCTGGAGTTCATAGCATCGGGAGAATTGATCGTTTGGATACATCTACCTATTGCTCTTCTATTGGTTCATCATACCCTCAAAATTTCTATCCGCTGCCATTCTTAATTTCTTATGTTAGGCTGCTGGTTTTCTCCAGCAACTTGTTGATTATATGGATGGATGGATGGGTTGGAGCCTTGAAGGCAGAGTTAGATCATGCTTCTGCTTGTGCAATCAGATGTTCGGAGCTTGTTCAGGGTTCCCGTATTTGTTCACTAACAATACTCTCCTGTCAAATAGGCCCCCTTTGATGCTTTGTTAATAAATCTGCAGTTTTGGGAGACATCACTAGAGTTTGTCCTCCTAGATGTAAAAGGAAGGAAAGGCCCTTGCTGGTTATGGAGAGATTAGTTGGAAGGGTGGAGGTTTGCTTATGTTCGTTGTTTTTTGATTTGTTATATGGATGTTTTGATGTCAAATCATGGTGTGTGAAGATTGCCATCGGACTAATTAGAAGCTTGATTGTCCATAATTGGAAAAATTGCTGTTAGCTGGATCTGCAGCTGAGGGTGATGTTTTGGAGGTAGATTGAAGATTTGACTGGACTCACGAGTTCATAGCATTCAGAGAACGTCGTTTGGATATATATCTACCCCCTCACTCTTTTATTGGTACTCTTTAAATTTCTTGTTTCTTATATTTGCACTGTTGGTTTTCTCCAGCAACTGGATTATACGGATAGATTGGAGCCTGAGTTTGATTCAGATTCTGCATGAACAATAAGAAGTTCTGAACTGTCCAGGGTTCCCTCTGTTTGCTCAATATAACTATCTTCTCCTGTCAATGTTCTTTGAAAAATAAATTTCTCGTAGGCTACCTTTGATGCTGGGATAGTAAAATCTGCAGTTTTGGGAGGCATCACTACAGGGATAGGACTTGCAGCTGAAATTGTCGGCGATTGATCAGGCTTATATCCTATCCCCAATTATTATTTGATGAATATTCATGCTGAGTTCTCATCTCACTATCAAATAGATAGTTGCAAGAGGGTGGTCTTGTTGTTTGTAGATCTCTAGGTGATACTTGCACGGGCACAAAAGGAACCAGTCTGTGCATATATTAAAACCATAATAACCTTTTAGCTCTCATTGTGTTTGTTCAGTGTCTTCACCATGAAGTAGATAATGATCAGGGCCATTATTGCAGGTCTTCTGAAATTTGTTACATGGGCTTGTCACGTGGAATATGTGTTGGGAGTACTTCTAACCTTATCAAGTTTACAAAATGCTAGTATATGAATCATGACACTTCTACGTCTTCACCAGGAAGTAGATAATGATCAGGACCATTATTGCAGGTCTTCTGAAATGTTTTGCATGGGCTTGTCACATGGAATATGTGTTGGGAGTACTTCTAACCTTATCAAGTTTACAAAATGCTAGTATATGAATCATGACACTTCTATTAAGTCAGATACTTCTAATTTAATCTGCAGTGGTAGAAGGTACTGGATATGTTTTGGGACTCGGGAGATTCAAGCAGAGATTGGTAGAACCACAGCACTACAGCTTTCATTTGTATCAAACTGGTTTCTGCTTCAACATGCTATATGCTTCTTTTATTCTTGTGCTGCTGGCATTTCTGTGTTTTGCAGATCATTTAGCTCAAGTAATTGGTAGTCCCAATGGTCACAATGTTTGGTTTGGAATTTCTATCTGTGGATGCTTTGTGTCTGGCTTTATCTATGTTTTCGTGTTCGCTTTTACATGTGGTTGCAGGATGAGTTTTGCAATTGGAAATCCATGTAGCAAAGGATATTTGAAACTGAGGGGCGGGTCAGAGTCTAGAGCATGGTCATTCCGGTTATTTTAGTTTCATCACTTGTTTTCAGTGATTTCAGATCTGAATGGTTGGCTAACATTCTGGCTCTCCATGGATATTGCTGATAGTAATAATAGTAAAAGCAAGGTTTGAGATCCTGGATTTGTTGAGTACATTTTATAGCTCAAATTGGTTGTGGTATGTGTTCGTGTCCTTTAGAGACGCAGGAGGAATTGGGGGTGGATTTTCCTCAATTGGAGAAAAAGATAACAAATTCGGAAAAAAATTGTGACCCTTGACCTCTCACTCCTCACTTTCTGTCTATTTGTTGGTCTGCATAGTTTTCCATCCATTCTGATTGTAGTCCCTTACTGTGTTTCCAGCCAGTTAAACTAAAGGATGGCAGGGTGCCTAGGAGTTCTTTTATGCTGCAACAATCTAAATTACAAGGAGGCTTCTTAATTCTTCATTTCTATCAACAGTCCTATCCAGTTACATCTCCAACCAGTAACTCTTTCAAGTTTGTGCAGATGTGGCACACAGAAGCTGAGATAGAATTTCCAACATTGGTGCCGTCTCCAATGCCCATCCCTGTTCCACTGGCCATTTGATTCACCTTGGGTTTGAAGGTTTTTTAAGCCTACTATCCCTGAACCAAAATAGACCGAAATCATAGATGGGCTTTTGCACTTACACTTTTGCAAGTTCAATCGGATCCTGATCATAATGTGCCTGTCTTTCCAATTTTGCTACCTACTTCACTTTTGCTAACCAGGGGACTTCCGGATATGTGCACGCTAACCAGGGAGCTTCAGTGTGCATTAATGTAAAGCTTGATTACTTGGACTGACCTGCTGTTTGGATGCTTTGTGCTGGTTAGATGATTCACATGATCACAACCAAGATGATACCCTGCCCAGAGTTTGCACTAGCTAACTACTATTCTGACTGTTGACTGTACATCACTTTCCAGTTCAGTTGTTTGATTTGGATTGGGTTTGCTTGGTTTCCAGTTATTTGAGAGCGCTAATGCTTGGATGTTAGGAGTGATGAGGCACACCTGACAATATTCTTCGATCTTCTTGCTCATACTGGTCATTTATTTTGGATCCACTTGTCTGATTTAAGTTGATGGATGGAAGTTTTGGTTTGGATTCCTGCAGTTGGAGCTGAAGTTATGGACGGTTGGACATTCTGAGTTCTAGATTTTCCACCTATGGAACCTTCCTTCCAGTGACAAATAACCCTTTGCACTAACTTTATTTTGAAGCCAGTCCTTAACCTACATGACTCACCCGATGGTGCTGGTTCACTATCTGCTTTGATTTCCAGTAAGAACTCTTGCTTGACATATATACAATCATCGAGTATTCAGATTATGAAAACAGTCGGTTCCTAGTAGGATATTTTACTTGAGCATGTGAGGTCATCATATTCTCTATATGGACCCAAATTCCCAATTTCTCTGTTAGGACTCCTAATGTTTAATCTAGTTGTTTGTTTGCTTCTGATTTTACTTCCTTTGGTACAAGCCCTACTCGTTCAGTATGTTCATTCGTTATTAAATTAGGCATATTGCACAGTTCCTTTTAGTAATTTATGATCCATGATTATTGCCTGGTGCGAACTTAACACTTCCTTTACTGCATCCTTTATGCCTACATCTCTATTTTATGCAGACTCAGCCTGGTGTTTGTAACATTGGCCCTCCCTTTTTTTGGACTTTATTCTGCAATTGCCTCACTTTGGACTAACATCTTGCGCATCTTATCTGTTGTGGATCAAAATCAAGAAAGAATGTTGGTCCTCTTGTTCCTGCAAAAGAAAATCTGGCTGAACGATTGTTGCCCTGACTACGCCAGCCTATGTGCCTGTCTTGGTGACACAGTGCAAGCTTCTCTGTACTTTGGGATGGAACTGAAGTCCTTTGTTTGCTTGCTGTTTGGCCATTTCTGTCGTGGACTAGCAGTAGTGCTTATATATACATGGATTCAGTTTCAGAAGTTTGGGTTGAAGTCGAGTCATCCCGGTTCAGATTATTCAGCTGTTGTGTTGATATGCAGTGTTTGAAAAGTTTGGGTTGAAGTTGAGTCATCCTGGTTCAGATTATTCAGCTGTTGTGTTGATATGCAGTGTTTGAAAGTGGAAGATCTTTAGGATTGGACTGTAGCAATAGAAACTAAGTGGAAGCTTCAGTGCTTGCTTGAATTTGTTACAACTAGGTTTCCTGACCTTGATTGAACTTCTGTTTATGTAATAATAAGTCTTCATTATCTCGAAATTAGTATGTTCATTAATCTTATTATATATGGTGGTTGAGTAGTTAGGTTAACTTCACACTAGGATTGGTTATCTTGCCCAGGCAACATAGGCGACGGAAATAGTATATTAACATGTTTGTTGCATTATCTGCACTTACTGGAGCTGAGAAATGGGCATTGTTAAAACGAAGAATATCAGTTCATCAAACTATTAGACAATGATTATAAATAATGTTTTTTACTTGGAATTGTTGGTTACTCCTACCAATTAGTATCTGGAAATTGGGAGGAAAAACTTGGTACTTGAGCTGGCGCCTGTGTTTCCCTATCAGTGGTCGTGAAGCTTTATTACTGTGGTCAGATTCTTTGCTATGAAGTCCCATATCTCAACTGTACAAAAGATTGCACTGGCTGGCTTTTAGCTGTGCACACTTCCTGAAAGCTATGAAGTCGCATATCTCAACTGTACAAAAGATTGCACTGGCTGGCTTTTAGCTGTGCACACTTCCTGAAATTTCAATGGTGTTGTCCTTCCAACTGTTTTGAGTCTGTTCATAGGATAATTTTCATTGGAGCTGGGTTTTGTGGCCATTGAGCATCTTTTGCCTAGGCCAAGTTAGCTGGATGAGTAGTTTTATTGGACGAGATTAACTGTGGCATGTTTTGATTTGAGCCTGTTAACAGCTGGTTCTTGTGGCAATTGAGCATCTTCGGCCTGGCCAAATTAGCTAAATTGCTGGATGACTAGTAGTTTTATTGGACAAGATTATAACCGGAAGCATGTGATGTTTAACAGTTGGCACACGTTGGATGTTCACAGTCCTGAGACTAAATGAACTACTAGTCCTGATACCTGTTCACATATGTTCGAATAGGTTTACTTATTGATTGTTCGAGCAAAGTTATATAGCCTGCATAGTATCCCCAGATTGTGTTATTGGTTTCTTCATAGCATTTTCATTGCTTTGTTGTTTTGCACAATTAACTTGTCATAACACCTGTGCTCGATGCTCATTCATATGCTAATGCCATTTTATATACGCCAAAAATGAAAGAATAGCTACTTTGTTTGGCACACAAACTGGTTGCATGATTTGCTTATTTTCAAACAATATGTCTGACAACATGATTTTTTTCTGTTGGGTATTATCTGTGTTTCCTGATTTTTTGCTTGTTTGTTTGTGTGTTTGTTTGTTTGCGGTTTAACACTGCCTTTGCCGGTCCCAAGCCCGGATGCGAAAATGTGGAGGGAACTGCAGATTTTTGAGTCGCATATGATTGCCATTATTGGAAGAAGAAATGTGGTCTAGTTAAACAGCTACACGCTGAAAGCAAAGCTCAAAAAAGGTGCATAACCTACATCGTGCAGCACCTGTATTCCAGTGTCGCATTTTGAATCTCTTTCAGTTCCACCTTATATCATTGCAATCTGCTAGTAAACTGTTCAGTTTTTTTTTTCCAAGTGTCAATGGGGGAAAGACTCCCCACCTGATTTGTTTTCCATTGATCTAGGCATTCAGATCCCATCCCAGTTTACATCATCGTTACAATTTCAGACATTCAAGATTACTGACATAACATTAGTTGGCACCAAACATCAACTATTCCTCTATCCTTCTTAGGTAGGCGCAACCTCCAGAGCTCTGTCTGCATCATTGTGAATCAACATGAACACTTGTGAATCAACATGAACACTTGCCTGTGAGTGCATAGCTCATTTCTGAACATCACTGCATTTCTCTGTTTCCAAAAAAGCCAGTAACACAATGCAGAAAAGGTTGGGAAGTGCTTGCTTGGAAAGTGGCTCGGACAGTTAATGTTGAAGATGCATCCATCAGCTTGGGTTGGCCCCGGCTGGAACCCCAACCCAGAATTTCTCTGCAAGGGGCAACCAAAGACAATGTGTTTGCATGTCTCATTTGCCTGATTGCAGACTTAACAGATAGGGGCATCGACAATCATCTTGCAGAAGAGGTTGCTTCTGCATTGTGCTCTACCGCGCACCAAAAACCAAACAAAGAATTGAACCCGCAGCGGAGGGCCTCGGCTTTGATCCTTGGCATCAGTTTATTTCAGGTTTAGTTTTCAGATTTGCATATGAGGGAGGACAACAGGCAACTAGCAAAAGTGAACCAATTGTGCACTTGCTTGTTTCGGAGATCAAGTTCTTTAGGGAGGACAACAGGCAACTAGCAAAAGTGAACCAATTGTGCACTTGCTTGTTTCGGAGATCGAGTTCTTTTTCTCTTTTAAGAGGTGCTGGACAAGTTTTATCTCATTACCCACTGAATGGACGCATCAAAATGGACTTGTCTGTACGTGTCCGGACACTCTAGGCACATCCTTGTCATTGTCCTTGTCAGGCGCACAGCAAGCTACCTGACCCGTTTCATTTCATCTATTGAGAGGTGGGAACTGAAGTTTGAACTACTGATACCGGTTCACCGCCTTCACACGAAGTTGATCCTCGATCCAATAGTTACGAATTAGCAGTTTTGACGGACTTGCTGGATTCAGTCAGTAGCTACTACTTGGTTCTTAATTTCTGCTTCCATTCTTATTTCCATGTTGATTCTGTTCCCCACTTGTGCTGTTTGCATAGTTTTCTTTAAACCGAAAAGGCTTTCCAGACAGTGCCTATTTCGATTTGAGAAAACACTGAATGCACTAAAACTGGTACATAAACCACCTGAAAGTTTTTAGCTAAGTTTGTCCAACCTATGCACAAATCACAAAGCCGTCGAATAGAGAGACGAAGTAGCAGAGAGCAGACACCGAACTTGACGAGCCCTGCATTGGACACTGCTTTGCCCGTGATGACGAGCGACGACAGGCAGGTCCTGGCACAGCCGTGCTGAAATGCAATGGACCAATAGCAATGTGTGTTCAGATTTCATTCAGACTCAAGGAACCTTTGAAGACTTCAATATATAACTCTGATCACTAACTTGCATACATGAAGATGGTAATTAAATTGAAAGAACCAGAGAAGAGGAGAAAGAGCGTGGGGCACGTGGGTGTGGAAGGGGGCAATATTCTTCTAAGAACAGGATGGATGGTCGGGCATACCATGAATTTGGGCACATTGGATGCGACCCTGAATGACTGTATTAGACACCACCTGGATGCTGAAGTTTTATACAAAGGCGAATAGACCCAAGACATCAAATTCTCCTTGTTATCTCCATTCTGCTTCTTTATATATTAACTGTGGTTCTCGTAATGCAGCAACCTTACCAGCCCTTTGCTGCTGCTGCTGATCTTTCAAAAAAAATAAATAATAATGATGCGAATGGTCAACTAGGCAAGGCAAAAAAGATAACTGAATGACAAAAGCAGGGCCTTGTTTAGATGCCACTAAAATTATAAATTTTTTCACTCTCTTTGCATCATATTAATTTTTGAATGCATGCATGAAGCATTAAACGTAAATAAAAAAATAACTGCATAGTTTGGTTATAAATTATAAGACAAATTTTTTTAGTCTAGTTAGTCTGTAATTAGATAATATTTATTAAATATAAAATTAAATACAAACGAAGGTGATACAGTAGCAAAGTTAAAAAAATTTTAATAGTAAAGTTAAAAAAATTTCGTAATCTAAACAAGACCGGGCCCAGGCCAAGTGGCAGGCCACCACCGCCGGCAAAAAGATTCCATCATTGCGATTACGAGCGAACAAAAACCTCCCAGCAGTCCAGCACACAGCACAGGCAAGAACTGGGGATCGTCGCCTCTCACTCCGCCACCGTCTCCTCCACCCGCCACACTCGTCTCATCACGTCGGCGTCCATCTCCTCCTCCACAAACACAAAACACCTCCCTTTCCAGGATTCTCCCCTCCTCCAGTCGCCGCTAAACCGCAAAGCACTGGATCGGACGTCACCAAAAGTCCAAAACCAAAAAGATCGGTGGCGAGACGAGACGAGAAAGAAAGGAGTCGAGAAAGGCGAAAAGGGGGAGAGGAGAGGAAAGGCAAGGTAGAAACTAGAAAGTTAGTTTCTCCCCGCTAGAGCTAAGCTCGGCGGTGAGGGAGCGAGAGAGACCTGTCGGCTGCCCTACCGTCGATTCCATATCGTCTCCCCCGAGGTTCTGATGCCGGAATCCCGCTCTTCCGGCTAGTTTACCGATACCGCCCGCTCTTCCAACCTCTACCATCTTGTGAATTCCCTTTTCACCCAATTCGGGCTGCTCATCATATCTTGCAGGAGTTTGCTGTCCTTTCCATTCTCGAGTGCTCCTTCCCGGGTTCTACAGTTCAGTGGTGAGGGCTGCTGCCCTGCACCTGCAAGTTAGTTTCATCTGTGACCCGCCAGTTTGCTCCCCAGCCAGCAATCGCTGCTCAGAAATTCACTTGTTATTGAAGCTTCAAGGAGCATGCTTTGAACAAGTTTTTGATTCCTTCCTCGTCCTGTTTCTTTTCTTTTCGGGCATCTTTCTTGTGCAACCTGTCCGGCTGTCCATTGACCACATCCCACAGGAGGAGAGATTTGTTCTCGGCACATTCTCTGCCACACCACAATGGACGATGGAGCTGACCTCCCCTGCCAACTGCTCTTCTCCCACCCGGAGATGCCTGACAGCTTCGACGAGTTCTTCAACAGCGCCACGACGACCTGCACCCACACGCACAGCTGCAACCCTCCTGGCCCCTCCGCCGCCATGCACACCCACACGTGCCTGCACACGCACACCCAGGTCCTCGGCAGCGGCGGGAAGGACGACGATGACGCCAGGGAGGCGGAGGACTCGACGACCAAGCCGCGGAAACCTCTGGGGAACAGGGAGGCTGTGCGCAAGTACCGGGAGAAGAGGAAGGCGCACGCCGCCTTCTTGGAAGAGGAGGTCAAGAAGCTCCGGGCCGACAACCAGCAGCTCCTGAGGCGGCTGCAGGGCCATGCAGCTATGGAGGCAGAGGTGGCGAGGCTCAGGAGCCTCCTGCTCGATGTCCGGGGCAAGATCGACGCCGAGGTCAGCGTGCTCCCGTTTCAGAAGCCGTGCAGTGTGGGCTCTGTGGGGTGCGCTGAGCCAGCTCTGTGCTTCAATGGCAACTCGGAGGTAGGAGGCGGCTGGGAGGAGAGCTCAAGACCAGCAGTTGCGGACTGCAGGATCAATGAAGGGGGAGGGATGTCACGAGAAATTGATGTTTCAGAAGGTTTGCATCATTCCATGGACGTTGTTACAAGCTTCGTGATTTCAGATCCTCTGGCTGAATAAGCAAGTTTGACTGATTGGTAGGCTGATAATTAGTAGAACTATCTTCGCTCTGGTTTATGCTTTCTTGTGCTGGTGTTCAGTGTGTATATAGGGGTACAGAATACTTACATATGAGCACTGAAGAAATCAAAAATGGAAAATTGTACTGCAGGTATGTCAATGAAGTGCACTTGACTTCTGATTTGGAGTTTGTTTGTACTTAGCTGAAATTATATTAAACTGTTGATATAAGATGCACTGAATACGGTTTACATCTGAAAACTCCTTTCTGTGAGAACCAGATTTTTTATTTTCTGCAATTATTAGACTACATCTACAAAATTGTCAAATTCTTTGTTCATTCTGTAGAACATTGAGGCTACTTTTTGCCCAGGTTTTTCTGAATACCATGGACCTAGTCATTTCAAGGTTCTGGTGTGCATACTGTATTGAGCTTTCAGTAGTGCTGTCTGAAACCAACTTGAATTTAGTAGTTCACCAGCTGTCAGGATTCTGCTGCAAAATGAAAAATATGATCTCCTGAAGTCAAGGTTTATTGTCACTCTGCACTGGTCTGCTCAAGAGCTTCTGTTGCTAGTTTTGAATGGTTTTGCCCAGATATTATACAATATATATATACTACTACTACAACAACACTTCACTTATACTACGGCAGTACTGCTACATGACTGCTTTCAGACTGTTATGGAGTTAGTATCTGGCTACTACAGTCTCGTTTCTCTGGGTTCTGTGTGCAGCTCAGCAGATGTATCATGTATGCAGTCTGACTTGCAGGATCTTTGTGGGGCTGTGTAGGTTTCAGTTATAAAATATTCAGACCCATGTGGTCCATGGAAATGGATTATGATATGCATTTATGGCATTTTTTAATAATACAAGTGTTTAACGTTTTGAGGATTTATGCAAGGAGCCGAAATTGGGGCTAAAAATATTCGTAAGAAGAAGCTGGTTATTTCTTTTTTGTGTGTGTGTGAAAGGAAGCGAAGAGCTAGCTGCAGCCTGCACCTCTCTAGCTTTGGCAGTTGGCATGCTACTGATGGTGATGTGATGTAATGTGGCCATCTGGGAGAGCCGCTGTTCCGGTTTACTCGAACTTGGCCCCCAGGCCATTGCGTTCCTGATTCCTCCTGAGCCAAACATAGCACAGGGGAAAGATTTTTATTGGACATGGTTCCCCAGCGATGATTTTTTTTTTCCCGACAACTAGTACTGTTGTAAACTTGAAATGATTGAAACTGGAAGTTTCTATTGAACTGTTTCTGCAACATAATTATGGGACCCTAGCACCATCTTCATACAGTAGTACTTCTTCGGGCATTGTTGGTGTTTGTCTCTGATATGTCGCCTGAGAAACTATTGCTGTCAATTGCTAGTGCCCTGCTTCCTTTGATAAAAGTCTTCTGCATCATTTTCCAGCTGTATAAGTTTTGCAATCAGCTTTCTTTCAGAACTATCCAAAATGTTATGTCTATTATATAGGGCTACAAAGTTATCTCCTTAAGCGCTAGAAAATTGAAAATAGAATTCAGGATGTTTATTTGGTTTATATGAGACCTGATTATATTTGTGCGAAAAAGAATTCTGGTGCTGTATCACCTAACTGCGCGACTCGCTAGATTCAAGCTAGTTCAATGAAGCCGTGTTCTTGAAAAAAAAAAACGGCTGGACCAAATGTCATTTTCTTACTTTCGCGTATCAAATATTAGGTATTGACATCTTCATCGCTGTCAGATTCAGAAAATTTAATCTGATTATAATTGGCTATAAGCACTCTATTGATTGCAAAATCCTACAAAAACACCAAACATGTTGTGATCGAATACTCTTGTACTAATTCAGACTTCCATTTTCATTTGCGATTGCATGATTAAAAATAAGGACATTGTTTTCCAGCGCCATCCATGGATTGCAACAAAATATTCAGTGTAAATCATATCTTCGGTGCAATCTGTGAAAACCACATTAAAACTCTATTTAGAAGCTTTTAAAAAATTTAAAACTATGTACACCAAATAGTGCATCTATAGATATGCATTATCATAAAATTTAAGATTTAAACTTATTTTATAAAAATTTATATGAAAATACAAATTTCATTTGCATATGCACTAAAAGATTCATGAGATGCATATGTAACTAAAATTTATTATTTTTATATGAATTTTTATAAAACGAGTTTGGATCTCAAATTTTGTGACAATGCATATCTATACATATGTTATTGGTGTCCATAGTTTCAAAATTTTTGGAGCGCACTGCATCCGCACGCACCCAATGAATTGACCAGACGTCAAGACAGGTGTTTCTTTATTCATCATATTAAGAGTGGCAGCTAGTTATTTGCTGGCGAAACCGTGAAAGCAACATTTACTTGTGTCTGTCAAACATCATATAAAAATCATGGAACCAACAGCAGTCCAAATACAATAAGCAGATGACAAACCTGAGAAGAAAGACAGAACGGTTTCCGCCTACTTTTCCGACGTCATTTGAGTTGAAAGTTCCAGCAATTATCATTTTGTATAATGGCCTTGACAGCTTATCCGTTATCATTTGCCATTTCTCAAATGCCTAGAGGTGAGCATGTGAGACGTCAAACAGCATGTTCCCAACTGACAAATCAAAGCCCAATTTGGCTTAACAGCTGTTGATCTATGTTACTCTGTTGTACGTATGTGTATGAGCGGTCGACGCCAATCCGCAATCTGCCACTAAATTAACTTCATGCCTTTATTTTCCTAATAAAATGAAATATAGTTGTAGAAGGCACGCATACTTTATAGCAACGGAGGAGAGAGAAGTGAAGTTCATAGTTGCAACAGGTTGTAATGCTGAGGTGGACGAAATAAAAGAGAGAAGTGAAGTTAATACTTTATAGCAAATCATTTTTTCTCTGTTTTTGTGTTGATTTGAAACTCAAACTATGTTATTTCTATATATGTATTGGATCAACCCAATGAAAATATTTGATTTTATACCCCCTTTAACAACTCATCTATGAGTAGTTAGCTATCATCATCGCCAATTGCATTTTCTCGTTCCGTCCTTGCTTACACAGGCTAAAGCACGGTTTTTACTTTCAAAACAAGGCCACCGACACTCCTCAGAGGGATATAAAACGGACGGTCCTCTCCCGTTTCCAAATTCACAAAATAGTATACATATATATGCGTCAACATGTTAACACGCATAATTGGTGATTAGTAGATTTATGAACATATTTTATAGAATGAAAAAGGGATGAAAAACAGAATAAATACAGTTCAATTTCGGATGAAAACATGATTCCGTGGAAACAGATGGAGAACGGCATAGGTTGGAAACAGATGGAGAACAGCATAGATTGGAATGAGATTTTTCTATCCGTTTTCATCCCAGTGAAACATGGGCAGTAATCGCTCAGAGTAAGAAACATTATTAGATTAGATAGACACAAGCGTTGAAGAATGCACAAGGCGGTAAATCTGCACAAGCGGAGTGGACGCCCCCTTCAACCATTCAACAATGAACCAATTGAGACGTCAGATATCCTCGTGACGACAGCAAAAGATTGAAATGCACGAGCAAATCTCTGATAGGATCGTGACTTAGAGGCAGATAACTTGCTTAACATGTACTCCTATATAGTATTACAGAATCAGAAGCAACGTGTAAAATTTCTTCAAACAAGTTAAACCGTTGGTCAGAATGTGCTACAACCAAAGAGGTTCAATCAATGAAGGGATTCACAGACCGGTTGAGATAGTCAGAAGACTCAGAACTCCGGTGTATACAAAGTTGCCAGTGGGTGCTACACAGAATGATGGGAACTGGTTACTGCTGTGGGAGACGAAAGATGTAAAACTAGAGTGTTTTCTTCATGTAAAATAAAACCTGAAGAACTAGGTTAGAATTCTCGATAATGGCAGGATGCTAAAGGTTCTGGCTTTCCTTCCACGGTAGTTCACACCAGTTAAAAACATGTTCCCATCATTTCAAATGCTGTGCTCTCCAGTCAACAGCAAAATCTGTGTTGTCATCCTCTCCATCGCTCGATGAGTCGCTGCTGATGGACTCAGCACCATCATTTCAAATGCTGTGCTCTCCAGTCAACAGCAAAATCTATGTTGTCATCCTCTTCATCGCTCGATGGGTCGCTGCTGCTGGACTCGTCCATACCGATAGGTTTGCTATTTAGTTTAGCAGTTCGGGCGGCTCTTGACTCTACCAGCTGTTTCTTCAGCATATCAACTTGCTGCCTGTACTCCCTGTGTAGAAATAAATGGCCATGGTAAAAACCTTCACTTAGGTACACATGTTTTTCAAAACTAACAGGATATGGAGAGGCATCTTACTGTTGCTCTAGAGTCAAGTACTCCTCCCTCTCAGCAGCAGCATCAATCTACAGCAAAAATGAAAAGTTTGCTCATATCAGCAGTCCGGAACTAACATTGATAATGGGTAGGTATATACATTTTTCACTGTTAGAATATAATATACTAATGTAGAATATAAATTAGCCTAACCTCCTCTTCTTCAAGGCGGTCATCAACTTCCTGCAAATCCTCCTGAATTTCCTTCTCAAATTCTTTGTACGCATCACTGCACAAGATTCTTAATGAATTGACATGATAATGGCAGTGTACAGACAGCAGGCAATATTTTACTGACAGACGAACAAACACAAAATGGCCATGGAAATGACAATAAAATGATCATAAGGCACTATCCAAACTCCAACGTATAATCTGTCAATCCTAAGTAGTGACTACAAGAGTCATGACAACAGAATGTAAAATTGCCAAATGAACAGGACAATACATGACAAACAGGTAATCTAGTGAAAATGGTTATGCATGAATTCTGAACATAATCCTAGCAAGAGATAGACTCTAAAACTTACTTCATGTCAACCTTTTGAGGTTGAATACCACGTGCACGGAGATCTGCATCTTTGTTATCAAAGAAACCTTCAGGCAAGGATCCTTTTATTTGAGCAGTTTCTGAACTTGGTTCATTGGGTTGCATGCCACTGCTAGTTTTGTTGTGATCAAAGAAGCCATCAGGGACACCTTTCACCTTCGTGTGATTGGAACTGGCAACATTTTGAGATGTACTAAGCTCTTTGGAAACTGGAGCTGGAGCTGGAGCTGGAGCTTCATCTTCTTCTCCAAAGTCAAAAAAATTCCCTGGAAGGGTTCCTTTGACACTGGTATTGCTTTGACTCCCTTTCTTTGACATTTGATCCACCCTAACAGATGATTTACCGGTACTTGCTTCTATGGTCTTCGGTTGAATAACAGCAACTTCACGGCGCACAGACCTTCCCTCAGAACCAGAATCTAGAAATCAAAGTTGTTATATCAGGGCATTGATGTTCACAAAAAACTGTTGCGTTTACCCAAGTTGCGCTAGGCGCTAGGCGGATTCTAGGCGCTGACCCTCTGCCTAGCGCCTAGGCGGGATTAATAGCGCCTAGGCGTTTTTCTAGGCATTTTGATTTTTATACACATATATATGTATTTACATTAAATTACCTTAAATAAAAGAAAAAAAGAGATCTATGGATCTAAAGTTAAAGAAAGGCCCATCAAAAAGCCCAGCAGCCCACCTATCCACCCTCCCACCTTATCCAGCCATCCTCCTCCACCCACACCCCACGAAGATTCCTACCTCCCTCCCCTGTTTCTCTTCGCAGCGCTGCTCCCAGTCGCCCGCCGCCCGCCGCCAAATCGACCACCGCCGGCGAGTCAGGGACAAGCAGGAGACGAGGAGGGGAGGAGCAGGACCGGCGAGTCGGGGGTGAGTAGGGAGCAGGATCGGCGGGTGGAGCTCGTCCGGTGGCGACGATGACCACCGGCGGGGACGAGCAAATCGCGCTGCACGCAGCTGGACGCGCCATCCGCGCGGGAAATCATGGCGCGCTCGAGTCGTGGGGCCGAAATTTTCACGGAATCGCGCGCACGTCCACCTCGCGCCCCTCCGCGTCGCCTCTGCGCCGCCTTGCGCCGCATCCGCACCGCCTAGCTCCGCCCAACGCCCAGATCGGTGCCTACCCCCTTAGTAGCGGCGAAGGGCCTCGCCTACCGACTACTCCCTCCTATACGACCGCCTAGCACCGCCCAGCGGAACTTGGGCGTTTACTAGGGGTGCTAACAAATAGCCATTTTACGTTTTACTGTACCATATTACTACAGGTAGAAAGTTATACAGAAAACATGTCTGCATTATATTAGACATTGATATGACAAAATGTACAGAAAACAGAAAAGCTAAAACATTAAGAGGTAAAACATTCTAAAACAACTTCATGGTGTATTAAAATCCTACATGATGTTTCATTTAACATTTAACACAGTGGCAGACTGATAGGTTTAATGATTTAGCATGTACAGCTAGTAAGGACATTACAGTTTATCAGTGGATTTAAATAAGAGAAGAAGAAAATGAGAATTTTATACAGATGGTTCAATTGAAAATAAAATTGAATAGGTTATAATGCACAACTCTACAGATACATGGTCTCTGAGAGCAATGCCGTGGGGGCAATCTTTCCCCCGCAAGTTGAGCTTTTAGTCTAATATGGTGTCTAAGCAAGTGTACATAGCGGTAACAAAAAAAATCATATAAGACAAACACTGGACAAGTTGCAGAACAAAAGGAGGAATCAAATGTAAGCTCAAAAGCAAATGCCTCTAGAGCAATACTGGCCCAGTTGATTTTACACTACTTGAAGCAAGGGATGTCATTAGGTATTCTCACCATCATTTTGCCTTTTAGTTCCCTGATTATCAAAAAAATTGGTAGGTAGTGTGGAAGACTTTTGTTTCTGAGACTCCAATGGTTGCTCTTGCTTGGCACTGTTGCCTCTAGATACTGCACCTGTTCCAACCTTAGCGGCGGCGGCGGCTTTTGCCTGTAACCAAAATGCAGCCTCAGTTCAGAAGTACTAAATACACAGGCACCTTCAGCTTCAAGAGCAAATACACTTTGAATGCAGTATATCAATGTCATTTCATAAACCATAAGCCTGATCAATTAAAATATACATAATTAATGAAGTCAACATAGAAATCATGTGCACGCAGCTCCCATGGAATCAAATGTACACTATCTGATCTGATAGTAAGAATAAGAAGAAACTAAATCTGAAAAGGGGGATGGTTTCCAAAAATGCTAGAAAGGTTTCGGATTGAACAGACCAAAATCATCATAACAACAAAAGCATCAAATATGCATTTGTACTAGCACTGTTCAATTTTCATAAGGAACTAGCAGAACAAGCAGCGGAAACCACATGTCAGGTTTTGTTACATAGTGCTTTGTCTAATCTTTTTTTCAATGAGACAGGGCTTAGTTTTATATAGGATAAGGTTGCACAGCAATGTATTGTGTGTCGCTGCAGCAAAACATTCAGTCAGATGTGTTGCTTTTAACAAACAGCCAAGACACCAACTCAAAAGTGTAAATCCGTACATTAACACGGGAAGCTTTCTTACCTCATGATGCTTCCGTGAGACTTGGTGTGCAGGCCAAAGTGCTTCAGACTTTAGGGTAATATTGCATACTCTGCATATGGGCTGATCAAATTCATTATACCTGAAGAAGATTATGAAATTTTAAGATGTCAATTCGATGTCTCCTAGTTCATAGTGATAGTAATATTTCTTAACTAAGATCCTGATTCTCTCAGCAATCCAGAGTGCAATTTCAAACGCATTTACAGTTCCTAGTTAAAACTCAGGCCGGCTACTTGTGGTCTTACATCTATGCTCCAAAATCTAAGACAGCTGCCTTTGCAGACTAACTAAATGACTAAATGATGCACATATGTGGATACCAGAATCCACTCGAACTAAAATTTTGATGCACAGATGCAGGATACTGGAATCCAATCGAACTAAAATTTCGATGTCACGTCAGGGAGAAAAACAACATAGCTACTCAATGTGTAAGAGTCCAAACCATGATAATGCCAATCTGTAATTCGGAAGTAGTCTATATTGGTAGGAATCCATGTTTTTTTGCACACGACTAATCAGAATTCGCGACGGCTGTCCATCCAAATGCCTAGGGTTACACCTTGTACAGGTGCAGCAGGTATCCCAACCACAACCACTGAACGAACCTAGCGGCAGGATTCCGATAGACAATCGAGAGCCAAATCGGAGGCACGGATCGAGACAGGGAGCCGAAGGAGGACCTGACGAGCGCGGGGTCGATGCGCCGCTGCTGCTTCTCCTTGGTCTCGCGGAGCTTCGCGCGGAAGATGGCCTTCCTCTGGTCCATGCCGAGCGAGCAAGGCCGCCGCCCCTAGAAGGCTAGAACCCGAGCCTGCTGCCTACTTCGCCTTCGCGCACAGATGCTGCTGCAGCGGGCGGCCGGGTTCTTCTCTTCGGTCCGCGTCTAGAAGGTTCTGAGGAACGGAAGCTGTCGCGTCAGACTGGCCAGCCATTCCGTTTAAACAACACAGTGTTGATGTAATGACGTGTGACACGATAGGCCCATTAAAAACAGTAAGTGGGCTGAGAAGTGGCTCGGGCCAAGTTGTTTGATCTGGATTGGATTACTAGTTTTTCCTTAAAAAAAAGACCCATTTAGTGCTTACACAAGGGCTACACTCCACTTCCCCTCAAATGAGAAACAAGGGCTATACTCCACACCAACCGTCTTCAGTTTAATTGTTAGTACTTGTTTTCGTAAAAAGAGTTGTTAGTACTTGTTTTCCAATATGTGATCACACTGCCAACTTAGCTAGTCTCATTTGGTTAGGTTTCATGTGGTGAATACGTTGGTAACGTCTGTGTTTGTACTATTATGTAATAATTCAAAAAAAATATTATCACATTTTGTAAAACTAAGTAATGATCAAAATTGTGACACCGCAAACACCATTTGCTTGTTTTGACATGAGCATCGGCCTTATGTTGGGCAATCTGGCTCACAACAAATGATTTACGTTTTTAACAAAGGACAAAAATATTTTTTTTTGCAGATGATGTTCCAGGGGACATATTGGCTCTAATTTTGGATCCAATTACATCGCTTTAATGACCCATCTATTGTGGAGGTATGCATGCTTTTAGGGCTAGTGTTGTGTTTTTTTTACTTCTCATAGGTGGAGTTTCTCTTATTGAATTGGACATTAGATTGTTTCCTGGTTCGTTTTTTTTGGTGTTGTAATAAATTTGTCTGATTCTTGCTTTTAAAGTAATGATAAGTCGGAACTTTTGTTTTCATTATTAAAGAAAAAAGTAACAGTTGGCCATGGACGAGAATCTAAAGTCGCCTGCTCACTCGCCTCACTTTGAGTTCAGAGGCACACACACGACAGGCCAAAATGAAATACAGAAAATGTTACTGGATAAATTTTATCTGAAAGTCCCGTGCGCATTATTTCTGTACAAAAGGACCCAAGGATGATTAGTTCAGTGTGCCGTACGGTGAAGTCCCACATGGAGGTGTCCGTGGAGCTGAGCCTGCTGCATCATCTGACCCCACACGAACCGGCCGGAGTAGCCGAGTAGCTCTCCGTGGCTGGTACCCCAACACAACACAGAAACGCCAGCAGCTGCACAAGAAAGAAGGCGGGGGAGTCAGGAAGTCTCTATGGGAGAGCTAAGAATGTTCCCTAATCTTTTGTCGTTCTTTATAACAAGTACTAATTAAGCTTTCAATCAAACATTTGTGGAGTCAACAGTATAGCATGTTAAAGACCATCGCATGCCACCACCCCGGCTTTTGCTGCCCAAAATGTTTGTTCTGTGAATCAATCTGACATAGGTAGCATGCTAGTTTTTCAGTATTTCACATATTTTTTTTGTCCTAGCAATGGAAACAAAAAATATGTCAACGCCAATTTGTGAGAATGCTAGTATTTCAGGAATATTTGCGTCCGCTATTATGGCGCCCGCTGATTTGGGGAGATTTCTTCAAAAGCCCTAATCAAGAAACAAAATGACTAAAGGAGAATGTGACCTTTTAACCCATGTCTCTCTCAGGAATGCCACCTTTTGAGTTTCGATCCATCTCTCTCACACTATTATTTCTTGGAGCAGCTATTGAGGGTGGACTATTTCACGACCCACCCCCTCAAACTATATATAGATAAAGCATAGATCTAACAAACATAGACCAAAATAAACTATAAATAAGTTATACATGATCTAATGAGTATGAATTTTGTTCAAACATCCCTCGATAAAAATTTCAGCATAGTTAGACCATAGAAACTATAACTATAAATTATTTCGATTAATTGTAGAAAAATAGATCTAAAGCTATTTGAATGGACCTAGGATGTCGCTTAGAGGGGGGTAAATAGGCGTTTTTGAAAATCCTGGTACTTAAAGCTCAAATGCGAAAGTTAAATATCAACCGGTAGTAGGACCGGTACTCCCGGTAGTTGAAAACCAGTACTACCGAGCCAACTTTTCAGAACTACCGGTACCTTACAAAGCTATAAAATTAAAAGGAAAATCAGAGTAAATTGAGCTGTAATTTTAGATCTAATTGTTATCACCCCTTTGTTGATGTTGCTGATGAAGATGTTCAACTCCTCGTGGCTTGACACCTCTCCAAATCGTAGATCAAGTCCTCCAACCTATGAAAGTAGGAGGTGGAGAGGAGGAACACTAAGAAAACAAGAACAAGGGTAGTCGATGCTACCACCAGAGCAAGACACGATATTTGTTTATCTGAAGTTCGGTTTCCGTCGAAACCTACTCTCCGTTGAGGGAGCTGCGGGAGACCCAAAGATTCTTACCTAGAGGATACCAACACAGGTCACTCTAGTTCTAGAGGATACAACACATGTCACTCTAGCGGGAGTCTTTTCCATCTCCTTATCTTTGGGGATCCCCCAAGAGGATACCACGCAGGTAGTCACTCTAGCCAGAGTGTATTCCAACTCCTTTACCTCTGAAAGGATCAAAATGCCCAAGAGGGGGGTGAATTGGGCTAATTCTAAATTTTCTTGCGGAATTTAAACCTACAAGCCCATTTCACCCTATGTGCCTAAGTGTGTTCCTGAGGATACTACTGATAAAAGTTTTGCGTCCTAATTCCAATCCTATTCTAGCATGGCATTTCTAGGAATGTAAATCACAAGAATGTAAATGCTAGAAAGTAAATACAAAAAGTAAAAAGTGGCAAGGAACACGGCGATGTTTTCCCGAGGTATCGGAGAGTCGCCACTCCCCACTCGTCCTCGTTGGAGCATCCGCGCAAGGGTATAGCTCCCCCTCAATCCGCGTAAGGATTGAGTGCTCTCCATGGTTGATTCTTCATCGCTTCGACGCGGTGAATCACTGGAAACCGCTCACAACATGAGTTGGGTCATCCACAAGCTCCGCCAGATGATCATCAAACTCCCAATCACCACCAAGCCGTCTAGGTGATGGCGATCACCAAGAGTAACAAGAACAAACTCTCACTTGACCTCGCAAAGCCTAATGAGAAGATGGATGCACACTTGCTACTCTCAAATCTCTCATGAGGGCTAGACCATGGATTCTCAAATCACTAGCACCTCACTTGAAGCTCTTGCACTTGCTTGCACTCAAATATAGCCTCAATTGAACCAAATAAGCAAGAGTGCTTGAATGGAGGAGGTGGGTTTGTATTTATAGGCCAAAGACCAAAATCCAACCGTTACCCCTGAACTTAGCCTCATCGTGAGCGCCGGACGTGTCCAGCGCGTTATGCCATTCAAACTAAAAATGACCGTTGGAGCTAGAGTCCACACGCCGGACGCGTCCGGCGCTGGCGTCAGACGCGCGTCCGGCGCTATGGTCCAAACACGTTCATCTCTGAGTAGCGTTCGGCGGCCAACAGGCGCGTTCGGCGTGTACTACTTCGCTACTGCTCACGCTAATGAGCACCGGACGCGTCCGGTGAAAAACCCTCTTCTGCTGCGTAAACCTGTGAGCGCCGGACACGTCCGACGCCACGTGAACCAGCGTCCGGCGTAGCAAAAAGAGCCCATTCACTTCTAATTTGACAAACTTTGTGAATGACTTCGATCTCAACCAATCTTGGGACTTTCCGGTAACTTCCTAGCGCTAAGTTTCACAAGTGTGCACCACACCTAAACCATTAGACTTAACTAGGTCAAGCTACCCGTTTGCACCCCCCCTTAATAGTACGACCAAAGGAAAAAACGAAGTCCTAAAGACTAATCCGTCGTCACTCAACACCATTGACGAACAGAACTAATCCTATCTTTGACCTTTACGATCATCCTTTGAAAATCGAAACGATTTCCATCGTCAGGGGCATGAAAACCATATTGCCCTAGATTGTCATTACCATGACCTATCCAAATCTTTGTTTCTGCAAAGCACACGTTAGTCATGATAATCATTGTCATCAATCATCGAAACCCACATCAAGGGGCCTAGATGCTTTCAATCTCCCCCTTTTTGGTGATTGATGATAACCTCTGGAGTATGGAGATTAAGATTGAGGTTTTCAAGCATGCTTGGTTCACATGAGCCTTTGACAATAAAATCAAGGAATTAGAGTGACCCATGCAACACCGAGCCAATATAATGTACTCATGTGATTTGCATGAAGAGCTAGTACAACATATATAGCTCATATGGAATCAGAGTAAGACGCGAAAGCATAAAACATATGAGCATAGATCATAAACCAAGTGACATGATATATGATATCGAAACAAAAATCCACAATGTCACATAGAGTACCACACATAAAAACATAGATATGCAAGGAAGTAAACATGATGCAGATGAGTGTATCATCACAACAAAAGAACCAACTCCCTCTCACAAGCTTCCCCTAAGTCTACATACTCCCATCTCTCCCCCTTTAACATAAAAGACCAAAACCTAAGGATGAGGAGAAGAAGGGGCAGATGAGCTGTTCCCGCGAGGGTGAGGAGCTATCACAAACTGAGAGGCATCATCCGGACTCTGCACTGGAGTCTCCTGGAGCTGTGACTCAGGAGCCTGCTGACCCTCTGGTTGTGACACTAGCAAAGAAGCAGTCCAGGGCAGCTCAACTGACTCTGGGAGAAGGGTAGCTGTCTCTGAAGCTATAGCTGTGACTGTCTGGCTCGGTGGCTCTGAAGTAGAAGCAAGCTGCTGAGTAGGAGCCATGAGAGGTGCTGTCTCAGTGGCGGGTGTAATGAGTGGCTCTGTCGAACCAACTGAAGAAGGAATCATCCCTGTAGTGCCTGTCCCTGTCACTGAAGCTATCACTGTCTGAGGCTATGGCTGTGTCGGAGACTGCTCAACTAACTCTATAGCTGTAGAACGGTCAATCCTCATGTAGTCAGGAGTAGGAGCACCAGTAAGAGCACTATATGTAGTCTGCAGTCCCTCAGAGCCTGGAGTGAACAACTGTGAAGTCTCACCAGGAGTAAAGCCTATTCAAAAAGGTGAAAACTGATACCCTAGGACTGAAAGGTCTGGGGGACTTGACTGGGTGGAGAAGAAGTGCCTGCACCCTAAGCTGCTAGTCCTAAACTCTGTGTTGGTAGGACTAGTTGACTCGAAGCACCAGCAATCATGAGTATGTCCTGAGGTGGTTGAGAACCTGTCTACTGGAAGAGAGAAGCAATCAGGGCCATAGACTACTGGAACCGTTGCTCATGTAGCTGCTGCTGTGCATCCTGTCGAGCTCAAATCTTAGCAAGTGCTATCTCTGTGCGCTGCTTAGCTCACTCCTGGTTGCTAGCTAATCTGTCAAGCACTGAAGCCATCCTGTCCATGGTAGCTCCTAAAGCACTGGGCTCGGGCTCATGCTGACGAGGCTCTCGAACAGGAATAGCATAATCCTCATCATCAGAATCTGAAGTAAACTCGAGCTCAACTCCTGCTGCCTCTGCTGCTGCTATCTCAGCCTCCTCCTCCTCTGCTAGATGCTGGATCATGGCATCCTGCTCAGCCTCTGTCTCTGCAATTGGTCCTCTAGAGCTCTGTCGAGCAATTGTGTAGCATCATATAGACCAAACTCCTCTTTCAGAGGGTCATCCCATTGGTCATGAGCAGCTGGGGGTAGATTGCCATTCCTGAAGATGAGCCAGGTGATCCAATGAGCATAGTGCATAAGGCGATCATGCCTAAAGCTCCCATAAATGACATCCTCAGTATCACATAGCATCAAATCCCAGATGTCAAATGGAATCTTCCTCACAAGATGTGACACTACCCATTGCTGCAAGCGAGTGAACCCCTCTCTGTAGCCTGGCCTGGGTAGGATGGTCTACCGCTGAATAGCATCAAGAGCTCGAGCAACTGGTGTCTCATCATGTGGTAGCCTGCTAGATCCCTCAGTAAAGTTCTCAACAAAAACTCCTCTCATCAAATCAGCTGGTGGCAAAACCCCTGCATGTGCACTTCTAGGAGGCTCTGCATCTGGAAAGCAAATCTGATGAAGCTTGATGGACTGCTCTGGAATGCGAAGGAAGTCCCTAGCCTCATCACTAGATAGGTCACGTCTCTGACCTTGCAAGCTGTAGGACAGGTGAGAGTGATCAGGAGCAATCTAAACTGTGGCATAGAACTCCAACACCCAATCTGGAATATAAGTGCCTCTTCTCTGAATCAGATCTATCAAGCCTGGCTGAGCATTCAGATACTCAAGGAACAACTGCCCAAGTGAAGTAGCAAAGTTTGAAGCTGAAATGATAGTGTGCCTGGTAATCTTGGACTTCTGACGATAGGCCTGAACAAAAGCTCTGTGAAGTGCTGTATGATAGTGATCAACTCCACGCTCCCTGTTTCTGGGAAACCATACCTCAAGATCCACCTGCCTGAGCGACTGAATCCGCTTGGCATTAGCCTCAAGCAAACTGGCGACACTGACTCATGGCCCTCTAGAAGCTCTGCTGGCCTACCTCAGAGGTGGAGAGGATAGACCTGCCTGAGAAGTATCTGCCTGCTGTGCATGTGCCTGCTCCTGAGCCCTAACATAGGAAGAGCGACGGCGAACTGGAGTCTCCTGCTGCTCTAAAATCTGCTCCTCTGTCTCCATGGCCTCTGCTTCTGCCTCCTAAGCCTCAGCTGATCCTTCCTCTTGGATCACTAGGCCACTGCCTCTGCGACCTCGTCTCTCTGCACGCTCAGCTACTGCTGCCACTACTAAAGCTTGCTGGGCCTCTGGTGTCATTCTTTTCTTCTTAGATATTGTCTTTTTCTGAGTTGCTATCCCTTTGCTCTTGAGATGTTCTGGAATACTAGGGCACCTGTTTGGATCATCATCTCCACCGGAACTCCTGGTTGAACCCTTGCATCTCACCATAGCTGACACTGCCGCTAAATAACTGCCTGGCGATCAATCAAATACTGCAAGAGGGTGAAATGTCGCCTTAAGAGGCTTGGCCTCAATCCGTACTCGCGAGCTTGGCCCCGAGTTTCACTGCCACTGCCACAACTACCTCTAACCAATCCAAGTATCTCACACGTGACAAGGCTCGACTGCAGTAGATAGAATAGATAGAAGTATAACCATAAGCATATATTCTAGAGTTAAGTAAACCCTATCGAGAAGCAAGCACTAGGTAAGCAAAAGAGTAGAATAGAGTGCATAGGCAAGATCATACCTAGGTGGCCATGAATCCTGTGAAAAGGTAAGAATTTGACGTGTAGGGCACTCCGACGATCAAAGAAAGTCACTACATTTGGTTTTGAACGAAAAAAGAGCGAATCAGTGACTGAAACTCTATTTAGGCATTTTGTCGAACACCTAGAGTGCAGGGGGTGATAAGGCTCACCACGGGCGGCATTCCGAGAAAGAACAGGCAGCTCGGACGTCCTCTGCCAAGGAAAGGGCCTTGCAGCGGTGGGAGGACGCGAGAATGGCGGCCGGTTGCGGTGTAAAGAGTGGCGGCGCCGTTAGGGTGTGGCGATGGCGAGCTTAGGCGGTGGCGCGGCTAGGGTGGGCGCAGACGCACGGCGCGGGCTTGCAAGGAGAAGAGGAGCGCAGAGGCCGGTGGCAAGCGGTGATGGAGTGCAGTGGAGGAGCGCGGACACGAGCGGCTAGGGCGGTGAGGTAGAAAGGCACGCGGTGGCCGGCGTGGCGAGTAGCGGTGGCGGAGAGAAAGATGCGGGCGTCGGGCAGTCAGAAAATGAAGATGTAGAAAGGATGGGGTGGCCCCACACATCACTTTAAGAAGATACACTTGTCTTCTTCACGCCGGACGCGTCCGCCGGTGGCGCCGGACGTGGCACAGTGAGATCGGCACCAACGCCCAAACGCCGGACGCGTCAGATCACTTTCACGCCGAACGCTGGGAAGTTACTGTTGAGCGTCTGGCGCATTCAGCTGTTGCTGATCCAATTTTGCATGCACCGGATGCATCAGTTGCATTTCACGCCGGACGCTGGGAGGTTACTGTTGAGCGTCCGACGCCTTCAGCCGTAGTTGATCCAATTTTATCAAGCGCCGAACGCGTCCGGCATTCGCAGAAGCAGCGTCCGGCGCTCAAAAATGAGCTGATTTTTGATCTTTTTCTTCGTGGCACCTGCTCCCAACTGGTTTCCAACTATAGAAGATTCAAATAAACACTAGTTGGAGCCAGTATGAGGTTCTCACTCTCAACCCCTCAATTTTTCAAATAGTTTGGCCATAGGCCTAGTAGTTTGTAGGAAAATAGGCAATAAAGATCGAGCGAGGAACGAAACAAAAAAACAACAATCATGCATATGAATGTGATTACTGAAATTTGAATCTTGTTGGCTTGTCAAGTTTGAACCAAGGGTAAGTTTCTTCACACCTTCCAAAGAGGGATATCTTAACCATGTTAGACAAGCCCTTCATGCATCACAAGGATTTAAACATGACATATAATACAATGCAATGCAATCGACAACACATCATCATCTCTTTATAAAATTGCTTAGATCAAGCACATTAAGCTCATTTCTCAACCTACAAAAAGTTGATTCATCCAAAGGCTTTGTGAAGATATCCACTAATTGATCCTCGGTCCTTACACCAACTAGAGATATATCCTTTTTAGAGACATGATCCCTAAGAAAGTGGTGGTGGATATATATGTGCTTTGTGCGTGAGTGTTGAATCAGATTGTTAGCAATTTTAACTGCACTTTCATTATCACACAATAGTGTTACTTGACCAAGGTTGACTCTATAGTCAAGGAGGGTTTGTTTCATGTACAGAATTTGTGCACAACAAGCCCCCGCGGCAATGTATTCTGCCTCGGCGGTGGACAAAGCAACACTATTTTGCTTTTTAGATGACCAAGAAACAAGTGACCTCCCAAGCAAATGGCATCCTCCGGATGTGCTTTTTCTATTAATTTTGCAACCGGCATAATCCAAATCAGAATAGCCAACAAGTTGGAATCTTGCTCCTTTGGGATACCATAGGCCAATGCTTGGGGTGATCTTAAGGTACCTAAGGATTCTTTTAACAGCACTTAGATGAGCTTCCTTAGGATTAGATTGAAAGCGAGCACACAGGCACACACTAAACATGATATCAGGCCTAGATGCGGTAAGGTACAATAAGCTACCGATCATAGAACGGTAAGAGATTGATCAACCGAGTTACCTCCCTCATCAAGATCGAGATGCCCATTTGATGCCATGGGTGTGTTGATTGGCTTGCAATCCTTCATATCAAACCTCTTGAGAAGATCCTTGGTATACTTTTCTTGAGAAATGAAAGTCCCTTCTCTCATTTGCTTGATTTGAAATGCAAGAAAGAAGGTGAGCTCACCAATCATAGACATCTCGAACTCTTTTGACATCATGTCACCAAATTTCTTGCAATCTTCTTTATTTGTTGATCCGAAGATAATATCATCAACATATACTTGACAAATGAAGATCTCTCCATTAAGCTTCTTAGTGAATAGTGTGGTGTCAACCTTCTCAATTGTGAAGCCCTTCTCAATGAGGAAGTCCCGAAGGCGCTCATACCAAGCTCTAGGGGCTTGCTTTAGCCCATATAGTGCCTTGGACAACCTATAAACATGATTAGGATATCTAAGGTCCTCAAACCTGGGAGGTTGATTTATATAGACAAGCTCATTTATGAAACCATTTAAAAATACACTCTTCACATCTATTTGAAACAGTTTCATCTCATGGTGTGAAGCATATGCAAGATGGATACGGATGGCTTCAAGTCTTGCAACCGGTGCAAAGGTCTCGCCAAAATCTAAACCTTCAACTTGAGAAAACCCCTTTGCCATGAGCCTTGCCTTGTTTCTCACAACATTACCTTGGTCATCTTGCTTGTTGCGGAACACCCACTTTGATTCTTGCATCTTTGGGACACTCTTCAAGTGTCCACACTTAATTACGGGTGAAGTTGTTTAATTTATCATGCATGGCATTCACCCAATTCGGATCCTTGAGAGCTTCTTCTACATTTTGGGGCTCAACACAAGAAACAAAAGAGTGATGTTCAACAAAGTTAGCCATCTTTTGAGCCCTAGTCAATATACCCCTTGTAGGATCCCCTATGATGAGATCTTGAGGATGAGCTTTGAGTTGAGGATTTCTTCTTTCAACCACTTGAGGGGATGGTTGGGAAGCATCAACATCTTAAGCTTGTACTTCTCTTTATTCATGAGAGATATAAGAATCTTCATTTCTCCTATCTTTATCTTCATCTTGAGGCACACTTGATGAGGAAGAAGACTTGTTAATGATTTGCACATCATCATCATCTTCTTTAGGCTTGATGTCTCCCACCGGAATATTCTTCATAGCCTCCCTCAATGGTTCATCACCTACATCATCAAGATTCTCAATTGCTCCTTGGGAGCCGTTAGATTCATCAAACTCCACATCATATGTTTCTTCTACCAAGCCGGTGGCATGGTTGAATACACGGTATGCTTTGGATTTTGATGAGTAACCAACAAGAAAGCCAATATCACAACGCCTTTGAAACTTCCCTAGATGTTGCCTTTTCTTGTAGATGTAACATTTGCAACCAAACACCCAAAAGTATGAGACGTCTGGCTTCTTCCCATTTAGCAACTCATAGGGGGTCTTGCCAAGAAACTTGTGGAGATATAACCTATTGGATGCATAGCATGCGGTGTGGATAGCTTCGGCCCACAAGTTCTCCGGTGTATTGTATTCATCTAACATTGTTCTTGCAAGAGTGATAAGTGTCCGGTTCTTTCTCTCTACTATGCCATTTTGTTGAGGTGTGTAGGTGGATGAGACTTCATGCTTGATCCCTACTTCATCAGAATAGACCTCAATATGTGTGTTATCAAATTCTTTCCCATTATCACTTATTATTTTCTTGATCTTGACATCAAATTCATTTTGAGTTCTCTTGGCAAACTTTTTGAAACAAGCGGCCACTTCGGTTTTGTCATGAAGAAAGAAGGTCCAAGTGTATCTTGAATAGTCATCGACAATCACTAGACAATAGAGATTCCCTCCAAGACTCTTGTATATGGTTGGTCCAAATAAATCCATATGCAACAACTCTAGCACTCTTGATGTTGACAAGTAAGCTTTGGTTGGATGAGTATTTGCAACTTGCTTGCCAGCTTGACATGCACTACATGGTTTGTCCTTCTCAAACTTGACATCCTTCAAGCCTCTCACTAGCTCTTTCTTCAATAGTTTCTTGAGTGTACTCATACCAACATGTGCTAGCCTCCTATGCCACAACCATCCAAGTGAGGTCTTGGTGAATAAGCATGTATTCAAACTTGCATCTTCGGATGAAAAGTCCACTAGATAGAGATTGTTGTATCTAAAACCCTTGAATATCACTTGAGCATCTTCTTTCTTAGTGACACTTACTTCTTTCTCATCAAACAAGCATTGAAAGACAAGATCACATAATTGACCGATGGATAGCAAGTTGAAACTCAATGGTGCAACATAAAGCACATTTGACAAAGAGTGATCATTTGATAGAATAACTTTTCCCAAACCCTTGACTTTGCCCTTTGAATTATCACCAAATGTAATCTTGTCTTGATCTTGATCCCCTTCATCAAGTGAGGTGAACATACGAGGATCACCGGTCATATGTTGTGTGCAACCACTATCAATAACCCAATGACTTCCACCGGTCTTGTAGTTCACCTACACACAAGAGATCAAGCTTGTTGTTTAGGAACCCAAACTTGATGAGGTTCCTTAGCTTTCTCAACTATTGACTTAGCAACCCAAATTTTCTTAGGCCTATTCTTGTTGGGTGGTCCTAAGGATGTAACTTTCATCTTTCCACTATAATCCTTTCTAAGCAAGTAGTGAGCATTGAAAGCAAAGGGTCTAGCATGGTTGGGCAAGGATTGTGGTGAGGGTGTTTCACATTCATGAGCAAAGTGACCTTCATGTCCACACTCAAAACATCTCTTTGGCTTTGGTTGATTTGCTTGCTTTGCTAGAACTTGCTTCTCTTGATGTGCCTTGAACCTAATGCCACTTCTATCGGTTTTCATCACGGTGTTCATTAAGAGTTCACTTTGAAGTGACTTGCCTTTAGCAAACTTGCTCAACCCAATCTTGAGATGCGCCTTCTCTTGCTTGAGCTTCTTGTTCTCTTCTAGGAGCTTCTCATTTTCAAGAGCTAGATCTTTGTCATGATTAGGGTTCTCAACGATGACGGTGTTAGGGGCCTTAACTTGTTTAAGACTTTTCTTGTGCTCTTCATTTTCACTCTTGAGCTTGACATAGTCATCATAATGATCGGCCTCAACCACCTTCTTGCCCTTGCAACTAGAACCTTGCTCAATGCTCTCCATATTTAAATCATCACATAATGTAGCTATATCAATCTTAACAACATGGTTAGTAGCCTCATGTGTTTCGGAGAGAATATCATAAGCCATGGCAATATTATCATGATTAACCTTGATAGTAGTATACTTCTCTTTTAAAGAGTCATAGCTAGTGTTGAGCTCATTGTACTTCCTCTCAAGTTTATCATGTTTTTCTTTGAGCTCCTTGAGTTGGGAAGATATAATTTCAGATTGTTCTCTAAGCTTTTCACTAGATTTTTGCAAACTTTCACATTTTTCATTTAGAGAAGTATTTTCACTATCAAGCTCATCATTTTGGGCCCTAGTTTTGATGATGACTTTAGTGTACTTGTTAAGCAATTTTACAAGTTCATCATAGGAAGGTGAGTCATATTCATCATCACTATCACTATAACTTTCATTGTCACTATCCTCATATTTAGAGTTTACCTTCTTGTCATGTTTACCCATGAGGCAATAGTGCATGGAAGATGAAGAAAATGGTAGTGGTTGCGGTGGCAGTGGAGACCCAATACCAATAGCGGCAACATTTTCATCATCACTTTCTTCACCGGATGACCCACAAGAAGACTCAATATCGGTGAGCCAACCACTCACCGGATGACCCATAAGAAGACTCAATATCGGTGAGTACTCCTTCTTGTCATCCTTATTCTTGTGAGGCTTGTCCTTCTTCTTCTTTTCTTGCTCATCATCATCACTTGAGGCATCTTTCTTATTCTTGCCCTTCTTTTTGTACTTGTCCTTGGGAGACTCCGGGCATTAATGAGAGAGATGCCCAAGTTTGTGACAATTGTAGCACTCCATTTTGGAGATGGGCTTCCTCTTGCTACTAGTGAAGAACTTTTTTCTTGCCATCAAACTTGATGCCATTCTTGTGAAGCTTTTTTATCATCTTGGTGGTCTTCTTCACCATGCGAGCAAGGCTTGTATCATCAATTTCACCGTCACTTGAGTTGTCATGGGTGATCTTCTCTTTGCCTCTTCTTTGATGACTAGCATTGAGAGCCAAGTCTTTCTTCTTGGATGATGAGCCATCCTCGGGAGTGAGATGCATGTATATCTCATGAGCATTGACCTTTCCCAATATTTGAGTCGGTGTAGCATTGGAAAGGTCACCTTGATGAAGCACGGTGACAATATGTCCATACTTCTCAATGGGGAGAACACAAAGGATCTTTCTTGTGACATCGGATGGAGACATTTGATTTAGTCCAAGCCCATTGAGTTCCTCTACAATAGTGTTCAAGCGAGAATACATTTCATTAGCACTCTCGTTAGATTTCATCTCAAATGAATTTAACTTGCGCATAACAAGATGATAGCGTTCCTCACGCTCACTCATGGTTCCCTCATGTAACGCACAAAGGTTTGACCATAGAGCATGGGCGTCCTTGTGGTTTCTAACACAGTTGAACACATCCTTACAAAGACCACAAAATATAGCATTCCTGGCCTTAGCGTTCCGCTTCTCATAGTTAACCTCATCACCGACAAGGTTGGATGTGTCCGTAGGTTTTGGAAATCCTTGAGATGCGGCTCTAAGAACAACATCTATGGCTTCTAGATATGCTTCCATACGAATTTTCCAATAAGGAAAATCGTCTCCCTCGAACATGGGAGGGGGACCTTCCCCATTGGACATCTTTACTCTAGGTGATTAAGCCTAATTATGAGCAACAAGGCTCTGATACCACTTGAAAGGATCAAAATGCCCAAGAGAGGGCGTGAATTGTGCTAATTCTAAATTTTCTTGCGGAATTTAAACCTACAAGCCCATTTCACCCTATGTGCCTAAGTGTGTTCCTGAGGATACTATTGATAAAAGTTTTGCACCCTAATTCCAATCCTATTCTAGCATGGCATTCTAGGAATGTAAATCACAAGAATATAAATGCTAGAAAGTACATACGAAAAGTAAAAAGGGGCAAGGATCATGGCGATGTTTTCCTGAGGTATCGGAGAGTCGCCACTCCCCACTAGTCCTCGTTGGAGCACCCGCGCAAGGGTATAGCTCCCCCTCAATCCGCGCAAGGATTGAGTGCTCTCTATGGTTGATTCTTCGTCACTCCGACGCGGTGAATCATCGAAAACCGCTCACAACATGAGTTGGGTCATCCACAAGCTCCGCCGGATGATCATCAAACTCCCAATCACCACCAAGCCGTCTAGGTGATGGCGATCACCAAGAGTAACAAGAACAAACTCTCACTTGACCTCGCAAAACCTAATGAGAAGATGGATGCACACTTGCTACTCTTAAATCTCTCATGAGGGCTATACCATGGATTCTCAAATCACTAGCACCTCACTTGAAGCTCTTGCACTTGCTTGCACTCAAATATAGCCTCAGCTGAACCAAATAAGCAAGAGTGCTTGAATGGAGGAGGTGGGTTTGTATTTATAGGCCAAAGACCAAAATCCAACCGTTACCCCTGAACTCAGCCTCATCGTGAGCGCCGGACGCGTCCGGCCACTCACCGCCGAACGCGTCCGGCGCGTTATGCCATTCAAACTGAAAACGACCGTTGGAGCTAGAGTCCACACGCCGGACGCGTCCGGTGCTCTGGTCCAAACACGGTCATCTCTGAGTAGCGTCCGGCGGCCAACAGGCGCGTCTGGCGTGTACTACTTCGCTACTGCGCACGCTAATGAGCGTCGGACGTGTCCGGCGCGATGTGAATAAGCGTCCGGCGCAAAACCCTCTTCTGCTGCGCAAACCTGTGAGCGCCGGACGCGTCCGGCGCCATGTGAACCAGCGTCCGGCGTAGCAAAAAGAGCCCGTTCACTTCTAATTCGATGAACTTTGTGAACGACTCCGATCTCAACCAATCTTGGGACTTTCCGGTAACTTCTTAGCGCTAAGTTTCACAAGTGTGCACCACACCTAAACCATTAGACTTAACTAGGTCAAGCTACCCATTTGCACCCCCCTTAATAGTACGGCCAAAGGAAAAAACAAAATCCTAAAGACTAATCCGTCGTCACTCAACACCATTGATGAACGAAACTAATCCTATCTTCGACCTTTACAATCATCCTTTGAAAACCGAAACGATTTCCATCGTCAGGGGCATGAAAACCATATTGCCTTAGATTGTCATTACCATGACCTATCCAAATCTTTGTTTCTGCAAAGCACACGTTAGTCATGATAATCGTTGTCATCAATCATCGAAACCCACATCAAGGGGCCTAGATGCTTTCAATCTCCCCTTTTTGGTGATTGATGACAACCTCTAGAGTATGGAGATTAAGATTGAGGTTTTCAAGCATGCTTGGTTCACATGGGCCTTTGACAATAAAATCAAGGAATTAGAGTGACCCATGCGACACCAAGCCAATATAATGTACTCATGTGATCTGCATGAAGAGCTAGTACAACATATATAGCTCATATGGAATCAGAGTAAGATGCGGAAGAATAAAACATATGAGCATAGATCATAAACGAAGTGACCTATCCAAATCTTTGTTTCTGCAAAACGCACATTAGTCATGATAATCGTTGTCATCAATCATCGAAACCCACATCAAGGGGCCTAGATGCTTTTAACCTCCTTCACTATATGATTCCTTCCCTTTCGGCGGTGAAATCAAACCGTTACAAACGATCCGAGGCAACCACAAGCTCTAGGGAGCTCTCTGGCGACGCCTAACTGTCTAGGATCGAAGAGTCCAAGAGTAACAAATGCAGCTCACGAAATAGACAATATGCTCAAGTGCTCAAGAGGTGGCTTGCTCACAAATTTGAATCTCTCTCAACCCCCAAGATGGATTTTTCGATTTGGATCAATCACTCACTAAGAGAGGGTTTGGGAGAGTTGGAAAGCTTTAGAAACGAGTGGGGAATGAGAAGAATCAGCAGCCTCACAAGGTGGAGGCTTGGGGGTATTTATAGCCCCCTTTGAAAAACTAGCCGTTTTCTAGCCGTTGGGTGCAGAAAATGGCCTACCGGTACTACCGGTGTACTTCCGGTAGTTCAACTACCTGCAACCAAAGGCTCTCGACTTGACATAGAATTTTGCCTACCGGTACTATCGGTGTACTTCCGGTAGTTCAAAACTACACACTGGGCACATTCGACTTGCATAAAAAATGCAGCTGGTACTACCGGATTATAATTCAAATAATATCGGTACTACCGGTAGCAACCGGTATTTCCGGTGGTACTTCCAATAGTTCATCTTCTCGTAACCTGGGAGTTTCGACTTGGCATAAATATTCAACCGGTACTACCGGTTTATAACTCAAGTATAATCGGTACTTCCGGTCCGTCAGGTTGGATGAAGAAAAGACTTTTTCTAAGTGCCCGTGAGTGCAGTGGTGTCTCTCAAAACACGATAAAGACCAACGTGAGCACTTTAAGCATATAAATCTATGAACATGATGCATCCCTCTTAATAGTACGACTTTCCTATTAACTCAAGATATAATAAAAAATAAATATAAACCTCTTGAGTTGCTTTCTTTTAACCGAAGCCGATTCTTTCAGCCTTCATTAGATGAGGGTGTCAACATGTCGACTTTGATTTGTTCTTGAGCATAGCCATTTTGAGCACGTGACTTGATTTCATTCATCGTATATATATATATATATATACAACTCCAAATATATCAAGTCACTTTCATCAAACACTCCAATAATGGTTTGACCTCCACATCAATATGACCTTCAAAACTTGATTAGTACTTCAACTAAATGCAAGTACTTTCTTCTTCACCTTAGCTAGGTTCTTTGACCGTCAAGCCGTCGCTTGCCCTTCACCCTTGCTTAGTACCTCGAAGTCTTTCCTTGCTATCTTCATCATCTCAAGTCGTCAAGTTATATCTTGTGTTGAATCATCCATTCATTTGTATAATTATATCTTTTCATTTCAATGTAGCAAGCTTTGAATAGGAGCCCATCCCATATGCAATCCCTCATATCTCATTAACTAATTGTTGATGTGCTTGCTTCCACATGAATCATAGGAATCTCACAATAGATATGCCTTTGCATGACTTCTATTTGCATTGTTGTCTAGTGCTTGAGCTAGATTGTTTATACAACAACACATCATTTTAGCTTTACACATTTTGATCAAATACTCTGTTAGATAACTAATTTTTTGTCCAACATCTCAACAAATATGTTAGATCTTTAATTGTGTTTGTCATTCAATCATCCAAAACCCACTAAAGGGCTATGCACTTTCACTATTAAAAAAAGTTTGTACTAAGGCATACCTTATGTGTAGATCTACTCATGTCGAGTCCAACAAAACAAAAATTTTCTATTTTATAATTACCATGATTTTTTTAAAGATTCAGCAAAAATAAAGGGACAAAACCACCATCACTTTTTTTAAAGATTCAGCAAAAATAAAGGGAGAAAACCATCATCACTATGGCAGTCATCCAAAACCATCTGGAGGTTATTTGATCAAATTTAGAAAGTTCAGAGGGCAGAAAATTTGATTTCATAGTTGGTGTGAATTACTCCACCCTCTATAGTTGAGGATGTTATGTAAACTTTTTCCAAATTTTTTTGTCATTTCAACATCACCGATCTATCGGTCCTGTTTGGGAATCTCAGAGCTGTACCAGACGAACACTAGGATATCGCCATTGCAGAACGACTGCCAAACATTGAAACGCTTGAAAATTCTGAACAAGCGGGGTAATATAAATTTAGAGAAACAAAATGTTGTATGTTACAGATTCAACACAAAAGCTTGCCATCATGGGGTAGGGAAACATGCCCTAATTGTGGATAGCCTTAACGATGAGGCATCAGGATCAAATTCGTAGCAGGAAACAGTGACCAGATATAATAGATTTATGTACATGCATTGAAGCATTACGCTGTTCACAATGCAACATTTGCAGGCTTGAAGCAGCTGCCAGACTAAGTCACAGATAAGTGCCCAGTTCCCCCATCCGCAGTACGTACGATAGGACAAGAGTTAAAACGAGGAAATAGTTTTCATCTAGCTGTCGCAACGCAGGACACAGCGGTCACCAGCTACTACCACCACCAGATCCCCAGCCACTTCCACCATCCTGCGCTGGGACGGCCTTTTTGGCACTACCCCATCCTGGGTCATTAAAGCCACCAGCAGCTGCTCCCCAGGCTCCATTTCCACCACCAGCACTGTCAGCACCACTAGCCGCTGATCCCCAGCCGCCTCCACCGCCACGGTTGCTGTCATCACCAGCTCCACCCCAGCCAGCAGCATCAGATCCTCCACCAGTACCACCGCCGCCGACGCCCCAGGAAGAGCCACCACTGCCACCTGTACCCCATCCGCCCCCTCCACTGCTGCCAATGTTATCGGTCCATCCTCCACCACCACCACCACCATTATCGTCATTGCCAAAGTTACCCCGGCCACGCCCCCATCCTCGTCCACGACCACCAGAGCTATTCCTTGAATCAAACCTCCCTCCTGCTATAAGAAAACAAGGCACATAAATAATACTCACATATTTCTAAGGGTCTATGTACACAAATCAGATCACAAGCGTTTCTCAAAAAAACAGTGGTAATATAATGGTTATACCAGAGTACAGACACAGCTTGACAAAAATCCACTGACATGTTGACAATCTAGGAAGCAAAATATTAACAGAAAACAGAAAGAAATATATTTCGTTCAGACAAACAACAAAGAACTGGGTTTCTGAAGAATAAGATGAATGTCACCTATTTCTGAAATGGCTTTTAACTGATACAGCGAAAAAAGTTGCATGGGAATTCACCGCAAGTGTGCGAATACGATCAACGGACACTAGCAGATCATAAGAACAAGAACAATCCAGTACTTGGTGAAAATATTATAATCTTAATACACACAAAGCATTTAAAGGTTACCATAGCTAAAAATGCATATAACTTTATCAACATCTTAAGGTCATTAATAACTGACCTGATCTGCCAGAGAAAGGTCTGTCCCTATCATTACTACCATCACCCCTCCAACCACCATTTGCATCCCCACCACCACCACCTCCAGAACCCCAACCTGAGTTTTTCATAGGTACCATTGCAGCAACATTTCGCATTGATGGTCCAGGTGGTTTGTCAATGTTCTTCTGGAAATAGGACACAAGGCGGTCAATGTTGTCAAAGTCTCTCTTCCTGAATCTGAAGCCCTTCGGGTATAATCCAATATACTCATGATGTGGATTTGTACTCCTAATATATGACAATATAAAGGTGCCAGGATGTTCATGAGATATGCCAAAACTATACACTATTCTCATAGGGTTCTCTGCTTTCTCTGTCCTTAACATCTCATCAACCTCATTTTTTAAACCCTTTCTGAATTTACGATAAGAAAGCATGGTCTTCAGGTGTCCTACCAATGGGTCCACATATCTGTCAATGACCTATAGGATAAATGAGAATTAGAGGAAGGCCCAGATAGCACAAAACGAAAGATTTCCAATATAATTAGAGCAAAATCTTATCACAGAAAATGGAATCAGATAGCTTAAGCTGACAGAACATAACTGAGACGAGAATAGGTGTATATATCAGGTGCACCAACCTCATCGAGGTCTTCAAAAGTTTCATTGTCAATTGTTAGTGTTTTCCCTAGGCGAAGCAAACTTGTGATATCTTTGTGATCCTTTCCACTTTCACTTATCTCCTTGTGTGCATAAACACCATCAAAAATTTTCAGGGTAAGTGTCAAAAAAGATGGTCCCCTGGAACTTGGCCGGATTACCTTCTCGCCATGCTCTTTATCTGACAAAAACTGTTTCAAGAGAATTGTTTAGATAAAGACTGGCATAGCTTACCATAAGAGGAGATGCAAAGCGCACAGATTGAGTTACAATGAGGCAGCAAACCTGCATGGCTTCTTCAGCTGTCAGGTTCTGAAAGTGGGGATGAACAATCATCCGGGGCTTGAAATGCTTCTTTGCAAGTTCTTTTTGTTTCCGAGCCTTATCTTCTACAGTTTGTGAGGTCATGTCTTGTTCATGATAGTAAGGATCCTGATCACCTCTTGAGAATGGCCTTCTCCTCATCTCACTAGCCTTACACGTTAGTTAAACCATGAATCTATTTTTATTCACGTTTCGAATTTTGCCAGTTAATACATCACCTTCACGTAATTGTGATGATTCTGGATCAAAACCCTCATCAGAATAGTTGTCTGCCATAACTATGGCTTTCAAACCAGAATCAAAGGTGCAAATTATTTTGTTCTCTTGTATATTGCGAACAGTTACTTGAACAATCCTTCCATCAGATATGGTATCCTCAGTTTCACCAGAAAGCAACCAGAATTCCTCTTCTGGGCTCGGCTCACTATAGGGGGTCCTCCAGTCAGAAAAACCACACAGCAGCTCTTTCTTTATAACGTGCAGAGTTTCCAATTTACGGTGTTCTTCTGGAAGGCTCTTAATATATTCCTCCAATAAAAAACGTTCAAGCATGTCTGGGTCTGCTCTAACATGCTCAATCGCCATCTCTTGCTCGTCATCATCCATCTCATTCACTTCATGTTGTGCCACTGCAGCATAGACATCCTTAGCCAAATTTTTTGCTAATGCATATGATTCAGGATGGATCCTTGTATCCTCAAGCAGATCAATGAGTTGAGTACTGGCTGCAGCTGCACCACTCCGTCTAACACGTAAAAACCCAGAAGCATTCATGAAGACTTTCCTGCCTAGAGGTTTGACAAGCTCCTTGCGACTAAAAATGGATCCCTCTCTTACCAGATCTTTCTGCAAAGCTGAAGCTTTGCGCGGACCCAAACCAGCAACAAATTGTAGAGTAGAAAAATGCCACTCATGGCTAGCAGCAAGATTAACATCAAAACCTATCTGATTTGTTGCATCAACCATTACTTGCTCAACAACTTCATACTTCTCATCAGGAGTGAGGAACTGTTCCAGTGCGTGCAGTTTCCAAGAAAGTATCTCTTTCCCAGGTCCACACAGTGTTGCAATCATTGCCAATGGATTCTGAAGGTAACGTCCAAGCGCCACAGCCCGCTTTACAATACCTGTACAGTCAATGAGACATGAAGAGAAAACAGCTGTTTATAAGGTACCGAGCAGAATAGATAATAAATTAACATGTTGCTACTATACATGACTGCCCAGGAAGTTGATCTGAAGATATTCGAGAGTTCTCATACAAACGAGGCACAGACTCATCACCATAGACAACCCCCACATTTTCCATTTGGGGGTTAACGTCTCTTGGATGGTCCTCCACAATTTTAAAAATAACCTATTACATGGATAAATGCCAGTTTAAAATTATAAGCAATGTTTGATTCAAAAAAAAAGCAATGTTAGCATAAAGCTTAAAACAAACTTCCACAGAGTACCATTGCTGTACAACCATTTAGAAAGCATAAATGAAACTTTCAACAACTAGCTATATATACAGTTACAAGTAATGGAAATGTCACATTTATAACAACTGCATCCCTCACTGCAAATGTGAAGCCACAAAGACAAGAGACAATCATGTACAACCATACCTGTTTGTATCATGTCATCTGGCAGCATTTGTGACATTGTTAAAAAACTTGAGATTTACAAAATAAGCAGTAATCATGACCATCAATATGAAATCAAAACTTTCTACTGTTATCTGCAATGGATATAATAAGCTAAATAAATAAATGCAGGTTGGGTCCAACTATAAAGAAACAACCAAATAACAAAAGTGAAAGATAAAAAATAACAGAAGTCATGCTAAGCTAAAATAAACTCCCAAACTCTGAAGAAGTATGTTCATAGTGAAAAGCCAGCAAAAAGAAAAAAGTAAAAGCACAAACAAACAACTCAAGAAACCCAGCAGTTGAGCCCAATATTAATGGGCTCATTTGTTTGGGCTGCAGCTTTTGAATTTTTTGGTTCAAAAAAGCTGCTTTCTGACTTTTGGCTTCTGGCTGTTGGCCTTTTGCTATTGGTTTTGTAATAAACATTTAGCTCCTCAACCAGAAAAGCTGCTCTCAACCTGCTTTTCAGCTTTTAGTTCATTTCCTCAGAAGCCAGGTTTTCAAAAGCTTGTAGAACAGTATGATAACATTAAGCCTATCAGTTCACGGCCAATTTGAAGACATATGTGCAGTTGCAAACTATAATACTGAAAAAAACAGTACTTGCAAGATCTACTGTGACTATGTATTAACACGTCAACAAATAAAACAGAACAATACCTCATAAATGTCATCCTTGAGTTGTCTGCAGTTGTAGTTTGACGCCCCTACACATACAACATGTGGTTGATGATCAGTCATAAACTTCAAGACTCGTTGCTGGTCATTCTTCTTCCGCTGCTGCTCAGCAACACCTTGAGACCTGTTACTGATAGAACCCGCATACAGAACATCAACCAATTATCCTGAAGAGTCTAACATTACAAAGGTGGTTGCTGGCTTCCCAGGACCCCAGCAGCAGGCCATAACTCTCAACTCCGATTCATCATCCAAATCAATGTCACCAGTTTCCTTCTTATCTGCATCTTTCTTCTTCCAAGGAGCAACAGTAACCTTGTTCCACAACTGTTCCCCATATTCCATATGGAGCCAATGTTTGGCTTTTGCCGTCAACAGTGCTCGAGCTTCCTTTTCCATTGATGGAAGAAGGAAATTGAAGAAGGCATCATCTAGTATCATCTTGCATTGCTCATCCCACAATTGTGCAGACTTGCTGACACAATCACTTAGATAATTCTCACGTGCTTCAGACATGAGTTTTTTCTTTGCATCTTCTGGCAACTTTACGGTAACCTTGAGGAGCTTTTCTTCCTCTGCTTTCTGAATAAGAAGCCACTGTGCATGCACAAACTTGCTAAGTGGTTTCTCTCTCAACCACTTCACACCCGATAGCTGATGATATGGATCTATGATGGTATTTCCCTCAGGTGTGGGACTTGTTGACATAACTGCTTTATTCATGAAGATGCCTTGAACATGCTTTCTCACAATTGGCTCACAACCTATCTCAACTGCTGCCTGAAAAAACAAAGAAACAGGGGGCATGGGATTCTGTTAGGAGATGGAACAAACCTAGATCAACTCAGTTTAATGTGCTAAAAAAGGGTCTGGATTGTGGGGTCTATCAAGTACCATGTGTCTCGCACCACGAAGAACATCTTGTGGTGTTTCAAACATTGCACATGTGAAATTTGCGGCAATCTCAGGTGAATGTCTACCGCTTTCGAGCTCGCCTGCTTCCTGAAAGAAACATATGCATGTGAGGTGCAATCTCAAAATCATTTTCTATGCAGAACAAATTTCTATAGTAGAATGAAAATATATGCAAACAATGGGTAGGTTGCACAGGCAGCATTGTTCTGAAGAAGAAAAAATAATGTGAAGTGCAAGCTTCACGTACAGGTATCTTCGTTAATGTCAGATGGTGACCTAATTGCTCAGCACTGCGGCCAAATTGGTTGGCAACCTCCCATAACCCTGCTTTGTGACAGATACTGTACAAGGATTTCCTTTTAGGACGTTTAAATTGGCCTTCTTCTTCTACTTCACCAGGAGGAAAATGTAAATTGAATTTTGCATCAACATCCTCCACCTTTCTCAGATTTAGCATCCTTCAGTGTTTCAATGATGGAATTATAAAGTTGCCTGTTAAGTTCTTGCCTTGTGACATCATCTATCCTCTGTTTCTCTTCATCAAATCTTTTCTCATAATACAACTGTAAAGCGACCTTGCGCTTCTGAAGAAGTAACCACTTTCTGTCTAAGGTCTGAACTGCCCAGAGCAACTACATAAAACACCAGGTTTGTCTTAGTAATTGCAAATAGTTGGCAAGTTAAGCAAGACGAACAAGTACTCAGTGAAGAATATAATAATGAAATAATTACCTTATGCCATCTCATTGTGTCTGCATCAGATTCATTAGCCTGATCAGAATCAAGGCTTTTTAATAGGGTTGGACAACTCTCCTTTCTGTACATTGCAATGAACGGAATCTGACAGGTAACAGAAACTAAGTCAGACAAGCAAGCATAACATTGAGAACATTGAGAAGCAAATTTGCATAATTTTGCATACTTCAAATTTGTTGACATGCAGCATGGTCAAGACGTTAACAATGTCCTGGTCAATATCCTTGTTAACATGCTCATTGCCAAAAAAGGACAGAAGTCCATCACCAGTTAGGTGGCTGTGTATCCATAAACTCTCTTCTTCTATCATCGTTTTATCAGTTGGAGGATACCCAGTCAACTCTTTAGACAACTGACAGAAGAGCAACAATTAGATCTATATTATAAACTAATCAAGATGTATATGTAAAAAAACAAATTAGCTTAGTACATACCTGCATTCTCTCGGGAACATCGGTTTTTTTTATTTGCTCATCTTTTGTTGTCATATACTTCTCTGCAAGAATAAATGGCTCAAACTCGTCTTCAAGTCTCGCTCCTCTTAAGTCACCAGAGTTAGCAGCCTCCCTCTCAAGCTCTTGCTTTCTTAGTGCTAACAGCTCATCAACATCACCAAATATGTCTTGGGCCTCTTGCAGAGCAGATGATGAAACACCTGCTGCTTGTCGTGGTACCTTCTTTTTAAACTTCTTCCTCCTACAAACAATAAATCATAAAAATTACTTGGGAGTGAACACAGTCAAATATAATTCCACAGAGCCAACACCATGGAACAGGTGTTCAAAAGACAGGAAGAGAAAGATCCGCACCTTACAACTTGGCCATTCCCATCAATTTCATCTTCCTCCACAATGAAGTCTGCCATTTCATCTTCATCATCACCAACTTCCTCCTCACCCTCCTCTACTTGCTGATCGTCCTCGAAGTCCTCTTCAAACGGCGCAGCATCTGAGGAAATTGAAGTTGATACAAACAAAAAGTGTCAGCTAGATCCTGGGATAATTCATCAGCAAGACACAAGGGAGTCAAATTCTGGTGCTGGTACCTTGATGATCACCAAATAAACTGTACTCCACTCTCTCCTTGCCACTGCGTTTTTTACCAGTTCCATCATCATCTGAAAAACCAGAACGTTCATCCATCTCAGATTCCCTTCCAGCCTTTTTCAGGCGTTTAAACTTGTTTCCCTACAAGAAGACAAAAGGAGCATTCTTCATAAACAGGCCCAAGAAAATTTGGACAGGACAGCAATCTATGACTAAAAAAATCATACAGGCTTTGGGCGACTGATGCCAGTGATGTTATTATCCTGGAGCAACATATAGTCATCCTCATCAAGCATGAAGTCCTCTGATTCCCTGGGTAATATATCTTACATTTGAGGAAAGTGTACACAATAGATTCACATGTATTTCTAGTAGGAACAGGTACCTCTTCTTTTTCTTTTTCTTTCTTCGCCTCTCATCATCACTCTTCTGTTCCTCTTCCTCTCCTTCCACTTCTTCTTCCTCATCGTCAACTATGAAATCATCCTTCTCAAATTCATCCTGACCATCCTCTGCACATAAACATATTTCTACAGTTGTTACTTCACAAATCACAAGTGACAAGCCCCAGGAGAGATCATAATTTGACACTAACAAAAAAAAAGTGAAAATGAAACAATAAAACACTGCAACAGCAAAGCATGAAAAAACTGAATAATTTGAATAATAAGGAAGCAAAACTGCTCCCTGATGGGGAGAAAACTACACAGCCCACAAACAGCGCGAGCCAGAGCCAACACCATGAAGAAATTACGAGAAAAACAGACCGTCGTCCTCGTCATCATCATCGTCGTCGTGCTCGTCCATGTCGTCCCTGTCTCTCCGTGAGGGCCGCGGATCCTCCTCGTCGGCCTCGATCTCATCTTCTAGGGTTCCAACAAAGCCACCAATTTCCATCAGCAAATGCACACAAATCACCGCGAAAACCGCCAAACACCCAAGACCGCAGAAATCAGCTGGAAAAAAACATACCTTCTTCATCGGAGAGCACCGTGCGCCGCATTGTTCTTGAGGGATTTCAACCTAACTGTCGCGGCAGAGGATGCAGCGCATGGGGGTTTGCCCGGCCGGCCTCATCGTCGCAAATTCTTGATCTCCACCTCACGTGCTCACGTCGCTGGCGACGAGCGGCCAAGGAGGGTGACAAGTGGTATCGAGAGCCTATGATTCTCGGCGGCGGGGAAACGAGCTTCGTGGCTCGGATCCAGCGGTGGCGGCGGAGAGTTCATCGTCGCGGCCACCATCCACCATCCCATCCACCTCCGTTCAACCTTTTTCCGGGTGCATTGTTCGTCCTAAGTAGTGTTGCAACCCCTTTGCTTGAATTTGGCTTGTAAATCCCGAAGTTGGTGGTGATCCCCTGCTACGCCCTCGAGGTGTTCAAGTGGAGGTCCAAAAAGGCAACCTTTGGTCGGCTAGTTCGGCATCGGCGTCCATGCACCCTACACCGTTCGAGCATCTTACTTCCCACCCACACATGCCCCGTCTACCACCCGCTCCCCAATTTGGTTCTTTTTCAACGAAATTCGACTCTTTGACATCTTTGCACGCAGTCGGCAGTGGGAAGGGTTGCGAGGCAGGTCCTCGTGTAAAATTCCGAAACCACTAGAGCTACTGCGGTGCGGTGGCGAACGTCGAGGAAGGGTTCACTCACAAGTGTTGCTAAGCAGGTGTCAGTGTAAAATTCCGGAGTGGTGCCACTCTTCCAGGTGTTGATCGGCGACGAGTGGTTGTGGCAGTGCATAGGGGAGGTTCAGACCAAACTATTGCCTCAACCTTTGATTTGATCTGCAAGTCAGTTGATACAATCAGTCAGCACGGCTTCATCAAGGAAAGTTGTCACTTTTCCTTCACAGCAGACTCAACTAATACTCGAAGCTATGACTCGCAGTTCAGACAAAGCGAATTCAAGATGGGAGCAGTTGTAGAAGAGCCTCGATGCTATGTTCACTCAAGTTGATGAGATGCACAAAGGGTAGAAAGAGACAAAGGTGCAGATGGACTTACGGTATACTGTAATGGATGATTACAGCAAGGAGCAGCATACCATTGCACAGCAAGTGCAAGCTAATGAAGCTGCTATTGCTAGAATGAGTGTTAGAAACTTGGGCAAAGCTCCTACAGCTGAAGAACCATCCAAGTATGATACTGACCCCAACTTTGATGAGGATTTCTCCATCCTTTTTGGTGATCAGGAACCATTTCAGAACATATTTGCTGACATCAAGCAGCCAGATCAGGGCCAGCCATCTAAAGCTCTCAAGACTAACTACCATTACTCTGCTAAACAGGAAGCCCCACCGGTGGACCACCATACATATCACCAGCTACCTAGACATTTCATGCCCAAGATGGATTTCCCACATGCCCAAGATGGATTTCACAGACTTCTTTGGTACTGATCCCAAGGTATGGTTGGATGACTGCTAGGATTATTTTGCCCTATACAAAATTCCTGAAGGCATGTGGATTACAATAGCCAGGGTCCGTTTGAAAGAGGATGTTGGCAGGTGGTATCAGGCTTTCAAATAGAGGAATACCTTCAGGAGTTGGACTCGCTTCTATCATGGGATCATGCAGCAGTTTGGTTTAGATGATTTCAGATCACCTATGCATGAGTTGTTGGAGCTGAAGCAAACTACAAGTGTAGAAATATATACAACACAGTTTAAGCATCTGCAGTATAGCATTATCATGCATCAGTCTAGATATGATGACATGTTCTTTACACAACATTATGTCAAAGGCTTTAAAGAGGATATCAGGGGCATTGTGGAGGCACAGATGCCACCAACTGTGTTAAAGGCATCCATTCTAGCTAAAGTCCAAGAGCAAGTTCTAGAAAGGGCAAAACACAGAAACCCAAGGCCAGCTTACCAAAGCAAAGCCTATAATGCACAAAGATCTGACAACAAGCAACCTCCATAACCCTCTTTTCTGTAAAAAGACAGGCAATTGAGGGACTACAGAAAAGCCAATGGCTTATGCTTCAACTATGGAGAAAAGTTTGTGCCTAGGCATTTGGAGGTTAGCACAAAGAGGAACAAACCACAAGCCAATGCTATTGTAGTCAATGATTTTGACTTAGAGAGAGAATTATCAGATGAGGTCCTCAATGAACTAGCAGCAGAGGATGTATTACATGAGCAATTTTACCAATTATCAATCAATGCCCTAACCACAAAAGAACCTACAAGTTGCCTCAAATTCAGAGCAAGAGTTAAAGATAAAACCATGCTAATCCTATTAGATAGTGGTAGTTCCCATACTTTTGTCAGCAAACAATTTGTTGCCTTAGCTAGGATTCATAGTGTACCCATGTCAGCCAAACAAGTTCAACTGGCCAATGGGGAATCCATTACAGCAGACCAGATGGCTACCAATCTAAAGTGGTATTGCTAGGGCCACACTATTTCAACCAACATGATAGAGTTGGGCATGCAGCCATATGATGCAATTTAGGCTATGATTAGATCAAGGCAAATAAGAAGATGCTCTTTGACTAGGACAACAAGACAATGACATTCACTCATAAGGGAGTTCAAATCACATTACAAGGAGTTCAGCCACCGGCTACAGAACTCCAACCCATCTCAGCCACCAAAACCTACAAATCTGCTCAAGGCAATGATGTCTGGGCCTTGGTTCTCTTAGAACACAAACCCAACCCACCCACCACACCTCCACCCACAGAGCAACCCACCCCTGAACCTATCCACCATCTCATCACTACCTACAAAGACATTTTCCAAAACCCCAATACCCTACCTCCACACGGGGTGTATGATCATACAATACCCCTGATCCCTAGAGTTGTTCCTATAAACAGCAAGCCCTACCACTACTCACCCCACCACAAAACAGAAATTAAGAACCAAGTCCAGGAGCTTCTCACTATAGGTCTAATCACACATAGCTCAAGCCCTTTTGCCTCACTAGTACTCCTTGTCAAGAAGAAGGATGGCTCATGGAGATTGTGTGTAGACTACTGAAAGTTGAATGATCTCACCATCAAGAACAGATTTCAATGCAGTAATTGAGGAAATCTTAGATGAGCTGAAAGGACCTAAATGGCCTAGAGGGGGGTGAATAGGCCTATTTGAAAATCCTGAAACTCACAAATTTGAAATGCGGAAGTTAAATACCAACCGGAACTTCCGGTGGGTTTGGATCGGAAGTTCCGGTGTGGCCAGAACTTTCGGTGTAAACCGACCAGAACTTTCGGTGCCCTACTAAGCTACGAAATCAGAGTGAAATGAGTTGTGATTTCGATTCTATTTGTTACCACACCCTCCTAGATGTTGTATATGATGATGTTGAACTCCACAAAGCTGAGCTTCTCACCAAATCGTACATCAGCTCCTCCAACCTATGAAATTTGGGGGATAGAGAGGAAGAACATGAGAACAAGGGTAGTCGAAGCTACCTCCATAGCAAGACACAAGATTCATATCGAGGTTCGGCAATCTCCACACAGGAGTTCCTACGTCCTCGTTGTTGAGGTGACCATGAAGGTCCGACCACGAAGGTCTCCTCCCTCAAGCAAGAGCTTGAGATATCCACTAAGAATCAGGGGTAATACAAACACTTCGGGGCGCCCTCACAAATGATTCAACATGGGTAGCCACGAAGAACGCCTAGCCGGCTAGGGTTCCAAGAACCCAAGAGTAACAAATGCAAATCAAACCGGCAAGACGAGGAATACAAGTGCTCAAGTCAACAATCGATGCTCCCGCTCTCAAATCTCACGTCCCTAGCTCAAAACAATCGAGGATTGAAGCTTGGAAGCAAAGAGGGAGAGAGAGTGGGTGAGTTCAGCTCAAAGGGGATTTTGGAAAAGCTTGGGCGCAGTGAATAGAATGGGCAACCGTTAGAAATGGGGGAGAGAAAGATTATATACTCGGTGCTCAGATGAACTACCGGAAGTTCTAGTGAAACCCACCGGAACTTCCGGTCCCTCAAAATCTAACCGTTGGAGGCAGGTCTGCGCGAAGTCAACCAGAACTTCTGGTCGGGTTGACTGGAACTTTCGGTCGCTTTGGAACTTCTGGATTTGGACCGGAACTAAATACTCGCACGCGCACGCACGCGCCAGAGGGCTAATTGGGCTGACCAAAACTTCCGGTCCAGGTGACAAGAACTTCCGGTCTGACCAGAACTTCTAGATTAAGCCCGAAACTATTTTCTTGCACGTGCTCACATGCGCCCGTTGAACCACTGGAATTTTCGGCTACAGCACCAGAACTTCCGGTGCACCTAGTTGAAAAACAATCTAAGTGTGAGAGCGTAGGGTGTCTCTCAAGCACGTAAAATAAACCAACATGAGCACTTGTATTCCATCTAGCTAGTCTAATTTGCATCACTCTTGATAGTGTGGTGTTTCCTATAACTCAATTTTAAATATAAAAGGATAATCGAATTGAGTCAAAGCGCCTTTCATCCATAGAAAATTTAGGAGTGCTTGTATCATCAATTATTATCATTCAAATCTTTCAGTGGACTAACATTTGTGTATTCACTGAGATAAACTTGTTATTCCCTAATTTGATTGTCATTAATTATCCAAAACCCACTTCGGAGGCGAA
>CM041641.1:18352026-18398582 GCA_023333625.1 Bothriochloa decipiens | reverse complement strand
CATAACCATTCTAAAATAACAAGCATCATCATAATATCAAAAATATAGGCCATCACAACATGATATATATATTGAATAAGAATAAGTGTTTAGCCTACAATCATCCATCACAAACATAGTTCATATTTCACCATATAGTTCACCATGGAGGAACAATTATTACATAACCAAATAAATAGCTGTCCTATTACATCATGATAAAGCCTAACACTCCCCCTGTGACATCAAATGCCAAAAAGGGTCGGCACCGTGAAGCTCCAAGGACTGCAACAAGGACACTAGAAGGTGTCGTAGTCGTACTCAAGGTCAACGTAGTGGGAGTACCGGCTCCTGCCAAACGGCGCAGAAGAGGAAGTGCCAGCCTGATCAGGAGAAACAGAAGTGGAGGTCCGAGTGATCTCATCAGCCGCATCAAATATACCGCCAAAGGTGCCACCTTGATCAGTGTTCAGTATGGAGTAGCCAATAGGAAGAGCAGTGCCATAAGAAACATCACCATGAGGAACAAAGCCCTCCTGTGCAGTAGAGTCTTGCTCCTGTCCTGCAAAGCCCTCCTATCCATCAGAACCCTCTGGTGCAGAAAACTCATACCCTGGTTTGACATGTCCAAATGGTGTAGCACCACCGGTAGAGGCCCCATGCATGGCATCCCACTCCTCATAAGGATTCCTAAAGTTACGGAGCAAAGATTAAGGAGCAAGGCCAGAATTCTCCTCCAAACGGCGCATACGTCGATCTTGCTTTCTCTGGTAGTAGCAAAGAAAAGACATGAACCTGGTGAGCACATATCTGGTAGCATCAGCAACACCACGAGCATGACCATGACCACGGCCATGGCCAGCAGGAGAACCATGTGCAAAAGGGGCAGCATCATCACCATGTCCAGTAGCATCACCATCACTTGTACCATCTCCATCATGATCAAGAACAGTCCTACTGCCACTAGCCTCAGTAGCTTTACCCTTGCCTTTACCATGTGAGGACCCAGATGTCTCACATTGTAATCTGGATGAACCATATCATGCCCAAAAGAAAATCCTGTGACTTGCTGAATGATATGCATGAGGTAGGGAGCATAGGGAAAATTCTTGTGGGAATCCATAGAGACATCTCTGAGGTTGCGCGAAAGAAGATCAATCACACTGAATCTCTTATTAAGCCTAAAGAAGACAAGAATGGTTAGAGCATGATTGTGAAGATTTGTAGAATCACCAACCTTGGGGTCAAGGGTAGCACGAATCAAATTGTTGAGCACATAGTATTGAGGTTTCAAGTTGTGGCTCTTCCCATCTGCTAACATTGGATTTTTGTATAGTTCGGCCTCAATAAACTCATTTCTGCCAACACCCTAGGGATAGTGATCATACAAGCTGAGAGCCTCTCTGTTAGTGTGGTTAAACCCAAGAAGCCTAGAGAATTGAAGGTAGTTACACTACAAAGAGACCTAGCATTGGTGACAAAATGATGTGGCGAAATTTATGTTTGCCACTAATGCCCATACTTTTTGTGACAAAACTAGTTTTCATCACTATTGTGTTGGTTATTAGTGACAAAATACTAATTCGCCATAGAAATCATCTTTTGTGGCAAACAGAGCGACGAAACGTTGTTTTGTCACTAGTTAACAAGATATTTGTGGCAAAAGAATATTTACCTCACTGATATATCATTTATTAGTGACAAAATAAATTATTGTCACAAGCCAAATTAGTGAGAAAATATTGTGGCGAAATTAAATTTGCCACTATTTACCATACTATGTGTGAGGAAACTAATTTTTGCCACTCTTGTTGTCGATTATTAGTGGCAAAGTACTAATTCACCACTGGATGTACCTTTAGTGGCGAATTTATTTATGCAATTTATTGTGACTACATATATCTCCATGGTTGTACCATTTATCAGTGACAAGATATTATATCGCCACATGGTTCAAGATTACTAAGAAGTTGTCGTGGTCAAATTATATCTTCTCACTATTTACAATATTTGGGCCTAAGCAATTTTTTTGTTACGTAATGACAAAAAATGTGTTCCTTATGATAGAAGCTTTAGTCATTTTATTATCATGTGGGTCCCGCTTGTCAATCAAACTCTATCTTATCTTCTTCCCTTCATCGTTACTCATGTGGCTGTAATTGCTGGACGGGAACGATAGAGCATCTGCCTGGCCCCATGCTCGTAGCTCCGCCGAGCGCCGAGGCGCTCGCCCATAGTCCCTGGCCATCGATGCCCCTGTCGATGGCTCCACTGAAGCTCACACGGAGCGCTCAGCGAGCTCGCCCATAAACACAACCGCCTATCTCAACGAGTGTCTTCGGCCGCCCCCAGCGCCAGTGAGCTCGCCGATGGTCTCCGACCATCCCGTTCCCACTCAGCTCCTCCGAATCTCACCCCTTGCAGCCCTCGACAAGCTCGCCCACCGCCCAGCCCATGGTCGCCGCCACCAATCTCAATGAGCTCGCAGATTTGCTGCGTCCTGGCCACGGCCATCTGCGCGCGAGGATAAAAGGCGCCAGCCACTTGCTCGCGCCATACTATGAGCCAGGCACGGTCATCTTGCGGGCGTCAACAACGGCAGGCGTGCAGGCAGCTGCTCAGTCATGTGGCAGGTGGTCGTAGCTTGGGCATGCCTGCGGTGGGGGTTCACAGCCGCCTGTGCAGCTAGCAGCTTAGTGCGGCCAAGGTTCTAAAATAGCGTCTCATTCAAGGTTGGATAGTAAGCACCGTTGCTCTCTAGTTTGGATTATTTTGTCAATATGCATATTTGTCTAATCGATGCTCTGGAGTATGAATAATTCAAAGGTGCAAGTAAGAGCAATTTCAAAAGTTAACTGGTGAAAATATTCTATAAGAAAATAGTAGCCAATATATTTATAGCATGCCAAGACAAGTGCATGTAATGGAAAAATAGGATCAAGGGCTGCAAAACCGAGAAGTATTAGGAAATTAGACATAGCTGAATATGCCAGTATGACTATGATATCCTGAATGCTTATTTGTTTGACACTACTGTCTAGTGTTTTTAAAGCAAGTGATAAGGAGATGAAGCTGGATCTCATATATATATATTCCCTATAGAAAATTTAGTTTGATTATCAATTATTGGCTAGCGTCAACTATATCCTCTTCCGCTTTAGTGTCTTCGTCACTGGAGTCCATGTACTCATCACCTTCACTGTCATCAGTTTCAGAGTATTGCTCTTCATCTTCAATGTCACCCTCGTAATGGAGTATCGGATTACCTTCCATAGCCACAGCGACACCTTCGGCTTCCGCTTCAACATGAGGTGTGTCCAATACAATTGTGTCACCATCATCTACTGTATTTGGATTCAACATAGTTATTACTTCATTTTCTTGGCAAGCTTCTGGACTGAACTTACTTGATTTAGTAGTGGCATCTTCTTCATCAGTGGGTGGAGTGTCAAAATAGATGATTTAGTACGGGTTATTAACTAGTGTCTTGTTTCATGCTTTGCAGACCAAAGTAGATGAAGCTGTTGGGATACATCAAGAAAAGATTGCATCTGCATCCGTGCCAATAGTGGAGCACTTTGCACTAGTTCTTGGTAGAAAGCCAAACCATTCACGTGGTGTTGGCATTCGTGCGGTAAACAAAGTGGCCGAGGAAAGAATCAGATTGCATGCACAAGTTGAGGCTTCTGAACAATGTGAAGCTACAGCCCGAGCACGTGCAGATGCTGCTGAGCAACGTGCTGAGGCTGCTGAGCAACGAGCACAAGCTTTGAAAGGTCAAGTTTCCATGGTGGTTGAAACAAATGCACAACTGAAAGAAGAGCAGCAAGCCCAGTGTGATGCCTGAGTTCTTTGCATCAAGCACAAAGTGGAGAAGTTGCTCACCTAGTGAGAGAACAACTTGATCATCAAATGTCTGAATTAGTTGCACGCATACATTCTGGTGCCTTGAAGCCTCCAGCATCTTAGAGTTTAAACCCTTTAGTTGAATAGTTATTGTGAGACTTTAAAGTAGTGTCAAGAGAATTATTTTGAGAGTTCAAAGTGTTATTACTTTTGGTGTATTGCTGGATTGCAACAATATCATGGTTAAAGAATTATTGAAAAAAATATTATTAGTCTACAGTTGTGAGAATTGTATTGATGCATATTTGTTGTGCTATTTTTGTCACTACAACATAGGTGATAATGATAAATCGTTTGCCACATCATCTATTGTTCCACACAATTGAGGTTTTATCTTGTGACAAAACTTGTCATAACTAATATTTTCACACAAATGTTTTGCTTTTTTATGATGAAATTATCAACACAATATGTCTTATCAATCCTCACAAAAAGATCATGTTGTGAGGACAAGTTTTGCCACTGTAAAATATGTGACGATGAGTTACATCACAAATAAAATGCATTTGTGTTGATAAGGCGCCACTTTTGCCCAATATAAACTGTGGTGATCAACTAGACACAATTGCAACTAAAATAGTGAGGACAAATTTTGACACACTAAAGTTGTATAATGGCAAAACTTTGGTCACTAATATGTAGTCTTTAGTGACCATATAATTCATCACTTTTACAAGGGTAATTGTGACGATCAAATTGCCATAAAATCTATATAGTCGTGTCAACTATTATCACCACTAAATATATTATGAGTGGCATTATTTTTTGTCACTAATGCGTATGCTTTTGTGACAATGAATGGGCCACAAATGGCTATTTTTCTAGTGGTAGTATAATTTGTCACTAATGAGTATTGTCATTTGTGGGGAACAAAAATTCATCACAAGAGTATTTGTGAGGCGAGTATTTGTGAGAACTAGTGGTGATTTTAAAAGTCATCACAAAGGGTGGTTAGTGACAAAAAATAAGCTTTTGTTATGAAAATTTTCGCCACTAAAGCACTTCGCCCTCGTGGTGTTACAATGGTAATGCAGCCCTTTGGTCACCCAATGAAGGACCTTGTTCTCCTCATTCATCCACATGGTAGCCCAAAATTGGCATATGATTTCAGTGTTCCAATTATGCTTGAAAGTCATAAGTGGCAGAATGTGCCACTCCTGTAGCTTAGCAATCAAAGCATTAACCGTAGTATTATCATGAGCTTCCAAAGAGGAAAGGGAAGGAGCCTTGTGCTGAATGATAGGTGTAGTGAGTCCCCTAGGGCCGTCCTTCATGCAAACAGACTCATAGTAATCTTTGTGAAATTGAGATCAAAAGCGATATTCCACACCTTCAAATTTGGTCCATTGAAAAGGATTCTCTTATCTCATTGTGCGGACATCCCTTGCTTGTAGCTTGTAGTTGATGGCGGCCTCTAGACACAGTGTGGTGGGTCTTCAGGACGATGAAGGCGAGGATTGTGATTGGTTGGATGGCGGATTGTCAGCCCATGGCCGCGATGGGTTAATCACGACGTGAGCACGACAATCAGAGTGGCCGGAATAACCCTGACACCGGCGAGGTCGCCCCTGTGCCTTGGCATTGGCGTTCGATTGAACGAAGCAAAATACAGTCCGAGTCTTATAGGAGGCACCGTAGTGCTTAATACAGGTTCTAGCCATGGGCCCTACATGTCATACATAGAACATAAAGCGTAAATGATAAACTACGTCTTCGTCTCTCTGCCGATGTACTCGTCCTCCGTTGTATCACGCCTTCGGCTCTGGAGCTGGTGTGACACCTCCCCCGCGTCGAGTTCTAGCTTAGCCCCAAGCTGGTGCAATCGGGAAGCGGCTTCGGACCATGTTGTAATCTTCCCATGTTGTAGCAGAAGCAGGTAAATTAGTCCAAGTGAGTTTGACCTGAGGCATAGCAGTGTTAGCTTTCTTCACAATGCGATGATCGATGATCTCCTTTGGTGTAGCTTTAGCTGCTTCCAAGTCAGTGATGGTTGGCAGTGTGTCAAAGACTGGTGTGTAATCAAGAATGTAGGGTTTAAGCCATGAAACACAAAACGTATTATGAATCTGAGCAGTGTCAGGTAGATGCAACTTGTAAGCCACTGTGCCAATCTTCTGAATAACCTTTAAGGCCCATAGTACTTGTAAGCAAGTTTAGGATAAGGTCGGTTTGCCACACTTGATTGAGTGTATGGCTATAATTTGAGTGACTTGATCACCAAGTTGAATGTGACAATCTGTTCTTTTCTTGTCAGCTATCAATTTCATCTTGTTTTGAGCTCTGGCCAGGTGTTCTTTCAGAGACTGCATATGAGACTCTGTTCTGTACAACATCTTCTACAGATTGCATGGTGCTCGGTGGAATCATAGGAAGTGCACCCAGATTGGGTTCATAGCCATATAGAGCTTTGAATGGACTGCATCCTAATGAGGAATGGAATGATGTATTGTACCATACCTCTGCTAGGGAAAGCCAAGATTTCCAAGTAGATGGTTCTTCATGCACAGCACACCTCAAATGCATCTCAAGGCACTGATTGGCCATCAGTTTGAGGGTGATATGCTATGCTAAGCTTGAGATCACACTTGTAAACCTCAAATAGTTGTTTCCAGAAGTTGCCGTTGAACACTAGATCCCTGTCTGAGACTATAGATGCTGGCAGGCCATGTAGTTTGACAATGTTCTCCGTAAAGATCTTGGCAATAGTAGCTGTTGTGTATGGGTGCTTGAGAGCTATGAAGTGGGCATAATTAGTTAGTCTATCAACCACCACTAGGATAACACTGTAGCCCTCAAACTTTGGGAGGCCCTCAATGAAATCCATAGTGATGTGTTGCCAAATGCCATCTGGGATGGGTATGGGTTGGAGCTGGCCCAATGGTTGCTGTAGGGAGTGTTTAACATGTTGATGTACATTGCATTGCTTGACATATTCCTCAACATCCTTCCTCATACCCTTCCATGAAAAATATCTCTTGAGTCTGTAGTACGTAGCTGCCACTCCTGAATGGCCTCCCAAGGCACTTGAGTGACAGGTAGCAATTAGCTTGGTCTGGAGTCCTGAATTTTGTCCAATCCAGACCTTGCCATTGTCCCAAATGATCCCTTTTTCCAGCCCAAACCCTTTGCCATCAGGGCTAGCCAATGCTAGTTTCTGTAATAGATCTTGTGCCTGTGGATCAGTTGTGTAAGAATTAAGGACTTCCTGCATCCAGAGTGGTTGGACCATGGAGACTGCTTGGATAGCCATCATGTGTCCAACTCTAGAAAGAGCATCTGCAACCTTGTTTTTTACCTTTCTTATAGATGATCCTAAAATTGAGGCCCATCAACCTTGGCATTGCCTTCCTTTGCATGTCAGAGTGAAGATTCTACTGTTTAAGGTACTCCAAAGATTTGTGGTCTATCTGAATCAGAAATTCCTGCCTTTCTAGGTAGTGCCTCCACTTGTCAACTACCATGATCAGTGCTAGGAACTCCTTTTCATGGATAGACAGGTCTTTGTGGCTGTTGCTGAGAGCCTTGCTCAAGTAATCTATGGGCTGGCCCTTTTGCATCAGCACTACCCCAATACCATCCTAGCAGGCATCAGTCTCCATAGTGAATTGCAATTGAAAGTTTGGGAGTGCCAAATCAGGTGTTTGAGTCATTTCCTATTTTAAGGTTTGAAAAGTTGCTTGAGCCCTAGGATTCCATGCAAATTGCTTTAATCTCAAGATCTATGTGAGTGGTTTTGAGATGAGGCCATAATTCTGCACAAATTTCCTGTAATAGCCTGTTAGACCTAGAAAAGCCCTGAGTTCTGTCATATTAGTGGGCACTAGCCATTTGAGCATATCAGCTATTTGTCTAGGGTCTGTAGCCACTCCAGAAGAAGAGATAATGTGCCCCAAATATTCTAGGTTATCCTTAGCAAAAGTACACTTGGACTCTTTCAGATAGAGTTGGTGAGTCCTTAATGTGTCTAGGACTTGTTCAAGGTGCTCCTGATGTTCAGTCAAATTCCTGCTGTATATGAGGATGTCATCCAAGAATACCAGAACAAATTTCCTCAATAAGGGTTTCAAAATCTCATTCATGACACACTGGAAGGTTGCTGGTGCATTTGTAAGCCCAAAGGGCATAACTCTAAACTGATAATGGCCCTGATGAGTTTTGAATGCTGTCTTATACTCATCCTCAGGCAACATCCTGATCTAATGATATCCTGCTTTCATATCCAGTTTAGTGAAGACCTTAGCTCCAGCAAGCTCATCTAAGATTTCTTCTATAACTGGCATGGGGAACCTGTTCTTAATGGTCATATCATTTAACTTCCTGTAGTCAACACAAAATCTCCAAGACCATCTTTCTTCTTGACAAGCAGCACTGGTGAGGCAAATGGACTATGACTGTGTGTGATCAGACCTTGTTGTAGGAGCTCTATCACTTGATTCTCAATTTCAATTTTGTGGATTGGTGAATAATGGTATGGCCTAGCATTGACCGGTATGCTCTCTGGCAGCAATGGCATTGCATGGTCATAAGTTCTTCTTGGTGGGAGAAGTTTTGGGTCAGTGAAGACATCCTTGTATGTGGCTAGTATGTGTCGCACTGGTTCAGGTGGAGAGGTGTCTTTGGATGGTATTTGATCAGGGACATACTTGAGTAAGACACATGCCCAAAGGTCATTGCTTTTGGACTGTTTGAAGACCTTGCTTGGGGTGATGGAGGAAGCATTAAGTGGTTGATCCTTGGTTCTAGATAGTTTGATTGTCTTCCCTTGTTCAGTGAACTGGATGGAGTTGTTTCCCAATCAAAGTTCATGGGACTATGTATCCTGAGCCAGTCATACCCCAAAATAGCATCATAAAGATGCATATCCAGCACAATCATGTCTGTGGTGAAGGACTGGCCTTGGCAGTAGCAAGTTAGCTGGGGAACCATCTGGTTGGTAGTGATCCATTCACCATTAGCCAATTTGACTTTTCTGGGGGGTATCTGTACTGTTTGCAACCGTGCTACTTGTTGGCGTTTCTTAGCATCATTACTAAAGATAGACTAAGAGCCCATCCCTAATAACAAAACTAGAAATGTGTGTTGACATCCCTAACCACCATTACATCAGCAAAGTAACTCTCGGCCCTTAACGGCGCCGGCCAAGGTATTGCAATTCTGGTAATAATAGTTAAGAGTGCCAGATTGGCCTTCCTAGCCATCATTACATACAAGGATGCAATCCTGTAGCATAGCGCCATGGGGTGCACAAGAATTACATTCCTTAAGTAACGGTACTAAGGTACGCTAATCGTGATAGCTCAGTAAGTAATAAGAATAAATCTACAAGCGCACAGAACTATCATTGTAGCATTTCAACCCGTGAGTACTCAGGGGTGTCGTATTTATAATTTCCCGTAGGAGGGCAATATGCATCAAGCATGGTATAAACATGACACTTATTGAGTGCAATGGTAGGCATAGAGTAAACATGGGTAAATCATGATTTCAAGATAGTGGACACACATCTGAGTCAACTTCAAGGATAAAAGAGAAATAAAGAATAAAAGAATATAACTAATCAGATCAGGCATTGGTCATACATAACTATGCAAAGAACTATTAGTAAAACATCTAACTAGTATGTCTAGTATCAGGACTAAGTCTAAGATGATAGGGAGATCCCCGTAGCTAGTATGCCAGCCGATAGAGACTTTACGAACTCCTACTCAATATCTGAACATGGGGGAGTGTTGGGATGGACAGGGCTATCACCACCTGCCTACCTACCCCTCTACCCATAGGATACCGACATATTCACCGATCTCCGCATACTCGAGCACCATGCCCATGTACTTCGAAACAATCCCTAACCCCCGCGGACCCTAACCCTTCGGATTGACAAGCTAGGTTAAGAGCAACCATAAAGGCACGACGAACCATCACCTCATTCCTAGTTCTTCCTCTATTCATACTAATTCGATGAACGATGAAGAATGATGATGAACAAGTTAAGAACATAATACATAAACTATGTACTAGATCATATATTATGCTCATAACATGATCATAACTATACTCTAGTTCATATGCATGATTATATGAATATGATAAGAACTTGCTCATGGAGGAAAACTGAATTGTATTCATACCAAGATAATCTTCTTCCTCCAAGGAGACAAGCTCTCCTTGATAGCTTTTGCCTTGCTCACAAACTACTAAAACTACTCTAAGGAATACAAGTGAGAGGTGTGAGGTGAATGACTCCAAATGAATGTGTGTATTGTGAATGAAGGAGCTCCCTCTATTTATAGCTCAAGTAGGACGGTTCGGGCGTCTACACATATGAAACCGCCTTGGGGGGACCGTCTTATGAATCGCCTGAGAAGACTGGGCCCGAAAGGGGCCACCCAGGGGGTGGTCGGTCCCGGGGCGGCTGGTCCCCAGGTGGGGCCAGCTGGCCACCGCCTTCACGTGGTCGGTTCCTTCCTAGGCCTGGACCTCTCCTGCGGTTACGATCAGGCCTAGGTATGCACCGAAGGTGGGCTCCTTTATTGGTCTTGATTGTGTATTTTCTGAGTTCACATTCCGCTTTTATGCTTTCTCCTTGCACTAGGGGTACAAGTGGAACTCTATTAATTGCATAGGCATATGTGTTAAAGTATGATTGCCTCTCTCTTTTTAAGCCTAAGTTGGCATTAAAATTGATCCATAAGGACCGCCAACAAGACCCCAAGCTTAACCTTTGCTCGTCCCGAGCAAATAGCTAAGTATGGTTGTTGATCAGGAGTTGATACAATGCTGATATAATTCATAAGCACCATGCCTATAACAAAACATTCCTTCACAATTTAAATAAGTTGGCATTATTATCCACTCTTTACCTTGATTTCTCATGGGGCTCGTAGCTTCTCCAAGTTCTTGGGCGGTTGCAAGATAGAAAGGTTATAACAGAATGACCAATCATTCATTCTTTGATAGACTGTCTACCAGAGGTTTTATGAGTTTTGCAGAATAAAACAAGTTCCTCAGGGTAAGAGTTGGCGTATTTTTTTATGGATGGATGGGTGCATGTTGCGTGCAACTCTTAGGGTGAGAGTCAGCTTTATTTGGTGGGTGCATGTGAATCTCAATCATGGGCATATGACCATAATCTCACTAAGGTCACAACAATTTGACCCAACTCAAAGTTCCACAAGCAGCATATGACTAAAGGTTTATAAATGTAGCACATATCATATGGCCTTGGTGGGTATTCATAATCATTGAGGAACTTTTGATTTTTGAAATTTTTAAAAAGGAAAACTTTGGATGTCAAGTTTCTCTTAGAACAAAGTCATAGCAAAATCTATTTGTACCCTCTCATATCTTGCAACAACTTAGAAAAGGATCATGCGATTGCAACCCACAAGATTTCAAGTTTTCAGAATGAGACATTATTAGCCAACAAACTTAAATCTTGAGGAATATGAAGTTATAACTTAGGCACAAACGAATTATAGATAGAGCAACTATTCATCATTTCAACATAAGAGAAACTAACACATCTTAACACATATGGGAGTGGAATATATATATAATTAATTATTTTTGAATTATAAAAAAATAAAATTATAGAATTAAAACAAAGTGCAAGAATTATAAGATACATGTTACCTGTGCAGGGTCTGCTCCCAAGCTTAGCTCAAGGCCTAGGTCTAGGGAATTGTCCCATGGACCGAAGGAAAGCCATCTGTGCCTTGTGCCACCGCCGGTTTGCATCTTTGATGTCTACGATGTGCTGCTGGTACTGCTCGTACCACTGGGTGGAGGTCTGGATATGTGCGTTGAGTGTACCTTGGATTTGCCTATTCTAGAGCTCTAGTCCTCCCATGAGTGTGTTGAGGACCTCTAACGTGACTGACTTTGGATGAACCGGGGGTGGCATGCCTTCCGATCCTGAGGAATGTGCTTGCTCGTGCCACCCTGATCCACCTGCCTCATGTGGGTGAGGAATGTATCCCATGCCATGTCCATACCCAGGGGTGAATCTGGGTGTAGCCATGACAGGGGACCATTCCATCCCATGTGTCATGGTGGGCATAGTCAGTGGTGGTGCAGGCTGTGCGGGCTCCTCATCCTGTCCTCTTCTCCTCTGTGATGACCTACGGGAAACAGAACTCCTGTGTGCCTCTTCCCTCTTAACAAGGTCGAAGGTGAGAGATTGGGAATTATATAAAGCGAGATCTGGGTTAGGTAACGAAATCTTGTTTATATATCCCAAAAAATAATATACCAATCTTCTTCCCGATTCATCACGTTTCAGAATATGGGTTTGCCTCCGATGAAACTCATTAATCATAATGCGAGGAGTAGAGAGGTAAACAATGGTGTTTGTAGCATGGGGATCGCCACTAGTAGCAAGATGAGTGATGAGTGAAGTGCAACTGATAGGAGTAGATGTCTTAAAAGAATTCAGCCAATGCTTAACAATCTCATGCATAGGAGCAACTTTAATCTTTCTAAGCATGACATAAAGCAACTTCAACTCAACATCATAAGCATGGTGTGTATCATCTCTAGGAAATAAAGAATTGGCAATCCATTTATGCATAAGCCTCAAAGTGGGATGATGAATGATATTGACATTGGGTTGGAACTTCCCAATGATATTTTGCCCAGTGATCAAATGCCAAAAAGTATGACAGTGATATCCCAAGAGAGAAAAACCCAAGTCAACAAAGCATCAAGTGTGAAAGCCTAAGTGTGCAGCTAGATCCTTCTAGAAAAGGCTATGCTCTTTACCAGAGCAGTGAAAAGTAATACCATTGTCGACAATTTGCAGAGTGCCCAGGACTTGGATAGTCAAAAGACGTGATCCAAGTTCATGCACAGGGGAAACTCAGCTCCAACCTATGTGCTCAGAAATGGTATTAAATTCGGTGTCCATACCCGTTTGTTGGAGAAGGGTCGGGTCAAAAGTCGGCATGTACAAGAACTCATGTTCCTTGAGGAGGTTGTATGCTTGCATCTCCCGTTTGTTCTCAAGTCGATGAAGGAGGCATCGGTTTCGTCGATGGCATGGCCTATTGGTGCCTCCTCCTCTCCTCCTTGCAGCGAGTTCTCCTCATATGAGGGGATGCTTTGGCTTGAATCCTCGTGAGAATGACAACCTCTCCGGAACATGCCGGAAACCCGATTCCCGATCCCACTCATGGTGAGTGAGCTTAGCACCAGAGTTTGAGCTTGCTTTGTGGTGGAAGTGCAAGAAATTTTTGCAGGATTTTCTTGCACTTGATCTTTGTGGAAAATATTTGGAGAGTGTGGAGCAAGAGAGTGATGGAGAGGGAGTGAAAAATATGAGAGTGAGAGGGGTGAGGAGCTCAACCCCGACCTCGTAGTATTTATAGGCGTGGATGTAGGTGTGGAGAGGCTGGTGGTAACGGCTAGTAGCCGTTGGCAAAAAGCTAGAGCGTCAGCTCCTTGGGTAGGGGACGGCCACCCCTGGGACCGGCCGGTCCCTGGGTAGGGCCTGCTCTGTCCCACCTTTTGCCAGATCCCTCCAACGGCTATCAAGAGTGGTAGCTGGTTGCGATTCCCTCCAGTTCGGAACTTTGCTCCATGTTTTGATTTTCCACAAATTTATTTGTAACTTTTTTGGTTTTCAAAAATTATTTTAAAAATAAGATTTAGAAAGGACATAAACTAAACTTTCAGAAAAATAATTTTTATTGAAATAAAAATATGATTTTTATAAAACTAGAAAGAGAAATAACCTTTTTTTTAAATACAAGAATATATATTTACAAAATATATATATTTTTAAACTTGAAAGCTCAAAAAGATAAGATACAAAATACCTGAGTGGGGGCGCCTCCCTCAAGCTGGATTATGGTGTGGGCCCCTTCAGAGTATTATTATTCTTATATTTTTTTAGATAACTACCGATGACCTTCGGCAAGGGCTCAACATTTGTAGTCCGTTGGCAAGACTCTTCTTTCTTCATTGCTCTGCAGCTGCATGAACAAATTTAGGAGAAGTCTTGGGTTGCCCCAAGATTTTTCCCGCATTGTTGACAGGGATAAAAGTAACTATTTGAGCTATTTGGGTTTCTATCATTTTATTGAAACTCAACTGGTTTTTAACAGAAGAAGACAGAGTTTCAAGCTTAGCATTTATATTTTCAAATATTTTATCGTTAAAGGAGAGCTTTTAGAAAAATTCTCGTTGATCTTAGTTTGTCCCACAATGAGGTCTCTTAAAGAAGGTTGATTTGAATTGAAATTAGAATTGAAATTATTACCTTGTGGGCGGTGCTGGTTGTTCCACCCGTTATTACCTTGTTGTTGTGGTTGGCGAAACCTATTATTGACGTAGGAAGCTTGTTCTTGGGTTTTAGGGTAGTTGTTCCCTCAATGGCCAATATTCCCATAGACTTCACACATCATGTGTGAGTATGGCCTGGACGGTGCTCATGGTAGGATTAGTGGCACGATCGTCCAGCCTTTGCATCAGCAAGTCTATTTTTGCGACAAGCAAATCCGTCTCCTTCATGGTATGTGTGCTTTTTTGTGTTTTTCTTCCTTTTCCCCAGCTCTCATTTGCCACCATCTTGTCAATGAGTGTTGTAGCACTCTCGATGGTGAGGGAGAGGAATGCACCTACAGCTGCGGCATCTACGTGCCCCTTCGACATGGCCGTGAGGCCTTCCTAGAAGTTCTGGAGCATGAACCAATCTTCCCTCCCATGATGAGGACAGGCCTGGATGTATTCCTGGAGCCTTTCCCAAGCTTCGGGGATGGACTCAAGTGATGATTACTAGAAGTTTGATACCTTCCCCCTCAGAGCATTGGTTCTGCTCATGGGGAAGAATTTAGCGAGGAACGCCACAAAATATTTGTCCCACATGTTGACAGCTTCCTTGTTCTAATAGAACCATTGTTTCGCTTTCCCCATGAGGGAGAAAGGAAACAAGCAGAGTCTGATACTATCCTGTGCGACGTCTTTGATGATGATGGTGTTGCACAGCTCGAGGAAGTGTTGCAGGTGAGCGTTTGTGTCCTCACTTGGCAACCCACAAAACTGGCTTACCTGCACCATAGAGATGAAGCCCATACGAACCTCAAAGTTTCCATTCCCAACATTGATAGCGGGCCCAACGAGCACATTGGCCAGCGGGGGTAGAGTAGTCATGGAGTGTCTTGGTCATGGTGGAAGTAGCGGATGGTGCGGAAGTGATTGGTTCATCTGCCGATGGAGTAGCAGAAGAAGAAATGGCACGAGACCTTTTGTTCCTTAGGAGTGCTTCCAGATTGTCGGTGAAGTTGTCCGGCAGGTCAAAACCGCTCATACACTGTCCTGTTTTCATTCTAATAAAAAGATGACGAAAACAACAAAGTTAGCGTGTTTAAACTATGGCTACCAATGCTTATTTTGTAATCAATGTTTATGTCAAGCTAGATGTTTGCATATTTCTTTTTCCCTCCATAGAAATGCCACAAGAAATGCTTGTTGGCATTTCTTAGCATCACTACTAAAGATAGACTAAGAGCCCATCCCTAGTAACAACACTAGAAACGTGTGTTGACATCCCTAACCACCATTACATCAGAAGAGTAACTTTCAGCGCTTACGGCGCCAGCCAAGGTATTGCAATTCTGGTAATAATAGTTAAGAGTGCCAGATTGGCCTTCGTAACCATCATTACTTATGAGGATGCAATCCTGTAGAATGGCAACATGGGGTGCACAAGAATTATAATCCTTAAGTAACGGTACTTAGGTACGCCAATTATGATAGCTCAGTAAGTAATAAGAATAAATCTGCAAGGGCACAGAACTATCATTGTAGCATTTCAACCTGTGAGTATTCAGGGGTGTCGTATTTATAATTTCCCATAGGAGGGCAATATGCATCAAGCGTCGTATAAACATGATCACCTATTGAGTGTAATGATAGGCATAGAGTAAACAGGGGTAAATCATGATTTCAAGATAGTGGACACACATCTGAGTCAACCTCAAGGATAAAAGAGAAATAAAGAATAAAAGAATATAACTAATTAGAGTAGGCATTGGTCATACATAACCATGCAAAGAACTATTAGTAAAACATCTAACTAGTATGTCTAGTATCAGGACTAAGTCTGAGATGATAGGGAGACCCGCAGCTGGTCTGCCAGTCGATAGAGACTTTATGAACTCCTACTCAATATCCGAACATGGGGGAGTGTTAGGATGGACAGGGCTGTCACCACCTACCTACCTACCCCTCTACCAATGGGATACCGACATATTCGCTGATCTCCGCATACCCGAGCACCATGCCCGTGTACTTGGAAACAACCCCTAACCCCCGTAGACCCCAACCCTTCAGATTGATAGGCTAGGTTAAGAGCAACCATAAAGGCATGACAAACCATCACCTCATTCCTAGTTCTTCCTCTATTCATACTAATTCGATGAAAGATGAAGCACGATGATGAACAAGTCAAGAATGTAATACATAAACTATGTACTAGATCATATATTATGCTCATAACATGATTATAACTATACTCTAGTTCATATGGATGATTATATAAATATGATAAGAACTTGCTCATGGAGGAAAATTGAATTGTATTCATACCAAGATGATCTTCTTCCCCCATGGATACAAGCTCTCCTTGATAGCTTTTGCCTTGCTCATAAACTACTAAAACTACTCTAAGGAATACAAGTGAGAGGTGTGAGGTGAATGACTCCAAATGAATGTGTGTATTGTGAATGAAGGAGCTCCCTCTATTTATAGCTCAAGTAGGATGGTTCGGGCGTCTACACATATGGAAGGAGGTGAAACTGCCTTGGGGGAACCGTCCTATGAACCGCTTGAGAAGACTGGGCCCGGGAGGGGCAACCCGGGGGCATCGGTCCCGAGGGCGGCCGGTCTCCTAGTGGGGTCAGCTGGCCACCGCCTTCGCGTGGTTGTTTCCTTCCTGGGCCTGGACCTCTCCTGTGGTTACGATTAGGCCTAGGTATGCACTGAAGGTGGGCTCCTTTATTAGTCTTGATTGCGTATTTTCTGAGTTCGCATTCAGCTTTTATGCTTTCTCCTTGATGTTGTGCACTTCCACTTGTTTAACCATAAATCCTATAAAAAACATAAACACTAGGTGTACAAGTGGAACTCTGTTAATAGCATAGGCACATGTGTTAAAGTATGATTGTCTCTCTCTTTTTAAGCCTAAGCTGGCAGTTAACACTGATCCATAAGGACCGCCAACACTACTTTGACAAAGTTAGTGCTGATGAAGTTATTTGTACTGCCACTGTCAATGAGCATGATCATGACCTTGTATTTGACTCTTGTTCTCAGTTTCATGCGGTCAACCTTATCAGTTGATGATAATGCATTGAGGGACAATTGGTTGAATTCCTCTTGTAGGGCATCCGCCACTGCTAATTCATTCAACACTTCATCTGGTATTTCTTTGTCTAGATCATTGGCCACTAATGCATTGAGTTGTGGTTTCTGCCTCTTGGTGAACAATTTTTTCACCACAACTATAGCAGAGACCATTGGCCTTTCTGTAGTCCCTCAATTGTCTATCTCTCCACAACAACTGGTTGGTCTATGGTGGTTTAGCCTCTGACTTCTGTGGATTGTATTGCCTCTGTTGGTATGGTGGCCTTGACCTGTTGAACTTGGCTCCATCCAGTATCTTCTGTTGGATTTTAGCCAGTGTAGATGCTCTAAGCATAGTTGTAGGCATTCGTGCTTCTACAGTTCCCCTGATATCATCCCTTAGGCCTCTCATGTACTGCTGGGTGAACCAGACATCATCATAGTGAGGGTTGTGTATGGAGACACTGTATTGTAGTGCTTGGAACTGTGTAGTATAATCTTCCACAGTTGATGTTTGCTTTAGATCTGATAAATCATTGAGTGAAGATCTGTGATCATCTGAGCCAAATTCTTGCTTAACCACAATGCAGAAATGAGTCCAACTGTTGAATCTGCTTTTTGCTTGAAGGATTGATGCCACTTCCCTGCATTCCCTTTTAAATGAAGTCGAGCAGCTGTGATCCACATGCCCTTTGGAATTTTGTAGAGAGCAAAGTAATCTCTACAATTGTCAAGCCAGACTTTAGGATCTTCACCATAAAAGTCAGGAAATTCCATCTTTCGTACTGCATGTTTGGGAAGTTGGTGTAGTCCCACAGCATTATCATCTCTCTCAGCTGCACTATGGACTGGTCCCTTGTCTTTGCTTTGCTTAGAATGTTGAGTAGTGTAATCAAAGTTAGTTCTTATAGCCTTGGAGGTTTCAGCCATGTCTGCTTTGTTGGCATCAGCAAAGATGTTGTGAAAGGGTTCCTGATCAGGGAACAGTATATTCTCAAATTCTTCAACATCAAAGGTTGGGTCTTGATCAAATTTTGGTTTGTATTCCATTCGGGATGCTTGCTTCATCTGCTGCCTGGTGATCTTGGAGATGGCCGAGCCATTGGCCTGGACTTGTTTAACAATGAGGTTCTGTTGCTCGTTGTAGTCATCCATGGCCATGTCGCGTAGGTCCATTTAATCTTTCATCTATTTTTGCACCGTGATCATCTCATTCATTTGACTAAACATGGTGTCAAAATTTTTTTGCAGTTGCTTCTACTTAGAATTCTCCTCTTTTGAACACCTGGTCATCTCATCAAGTAGCAACTTGGTCAGTTGTGAGGCGTCAAGATGTTTGCTGTGCTTGGGAGCCAGTTGTGCGTGCAGGAGGTTCAGCCGAGGCATCCCCTGTTGATCTGTAGAGCATGAAAACACCGCCGCCTGGGAAAGAGGCAAAAGCCATGGGATTTGACACTAGTATTGTTGAAGAAAGATGCAAGAGCAACAACCTAGCAACCTTAGCTTCTGGACTTTCCTTGCCAAACTTCACCGCACTAATACAAAGGATCGACTTGGAATTTTACACAGGGACAAGTGCCCTGCAATCCTCGTCTACCGCTCAATTGAGCAAAATGAGTAGTAAAAGCGTGAGCTTGATGATACCCGCGTCGGTCGGTGTCGAGGTTGTCGAAGAACTCCATGCTGGCCTTCTGTCAAACACCTTAAGTGCACCCCGTGGTGCCAAGCAGGGTGTTGCAGAGGGGGCGGTTGGTCGACGCGATCATGAGGATCCGTGGGGACCTAAGATGGAGGAGGTGGTGGTGGTGGTGGTGGCCGGCACGACGGATGGGGTGTTGTGCCGACTGATAACCTGCGCTAGAGTCAAGCTCTCGCCTACCACCCGCACATCGAGGATAGGTGGCTCTGATACCAAGTGTCAGCCAGTGGCCGCGATGGGTGTTGATGCAAAAAGGCGTTGGATATGCAAACACACCAGGCTAATACCCAAGTTCGATATCAAGGCGCGCCAGTCGATTTGACCTGTTAATCGACAAGGATGATAAATTTGAATAAAACCCGAACGAGATGACAGTGATACGCCCGGACGTCAAAGCTCAGAGGATATTCGATAACTGTTGAACAGATCAGACGAGACGACAGCGATACGCCCGGACGTCAAAGCCTGAATCGTGCTCGGTAGACGCGGAACCTGCAAGGTCGCCGGAGATCAAGTTGATGCAGCCCGTCGATTCTTGAAAGAACTCGTTGAAAAGGAAAAGGTACTGGTGATGAAGTCATCGAAAAGTAGATTGCTTGAAAAGTAGATAAAAGTAATAGATTTGTTGTATTTGATTGGTTGACCTCTTTTACATTGCCTCTCGGTACATATTTATACCCTGGTACTATGAGTCCTAAACAGACACGACAAAGTATTACCTAAACAAGTCTTATCTCTAAGGAATAAAAAATAATGACTCGTACCAAGGTCGGACTCAAAAGTAAACTATTAAAATATTGGCATAAATATTGCCAGTTTCCTTATCCATTGCTTACGATGAAACCTCTATCGGCACGCTCCTCATCTCTATAGATTCCATCGGCAAAACCCATCAATAATGATTCAGCTCTGCTTTCCACGTTCTTCAGCTCTGTTTTCCATCGGCAACCATGCCTCTCTCTCCATCGGCAACAGCCCTCTGGCTTCATCGGCAATGTACGAGATCAACATGTCCTTTATCGGTAATCATCTATCGGCAACTCAGAAGCAATACTGGAGAATAACCACCTTCTTGCCGATTTAGTTTAGTCTCCCGATCCTTATTGACACGTGCCGAAAAAGGTGTCAACAATGGGTCAATCACGACGTTGTCTCAATTTTGTCAAATCAGTCAGCTTCTTTTCATATACTCCAGCAAAGAAGTACTTGTGAAATTGCTTCTCTAGATCGGCCCATGTAATAACAGAATTAGGTGGTAACGAAATAAACCATGCAAAAGCCGATCCAGACAATGATGAGGAAAATAATCAAACCCTCAATTCATCCCTGTTAGCTGCTTCTCCACATTGAATAATGAAGCGGTTGATATGCTCCATTGTTGAAGTATCGTCCTGTCCAGAGAATTTAGTAAAATCTAGTACCTTGTACCGATTTGGGAAAGGAATCAGATCATAGGCTGAAGGGTATGGGATCTGATAAGAGTAAGTATTAAGCTTAAGCTTAATCCCAAATTGCTCTCTCATCACTTCTGCAATTTTATCGGTCCAGTATGCATCTTGACCTTGCTGAGGCACAGGCTGAATTTCTGCTGGAGGTGCTGGCTGATAGGCTTCAATGTGTCCTTGTGACAAATGAGCCAGAGCAATTGGCACATTTGTTATTGCTGGTCCACTAATTTGCTGCACAGGGTTCATCGGCCATGGTGCCGATGCAGGATTCTGAATATCTGCTTGCATATATTGCTGTTGAACCCCTGCCATCTGATACTCAGGCTAAGCAAAGTGCTGTTGAGCTGGCAATGGACCTGTCCCACTTGGATTAGGCCTCATCAGCACATGACTCGCCGATGGTTGATAGACTGCAGCCACTTGTTGCTCTTGCATCCTTGGATGATAGACAGCATAATTCCCTTGATTTGCAGGAACTCCAGCTAGAGGAACAATTGATGCCACCGGTTGGTTTGTAGTTGAAAACCCTTGTTGCATCGGCGGAGGGTTTGCCGATGGACTTGTGTATGATGCCTGATAGGCGACATGTGGAGTCTTCCTGATGGCAACTGTGCGGTAGATGGCGTTGTAGTATAGTGCGTCATTTGAGCCATCGGCTGAACCAGAGTAGCTAACGTTATGGGGGTTTTACCCGCTGTATCATGCGTCTGATTTAATCCAGAGTTAAAAGCAGGTAGATCTGGAGACATCCCATATCCCCACCAATCTGCAGGAACTCGTCAATTTTGAACTGAAAGACCCGACTTTGCCGATGCCATTAGATCTGTACTTAATTGAGTATTCTTTGCTGAACTTGACATCGGCAGTAAAGATTCAGCAGCAGACAGATCTGTATGAGGTGCAGAAACCCCTGGAGCCACAATGGCTGTAGTAGCCGATGGAGCTGTAGAAGATGACATCCCAGGCTGATGATATACTGGGCCAACATAAGCTGGTACTTGTACTTGTCCTTCTTTTAACGATTGAATAACAGCATTATAAACAGTATTGGACAGTACGCTAGAGTGATTAATCAATGCATGACTTAATGCAGAGTTAACCATTGATTGTAATTTACCAGGATTGGAGTCAAAAGTAACCTGCCGAGGCAACGGCGGGTCTTGCTTCTGTACCACTTCTCCGCTCCTATTCTTGCTGTAGGATTTCAGGTAAAGCTGCCTGTAATCCTCCATAGCCTTCTCCATGGCTTGCCTTTGTTCTTCCTTGAGATCCGCTTCTGACACAGGAATTACGTTCTCCGGATTGATCTTAGAAGAATTTGACATATGATTTTAGTATGTGTCCCACCGGGCGTGCCAAAAGATGTGTTGATGCAAAAAGGCATTGGATATACAAACACATCGGGCTAATACCCAAGTTCGATATCAAGGCGTGCCAGTCGATTTGACCTGTTAATCGACAAGGATGATAAATTTGAATAAAACCCGAACGAGACGACAGCGATACGCCCGGACATCAAAGCTCAGAGGATATTCGATAACTGTTGAACAGATCAGACGAGACGACAGCGATACGCCTGGAAATCAAAGCCTGAATCGTGCTCGGTAGATGCGGAACCTGCAAGGTCGCCATCAAATTGATGCAGCCCGTCGATTCTTGAAAGAACTTGTTGAAAAGGAAAAGGTACTGGTGACGAAGTCATCAAAAAGTAGATTGCTTGAAAAGTAGATAAAAGTAATAGATTTGTTGTATTTGATTGGTTGACCTCTTTTACATTGCCTCTCGGTACATATTTATACCCTGGTACTATGAATCCTAAACAGACATTACAAAGTATTACCTAAACAAGTCTTATCTCTAAGGAATAAAAAATAATGACTCGTACCAAGGTCGGACTCAAAAGTAAACTATTAAAATATTGGCATAAATATTGCCAGTTTCCTTATCCATTGCTTACGATGAAACCTCTATCGGCACGCTCCTCATCTCTGTAGATTCCATCGGCAAAACCCATCGATAATGATTCAGCTCTGCTTTCCACGTTCTTCAGCTCTGTTTTCCATTGGCAACCATGCCTCTCTCTCCATCGGCAACACCCTCTGGCTTCATCGGCAATGTACGAGATCAACATGTCCTTTATCGGCAATCATCTATCGGCAACTCAGAAGCAATACTGGAGAATAACCACCTTCTTACCGATTTAGTTTAGTCTCCCGATCCTTATTGACACGTGCCAAAAAACGGTGTCAACACATGCCCCCCAATTTTGGAGTATAAAATACTTTATGCGCCGAAATTTCTTTTGAGCTATGATTACCTCCTGTCAAAATTACCTGTACAACTTCTCGATTATTGCGCGCATAGGCACCATACCTATCCCGGCGCTTCGATTCACCCGCTGGTAATGAAGAACAAGTCTGAAATACCCCTTTTTTCCTGCATTTTACGCATCCATCCAAATACTGGGGTAATATTTCTTTAAATATTTTTCATTTAATGCTCTGGGAAATATAACTCCTTCGAGGGTTTCTAAGATGTATGCGTTACCAGGAGCAGACTGATTTATCCGATAAGGACCTTCCCAATTAGGGGACCACTTGCTGAATTTTGAACTCTTAGTCCCAATCGGCAAAACCAATTTCCAGACTAAATCTCCATTTGTAAATTCTTTTATTTTCACCTTTTTATCATTCCACCTAGCAACCCTCTTTTTATTTTCTTCGATGTTAATTAAAGCCTTTAGCCGATGACCTGCTAAATCTTCTAATTCATCTCTCATAAGTGTATCATACTCATCAGCTGTCAACTGATCCTGAGAAAATACACGCCTAGAACCAGTCTTAATTTCCCAAGGCAAAACTGCATCATGCCCATATACCAACTGATATGGTGAAACCTTAGTTGCACCATGACACGCCATCCGATATGACCATAAGGCTTCATTTAAAAGAGTATGCCATCTCCTAGGATTTTCCTCAATTTTCCGTTTAATAAGCTTGATTATTCCTTTATTAGATGCCTCAGCCTGACCGTTAGCTTGAGCATAATAAGGGGAGGAATTTAGAATTTTAATCCCCATACCGATGGCAAAGTCATCAAATTCTCCCGATGTGAATATAGTTCCTTGATCGGTAGTAATAGTCTGAGGAATACCAAATCGGTAAACAATATACTCTTTCACGAAATCAATCATATTTGCCGATGACACTTTCTTTAAAGGAATTGCTTCAACCCACTTTGTGAAATAATCGGTAGCAACGAGTATGAATTTGTGTCCTTTACTCGACGGCGGGTAAATCTGACCGATGAGATCAATAGCCCATCCTCTAAATGGCCAAGGTTTGATTATAGGATTCATTACCGATGCAGGTGCTCTTTGAACATTACCGAATTTCTGACATGACTGGCACCCTTTGAAATATTTAAAACAATCCTCAAGAATTATCGGCCAATAATACCCATTCCTCCTAATCATCCATTTTATTTTAAATGCCGATTGATGTGCCCGACACACTCCTTCATGAATCTCACCCATTAGACTTTTCGATTCCTCTTCACTAAGGCATTTGAGTAAAATCCCATCTAAAGTGCGATAATATAATTCAGTATCAAGGAGCACGTACTTGGTAGCTTGAAACCTTATACGTCTCTCCACTTTCTTAGACGGATCTTTTAAATAATCGGCAATATCTCTTCTCCAGTCATCGGCATCAATTACCGATGTCAGCACTTCTCGGATCAATTGATATCCCAAAGCATGCTGTGCTAGCCTATTAGCTTCTTCATTGTGCAATCTGGGAATGTGTTCAAGGCGAAAATCTTTAAACTCCTTTAATATTTGCAAGCACTTTTCATGATAAGTAATCAAAACTTCACTTCGGCATTCATATGTTCCGATCAATTGATTAATGACTAGCATGGAATCCCCAAAGACTTCAACTGTATCGGCACGTATTTCTCTGAGCAATTCTAACCCTTTCAGTAAAGCTTGATATTCAGCCTGATTGTTTATTGAAGTGCCAGCAATCGGCAATGAAAATTCATATTTCTTTCCTCGAGGCGAGATTAACATAATACCGATTCCTGCTCCTTCGCCACAAGTAGATCCATCAAAGAAAAGTGTCTATGGAGCAATCTCAGCATAATCTACCACACTGCAATGTTGAGTAACAAAATCGGCCATTACCTGTCCTTTAACCGCTTTAGCCGATTCATGACGCAAATCAAATTCTGATAATGCTAAGATCCACTTGCCGATCCTTCCTTTCAAAATTGGCATCGACAACATATGCTTAACCATATCGTCTTTGCATATAACAGTGCATTCAGCCGATAGCAAATAATGTCTTAACTTTGTGCAAGAGAAATATAAACACAAACATAATTTCTCAATGGCCGAATACCTGGTCTCAGCGTCTATCAGTCTTCTGCTCAAATAATATATCACACGTTCTTCCCCTTCAAACTCTTGAATTAATACTGATCCGATAACATTATCATCGGCAGACAAGTACAACTTGAAAGGTTTCCCGTGTTGAGGTGGAACCAATACTGGAGGGTTTACCAAATATTTTTTAATTTCTTCTAAGGCTAATTGCTGCTCTGTTCCCCATACAAATTCTTGATCGGCTTTTAATTTTAATAAAGGACTGAAGGCTTTGATTTTTCCCGATAGATTAGATATAAATCTTCGAATAAAATTAATCTTGCCGATCAAGGATTGCAACTCAGTCTTATTGGCAGGAGCAACAACCTTATTAATTGCATCAATAGATTTCCTGCTGATTTCAACACCTCTTTGATGTATCATGAAGCCTAAGAATTGACCTGCCGATACACCAAATGCACACTTAGTAGGATTCATCTTTAAACCATGCTTTCTGGTGCACTCCAAGATTTTTCGCAGATCAACAAGATGACTTTCAAAACCTTCATATTTGACTACCACATCATCTATGTAGATTTCAACCAATGTGCCGATGTATTTATGGAAGATAAAATTCATAGCCCTTTGATAGGTAGCACCGGCATTTTTCAAGCCGAAGGTCATGACAATCCATTCAAATAAACCCACATGACCTGGACACCTAAAAGTAGTCTTGGAAATATCCTCTTTAGCCATGAAAATTTGGTTATAACCGGCATTACCATCCATGAAGCTGATGATCCGATGTCCAGCCGCAGCAATAATCAATAAATCGGCAACAGGCATTGGATAGCCATCCATCGGTGTAGCTTTATTAAGATTCCTGAAATCAATACACACACGAAGTTTTCCATTTTTCTTATAAACAGGAACCACATTTGAAATCCATTCGGTATATCGACATTGCCGAATAAAGCCGGCTTCAATTAACTTTGTGATTTCGGCCTTAATATCAGGTAACACTTTAGGATTACATCGGCGTGCGGGCTGCTGATGAGGCCGAAATCCTGGCTTAATAGGCAACCGAGGCTCAACTATTGACCGATCTAGTCCAGGCATCTCTGTATAATCCCAAGCAAAACAGTCTTTATATTCCCTCAAAATATTAATCATTTGCTGTTTACATTGAGAATCTAACTTAGCACTAATAAAAGTTGGCCTCGGCCTATCACCGTTACCAATATCTATTTCTACTAAATCATCAGCCGATGTGAACCCATGACCAAGTTTTCCACCATCGGCATACCGATCCATTAAAATTCATCTTCAGAACCGACTGCTTGGATCGGTGTAAGTTCATAATCAACAACCCTAAGAAATTCCGTATCCCATGCTTCTCCCGATATGCATTTTGTCCGTTCATAGGTCTCAGAATCAGCCGATGCGATTATATAAGAAGAATCACCAGGGATAACCTCAACCTTGTCTCCAACCCACTGTACAAGGCACTGATGCATCGTAGAAGGAACACAGCAGTTGGCATGGATCCAATCCCTTCCTAGGAGCAAATTATAGTTACCTTTGCCGCTAACGATGAAGAAGGTGGTTGGCAAAGTCTTGCTGCCGATAGTCAACTCAACACATAATGCCCCTTTAGCCGGAGACACATTGCCTTCAAAATCTTTAAGCATCATATCCATCTTGGTTAAATCCTGGTCCCCTTTTCCAAGTCTTCGGAACATGACATACGGCATAATATTAATTACCGCTCCTCCATCTATGAGTATTTTTGACACTGGCTGTCCATCAACCCTGCCTTTAACAAACAAAGCTTTGAAGTGTTGCCTTTCATCATCGGTAGGCTTTTCAAACATAGCCATCATTGGATCCAGAGTTAGTTGAGCTGCTTCATCAGCAAAAATTGCTTGTTCCTTGTCATCTAGCGCCAAGAACTCCATCGGCAACATGAAGACCATGTTAACATCTGCCGATGGACCTCCACCCTTGTGTTTTGGTTGCCATACTTGAGTTGTTACCCTTGGGATGCTTTCTTTCGGGCACTGTAAATTCTCTTGACGCATACGCTGTACCCTTCTTTTTTGAGTTCTCGTCAATCCTTCAGGGCACCATTGGGGGAGCTTTGTTTTCCAAATAGGCTGATAACGCTTTGTGTTCTGCTCATGGAAGCCTATGTTTGGATACCTGCAAAATATCCCTTCATAAGGAGCCCTTTCGTTAGCCATTTCTTCAAGCTCTGCCTGACCCCTTGGAAAACAATCAATATGCCCGCCAAGCCTGTCATGCACACTAACTCTGCCCCCCAGCCAATCAAGTGCTGACACTTTTTCTTTGATTGACTTATTGATGCGTACCCCTCGATTACTAGAGTGATGTTGTCTCTCTGCCGGATCATTTAAATAATAACCATTACATTCAGGGCAGGTATCGGTAGTGGGCAATTTAATGCCTTCTTCCCAGCAATGAACGAAAAACAGGCAATTCCAGTGATCTTTATGCCGACGTAACTCTTTCTGTTGCTGCCGATACTGATCCTCACGTTGTTGCTGATATCAAACACCATATGGAGGCCCCAGGGGTCTTCTGAAGCTACTACCTTCATTAACAATTCTTCTCCCTTTAGCGCCATCGGCAGGTTCCTTTCCCTTCACGTCATCAATAGTTATTTGATTTTTAGGGTCTACCGATGCATTTCTTCTAGCAGCCTCCGACGTTAATACTTTGGTTTTGCCTTTAGCCTCCACCATGTTTGCAGGGAACGGATATTGATCAATTTTCATCGGCTTCTGAGACTTTGAATTATCAAATGTGATCTTCCCGGATTCGATAGCCGACTGCAACTGTTGCCTAAACACCTTGCAATCATTGGTACTGTGCGAGGTAGCATTGTGCCATTTGCAGTACCTAATCTTTTTCAACTCTTCTGCCAATGGAATCACATGATTAGGAGACAGCTTAATTTGACCCTCTTGGAGCAAAAGATCAAATATCCTATCAGCTTTGGTGATGTCAAATAGAAACCTTTCTGGCTCTTTCTGACCGAAAGGACATGATATCGGCTTCTTATTCTTTACCCACTCAGCCAAGCCGATAATTGGTTCGTCATCAGAGTCTGAATCTTCTGCCTCTTCTACAAAGGACACCTTTTTATTCCAATTCTTTCTGGGTTCAAAAACCTTAGTGTCCTGATCAGAAATCCTCTGCACTATATGACTCAAACTTTCAAACTCTTATGAACCATATTTTTCTCTAATGTGTGGCAGTAACCCTTGAAGAGCTAAATCGGCTAACTGCCGATCATCAAGTACTAAGCTGTAGCATTTATTCTTTACATCTCTTAGCCTGTGTACGAAACTTTCTACCGATTCATCACTGCATTGTCTCAATTTTGTCAAATCAGTCAGCTTCTTTTCATATACTCCAGCAAAGAAGTACTTGTGAAATTGCTTCTCTAGATCGGCCCATGTAATAACAGAATTAGGTGGTAACGAAATAAACCATGCAAAAGCCGATCCAGACAATGATGAGGAAACTAATCAAACCCTCAATTCATCCCTGTTAGCTGCTTCTCCACATTGAATAATGAAGCGGTTGATATGCTCCATTGTTGAAGTATCGTCCTGTCCAGAGAATTTAGTAAAATCTGGTACCTTGTACCGATTTAGGAAAGGAATCAGATCATAGGCTGAAGGGTATGGGATCTGATAAGAGTAAGTATTAAGCTTAAGCTTAATCCCAAATTGCTCTCTCATCACTTCTGCAATTTTATCAGTCCAGTATGCATCTTGACCTTGCTGAGGCACAGGCTGAATTTCTGCTGGAGGTGCTGGCTGATAGGCTTCGATGTGTCCTTGTGAAAAATGAGCCAGAGCAATCGGCACATTTGTTATTGCTGGTCCACTAATTTGCTGCACAGGGTTCATCGGCCATGGTGCCGATGCAGGATTCTGAATATCTGCTTGCATATATTGCTGTTGAACCCCTGCCATCTGATACTCAGGCTGAGCAAAGTGCTGTTGAGCTGGCAATGGACCCGTCCCACTTGGATTAGGCCTCATCGGCACATGACTCGCCGATGGTTGATAGACTGTAGCCACTTGTTGCTCTTGCATCCTTGGATGATAGACAGCATAATTCCCTTGATTTGCAGGAACTCCAGCTAGAGGAACAATTGATGCCACCGGTTGGTTTGCAGTTGAAAACCCTTGTTGCATCGGCAGAGGGTTTGCCGATGGACTTGTGTATGATGCCTGATAGGCGACATGTGGAGTCTTCCTGATGGCAATTGTGCGGTAGATGGCGTTGTAGTATAGTGCGTCATTTGAGCCATCGGCCGAACCAGAGTAGCTAACGTTATGGGGGTTTTACCCGCTGTATCATGCGTCTGATTTAATCCAGAGTTAAAAGCAGGTAGATCTGGAGACATCCCATATCCCCACCAATCGGCAGGAACTCGTCGATTTTGAACTGAAAGACCCGACATTGCCGATGCCATTAGATCTGTACTTAATTGAGTATTCTTTGCTGAACTTGACATCGGCAGTGAAGATTCAGCAGCAGGCAGATCTGTATGAGGTGCAGAAACCCCTGGAGCCACAACGGCTGTAGTAGCCGATGGAGCTGTAGAAGATGACATCCCAGGCTGATGATATACTGGGCCAACATAAGCTGGTACTTGTACTTGTCCTTCTTTTAACGATTGAATAACAGTCTCTCTTAAGGTTTGCTTCATCTAAAGTAGTTGGGCATAACAAGCGCCGGCCGCCACATACTTGGCTTAAATGGTGGATAGGGCAATGGAGTTTTGCTTCCTAGAACTCCAAGACACCAAAGACCTACCAAGGAATTGGCAAGTCCCAAATGTACTCTTTCTCTCTACCTTGCAACCAGCATAATCCGAATCGGAATAGCCAAGTGTAGTGAAAGACGAGCCCTTGGGATACCATAAGCCAAGATTAGGTGTGAGCACCAAATATAAAAAAATTCTCTTAACGGCCATGAGATCACATTCTTTCAGATTAGATTGAAATTTTGCACACATGCACACACTAAGCATAATATCAGACCTAGATGCACAAAGATAATGCAATGATCCAATCATGGAACGATATACCTTTTGATCAACCGCTTTACCATCTTGGTCAAGATCAAGATGTCCCATAGTTGGCATTGGTGTGTTGATGGGTTTTGCCTTGTCCATGCTGAACTTCTTCAACATGTCATGGGTGTACTTGGTTTGGCAAATGAATGTTCCATCCTTGAGTTGCTTGATTTGAAAATCAAGGAAGAAGGTCAACTCTCCCATCATGGACATCTCGAACCTCTTGGTCATAGTCCTACTAAATTGCTCACAAAGCTCCTTATTAGTGCTACCAAATATTATGTCATCGACATATATTTGGCAAATAACTTTGCGAGTAAATAAAGTAGGGTTGACCTTTCTTATCTCAAATCCTTGTTTGAGTAGGTAGTCCTTGAGACAATCATACCAAGCTCTAGGGGCTTGTTTGAGCCCATAGAGCGCCTTGTGAAGCTTGTAGATGTAGTTGAGATGATGTGGATCTTCAAAACCCGTTGGTTGTTCAACATACACCACTTTGGAGAGAGGGCCATTGAGGAATGCACTTTTCATGTCCATTTGAAATAACTTGAAATCATGGTGAGCAGCAAAGGCACGTAATATATGAATAGAATCAAGCCTAGCTACCTGTGCATAAGTTTCCCCAAAATCCAAACCTTCAATTTGGGTGTAACCTTGTGTAACCAATCATGCCTTGTTCCTTGTGACCGTGCCATACTCATCTTCTTTGTTGCGGAAGACCCATTTGGTACCTATCACATTTTACTTGGGCCTTTCCACCAAGGACTAGACTTTGTTCCGAGTGAAGTTTCCCAACTCCTCTTGCATAGCCATCACCCAATCCTCATCTTTCAAAGCTTCCTCCACCCTAAGAGGTAACATAGAAGAAACAAAAGAGTAATGCTCACAAAAAGATGCTAAATAAAAACAAGTCATCACTCCTCTTTGTATGTTTCCTATCACATTATCAACGGGATGGTCCCGTTCAATGGATTGACAAACTCTTGGGTAAGGTACGGTTGTCCTTCTTTGAATTGATCCATCATCTTCACTATCAAGGTCTTGGTTGATTAGGGAAGTTCCATCAAGGCCTCCCCCTCGATTATCACCTTGGTTGCTTTCTTCAACTTGTGGTGGATCTTGATTTGCTTGTTCTCCTGAGTCATAACCATCTCTTGATGTAGAAGCATCACCATGGGCATTGATTGACCCATGATGCATGTATGGATCATGATGGACTTGCACTTATGCTGCATCATCATCATCTTGTTCAACGGGTTTCACTTCACTGGTGGCAAGTTTCTTTATCACTTTATGAGAAGGCTCCTCTTTACCTACAATTTCCATATTGACTTGTCCTTTGGACAGCCATCGGATTCTTCAAAAGTCACATCTACCTTTATTTCAGTAAGACCATGGTCTTATTAAAAACATGATATCCATGTTCGTTAGTACCATAACCAAGTAGGAAACCTTCATCAACCTTTGGTTCAAACTTAGAGCTTTTGAATTTATTTCTAAGTATGAAACACTTGCATCCAAAAACTCTAAAGTAATCAACCTTAGGCTTTTTACCGGTGAGTAGCTCATAGACAATTTTGTTCCTAATCTTGTGGAGATATAGGCGGTTGATTGCATGACATGCTGTGTTGACCGCCTCTGCCCAATAATCCTTCTTCAAAATTTTGTACTCATCCAACATTGCTCTTGCGGCTTCTATGAGCATTCAGTTCTTCCTCTCCACAACCCCATTTTGTTGGGAAGTGTAGGGAACCAAAAATTCATGCTTGATCCCTTCTTCATCAAGAAACTTCTCAATGTTGGTGTTCTTGAACTCTGTCCCGTTGTCACTTCTCACTCTCTTGATCTTCACATCAAACTCATTTTGAGCTCTTCTTGCAAACTTCTTGAAGATTTCTTGAGTCTCACTCTTTTCTTTCAAAAAGAACACCCAAGTGAAGCGAGAAAAATCATCAACAATTACAAAACCATATTTGTTACCTCCAATGCTTATATAAGCATTGGGTCCAAATAAATCCATGTGTAGTAACTCAAGTGGCCTTGATGTTGTCATGATGTTCTTAGTGGGATGTTTAGCTCCAACTTGTTTCCCTGCTTGACATGCACTACAAATCTTGTCTTTCTCAAAAGAAACATTTGTTAGTCCAAGAATGTGTTGTCCTCTTTGAAGGTTGGCCAAGTTCCTCATCCCAACATGAGCTAGTCGACGATGCCACAACCAACCCATGCTAGATTTTACCACTAAACAAGTCTTGGACTCCACTCTACTAGCTGAGAAATCAACTAGATAAAGCTTGCCCTTTAATTGACCCATAAAGACAATAGAGGAATCCTTCCTTTTAGAGACTTTCACACCCTTATCCGTAAAGAGACAATTGTAACCCATCTCACAAAGTTGTGAAACGGATAACAAATTGTATCCCAATGAGTCCACAAGTAATACATTTGAAATTGAATTATTATTTGAGATAGCAATTTTACCCAAACCAAGAATTTCTCCTTTACTATTGTCACCAAATGTTATTCTTTCACCCATGTTCTCATATGGTTGGAAGGAGGTGAACACGGTCTCTGCTCTGGTCATATGATTGGTGCATCCACTATCTAGCACCCAACTTGTTCCACCGAAGGAATAGGCCTACAAAACAAAATTAAGCCTTTGTTTTAGGTAGCCAATTTGAATTGGGTCCTACGGGGTTAGACACATAAGATTTGGGCACCCAAACACTCCTTAAGATTTGCCTCTTCTTGAGAGCGCCCACATATTTTATAACAATTTTACCATCCTTATCCCAACAACATAAATAATCACAAAAGTTGTTCCTTGAGATAGGCACTTGTTGCTCGGGAAGATTCACTTCCTTCTTCTTGATGTTCTTGTTGTTGGAGGGAGAGTTAGGAGTAACCTCAACATTATTCACCTTGTTGATGAGATCAGCAAGAGGCCTGCTCGTGTTGAACTTTACACAAGGCACACCATTTACCATGTTTCTCCCATTTGCCTTACCATTATACCTATTGTAAACAAGGCCATCCTTTATGAGTGGATGCCTTGATGCCTTATAAATTGTGGTTGATTGCTTATCCTTACTTTTGCAATCAATCTCCACAATGGCCTTCAACCTAAGAATCTCCTTCTCTTTCTTCTCTAGCTCAACAAGGTTAGTAGCATAAGCATTTAAATCAATATTATAGCATTTTACACATCCTTTACTTGTTGAAGCATTAGAGTCCTTAGAAGAAGTAGAAGTGCTCTTCCAAAGAGTGTCATAGTTTACCTCAAGCTCATGATATTTATTTGTCAAGCTTGTGAGGCTTTCTTGAGATAAATTGTAATCATTCTTTAGACTAGCCAAAGAGTCATTTAGTGAAGAGTGTTCCTTAGTCAAGCACTCAAATGAGTCCTTGGCTAAAGACAACTCTACACTTAACTTCTCAACATTTTTATTTTCCTTGGTGAGACATGCATCTAGTCCTTGGTTCTTCTCCCTTTCCACTAGGAGCATTTCACTTTGTGACTTAATGCATGTCTCTTGCTCCTCTACGGTGTATATTAATTTTAAGATTTTAGAGGTAGCTTCTTTACCATATAGCTTAATGATTTTAATTACATAGTTTTCATCAACCTCATCTTCATCATCACATTCATCATTAGAGTGTGTGGGAGTGTGGGATGATACCTTTTCCTCCTTTGCCATAAGGTAAGTAGGAATGTTGTTGTCGTCGTCGGAGAGGTTGGCAAAAATCTTGGGTGAGGAAGAAGTGTTGGTGAAGAACGATGTCGATGAAGAGGATGCATCATGTATAGCAATTGCAGCTACACCCTTCTTTTCATTATCATTTTCTTCATCACTATCATCATCGAATTGTCATTCTTCACCTATATGTGCTTCACCCTTCTTCTTGCTCTTGTACTTTTTGTCACCTTCCTTGTTGTACCTTGATATCTTGCCTTTGTTTGGGCAATCCGTAGCAAAGTGACCGGTGAGTCCACACTCATAGCAAAATCTCTTCCTATATTGCTTGTTTCCACCACTACTCCTCATCTTTTGTTTCTTCTTGATCAAGAACTTTGCATAATTTTTCACCATGAGAGCTTGTTGTTCATCAAGTTCTTCATCACTATCATCATGCTTGTGCTCACAACATCCTTTGTTGCAATGACTTGACCCACTTGCATGAGATGTCGTGAGGGTGATGTTTCTCTTTTGACTAAGTGTTTCTTTAACCTCATCATCTAGAACTTCATGATGCATAATCTTTGCAAGCATCTCTTGTGTTGTCATTGTGGTGTAATTTTCTCTTTCCATTATCACAGAAGCTAGCATGTTGTTCTTTTCTCCATACACTCTACATAGCTTTCTTGCGGCAGCTTGTTCATCTCATCATGTACATCGTAGTGCTCTAACTCTATTGTTCAAGGTCATGAATCTATCATACATAGCTTTAGTGGTCTCTCCTTCAAGCATGGTAAACTTCTCAATCTTTTCTTGTAGAAGCTCAATGTTTTCAATTCTCACACTCTTATCTCCTTCAAATGATGTTCTCAAGGTTTCCCAAATTTGCTTTGCATTCACTATACCATTAACCTTGTTGTTGTCTTCCGGAGTGAGGCGTTGCAAAATCAAGGTTGCAGCTATAGCATTGAGATGAAAGTCCATCTCATCTTTGGGTGTCCACTCACTAGGATTTTTAGGAATCTTCACACCAACTTCAACCGCTTCCCAACATCTTGCGGCTATAAGATGCAACTTCATCCTATAAGCCCAATCGGTGCATCTTACTCCATCAAAAGGAAGTGGCTTGTCAGGATTTATCATTGGCATATGAGGGTTGGTGTTCTTGCTTGTTGAGATATACTCATGTCCCACTTTTGAGTATCTTTTTGGTGCTTTGCTTGCATCATCACATTTTCATTCTCTTTGCTAGTTGCTTCTTGACTTTTCTTGTTAATGATCTCTTGCATCTTGTCAAGTCGCTCTTGCATCTTGTTCATTTGTCACTCTTGCATCTTGTTCATTTGTTCTTGTTGCTTTTGGAGTGTCACGGTGAGCTGTGCCATTATTTGAGCGGCTAACTCCTTCATTGAATCATCACTCATTGTGGCCATTGTTACTCTTCACGCGGTGAAGCGTTGATCCGAGGGACCTCAACTCTAATACCACTTGAAAGGACCTAAATGGCCTAGAGGGGGGTGAATAGGCCTGTTTGAAAATCCTAAAACCTACAAACTTAAAATGCGAAAGTTAAACACCAAACGGAACTTCCGGTGGGTTTGGATTAGAAGTTCTGGTGTGACTAGAACTTTTGGTGTAAACCGACCAGAACTTCTGGTGCCCTACTGAGCTATAAAATTAGAGTGAAATGAGTTATGATTTCGATTCTAGTTGTTACCACACCCTCCTAGATGTTGTAGATGATGATGTTGAACTCCACGAAGCTGAGCTTCTCATCAAATCGTAGATCGGCTCCTCCAACCTATGAAATTTTGAGGTAGAGAGGAAGAACATGAAGAACACGAGAACAAGGGTAGTCAAAGCTATCTCTACAGTAAGACACAAGATTTATACCAAGGTTTGGCAATCTCCACACAGGAGTTCCTACGTCCTCATTGTTGAGGTGACCACGAAGGTCCGACCACGAAGGTCTCCTCCCTCAAGCAAGAGCTTGAGATATCCACTAAGAACCACGAGTAGTACAAAAACTTTGGGGCGCCCTCACAAATGATTCAACACGGGCAGCCACGAATAATGCCTAGCCGGCTAGGGTTTCAAGAACCCAAGAGTAACAAATGCAAATCAAACCGGCAAGATGAGGAAGACAAGTGCTCAAGTCAATAATCGATGCTCCCGCTCTCAAATCTCACGTCCCTAGCTCAAAACAATCGAGGATTGAAGCTTGGAAGCAAAGGCGGAGAGAGAGTGGGCGAGCTTAGCTCAAAGGGGATTTTGGCAAAGCTTGGGCGTAGTGAATAGAATAGGCAACCGTCAAAAATGGGGGAGAGAGATTATATACTCGACGCTCAGATGAACTACTGGAAGTTCTGGTGAAACCCACCGGAGCTTCCGGTCCCTCAAAATCTAATTGTTGGAGGCAAGTCTACGCGAAGTCAACTAGAACTTCTGGTCGGGTTGACCAGAACTTTCGGTCGCTCTAGAACTTTTGGATTTGGACCGGAACTAAATACTCGCATGCGCACGCTCGCACCGGAGGGCTGACTGGGCTAACCAGAACTTTCGGTCCAGGTGACTGGAACTTCCGGTCTGACCAGAACTTCCGGATTAAGCCCGGAACTATTTTCTCGCATGCGCTTGCGCACGCCCGTTGAACCACCGGAACTTCCGGCTATAGAACCAGAACTTCCGGTGCACCTAGCTGAAAAACAATCTAAGTGTGAGAGTGCAGGGTGTCTCTCAAGCATGTAAAATAAACCAACATGAGCACTTGTATTCCATCTAGCTAGTCTAATTTGCATCCCTCTTGATAGTACGGTGTTTCCTATAACTCAATTTTAAATATAAAAGGATAATCCAATTGAGTCAAAGCGTCTTTCATCCATAGAAAATTTAGGGTGCTTGTATCACCAAATATTATCGTTCAAATCTTACAATGGACTAACACCTGTGTATTCACTGAGATAAACTTGTTAGTCCCTAATTTAATTGTCATTAATTATCCAAAACCCATTTCGGAGGCGAATGCACTTACATGAGTTGTCTGGGGCAAAGTTCTTCCCCAAATTGGATATGAAAGCAGGATATCATCAGGTTAGGATGCAACGTGATGATGAATACAAGACAACATTCAAGACCCATCAAGGGCACTACCAGTATAGGGTTATGACCTTTGGGCTAACCAATGCTCCTGCAATATTTCAGTCGCCGCCAGAGAACAAACGCGAGACGGTGAGAGGAACCCGGAGAACACGGAGTATGCCGGGGCCCCGGGGCAAGACTGGAATGGAGAACGAAAGGTGACCCGCAAGGAAAATGTTTTGGCCCACTTAATTGCTTATTTGATCCTTTACCTTATCTAAACTTTGCTTCCCCTAAAAAATCTAACTTTGCTAGGCCTATAATCTCCATTATAAGGCAAAATTTCTCCAAGAGTTTCAAACGTTACAAACTCATCCCCTGCCCACATTTCAAACCAACCTAGCCCACTAATCATACAACACATCTCGACGGCCCACTAATCTCCATTCTCCAAATCTAAATTTAGAGAGGTCGCGCCACCTGCAACGACGCCCCCGCCTGCACCCTCCCCCACCCGTGCGGCTGTAAGGTCTTAGATGGCTAGAGGGGGATGAATAGCCTATTTTAAAATCTACAAACCACTAAACCAAACTTGATTAGTATAACAAATGGTGTAAACATGATTTTGCCTAGCCTAGATGGTGAGTAAGCCTCCTAATGACAACTCTAATATATATTATGATCTCTATGTCACACAAAGGCTATGTCACTATTTTCTAATCTATTGAGCTAGCAAGATAACTAAATCTACACAAGCTACACAATATATATGAGAAAGTAAATACGAGAGGTAGGATGGCGATTTCAATACCGACGATGAAGTGAAGATGTTGCCAATCACCAAGATGATATTCAATCAATCATAATGACAACAATATATATATCAATGAAGAACCAATCACCGGGAGACAAGAGGATGACACAATTGTTGTATTCACCCGGTGTTCACTTGTGCATCGACAAGCTACGTCACTGGTTATGTCGACCAGCACCTAGATGGTTCTGTGGTGTGACTCGCAAGCCACTTGCCTCGCAAGGCACTCCATCACAAGGGAATCGTAAGACACCACTCTCAAACGAGGTAACCCAATGACACGCATAATGTATTAGCGTTGCTTTTGGCACTCCGCCGAGGACAAGCACAAGAACCTCTTACAAATCACAACGGAGGTGGGCAAGAACAATCACCAACTCTTCCTAACACCTCCAACAATCCTCCAAGTCGGCTAGGAGCGATACTCTCCAAGAGTAATAAGAAATCCACCGGCCAAACAACTCGCAAGTGCCACCAGATGAATCAACTCATGTAATGCACATCGGATCACTCAATCTCACTCAAGATTAGCAATCAAGCAAGAGAGATGAGTAGGAAGGAGAAGCTTTAGCTCAAAGGATGCACAAGAGTGTTAGAAATGCCATAGACCTCCCCAAGGGCCGGCCACCAACTATTTATAGCCATCCCACATGAATAGAGTCGTCGCTCCCTCTTTTCCTTTCTCTGCGTGTGCACTGGACGCTCCCAACGGACGCACCACGTGTCAAGTGCCCTTGCGTCCAATGCACCTTAGCCGACCACGTGGCACCATCTTCAAACGATGGCCATTGATCTCCAACAGTCAAAACATGATCACGTGCTGAGTAAATTGGCAACAGACGCACCACTGGACGCAGTCATGCTTGCAACAAATGCACCAAGGGCAGCGTTCATTGACAGTCCAGTAAGCTCCCCGAGAGCACAAATGTGCAAAGGACGCGTTCGTTGCTCAACACTGGACGCTCGCCCGCGTCCGTTGCCGCTGCTACTCACTGCTACTTCTTTGCCCTTAGCACTGGACACATTGATCAGCGTCCATTGCCAGCGTTCAGTGCACTCTTCTCCTGCTGTGCTTGGCATGGACGCATCCAGTGCTCCCAAGGTGCGCATCCAATGCATCTTACAACACTTGGCTTCTCATTTATCAACACAAACTTCATCTCCTTCATAAATGTGCCAACACCACCAAGTGTACATCACCATGTGCATATGTGTTAGCATTTTTCAAACACTTTCTAAAGGATTTTCATTCGCATACTAGATTCTAATGCATCAACATGAATAATCGACCTAGTGGCACTCATGAACTGAATTACCAAAGACTTACCCTCTTCATAGTTCGGCTATCGATCCTAAACCACTCACACCCTCTATGGTGTCTTGAGTGCAAAACAAAATGGCCCTATAGGTTATACCTTCGCCTTGAGCCCATTTTTCTTTCTCCATCAACTGCCAAGCCTCCACATGACATGCGACACTCCACATCATCATGTAACCATCCATCGATCTCGATCTTACTTGCTCTTCACTATTGGTTGGTCCATCGGCGCCAAGTCTTGTCCAAGCTTCATCATCGCAATGGTCCCTCAATTCGATGCCTCAACTTGCATTTCACACTTCCACACGGTCCATCGAGCCAAGTCCTCATCTTGATCTCCACCTTCTAGTTACACAACTCCATTTCATGACCCATCTACAATGAGCTTCACTTGGCAAGGAACATCATATCTAAATCATCCACTTAGATCAAAGGTTAGTCATAGGTTTTATCAATTATCCAAAACCAAACTAGGGACTTTCAGCGACGCTGCCTGCAGGCCACTAGTACGCCACGCCACTGGGGCACGCCGCGGCGCCGCAACAGCGCCGCCTGCCTCGGTGTAAGGTCAAGATGGTAAATTAGAGGGGGTGAATAGTCCTTTCTAAAAATTATCGCACCGGCTAACCGAAACAAATGCGGAATTAAACTAATCGGTCTAGCCAAGACTTCACCCCTCTAACTATGACTCTAGATGCACCTTGTAAAAGATCCTAAACAAGATAATCAAGGTGCCAATCTAGCTAGTGCTCTCCTAATCAAGTCTAGCTTGCAAGGTCACACATACCTAAGTAACTAGTACTTTAACAACCAAGAGAGCATCTACATAATTCTAATGAGTAAAAGCACAAATGCAATCTAAACTCACTAGATGCTCAAGGACAAGGCTACAGAAGCCGAACCCAAGAGCTCAAATTACTTAGCTACACAAACTAAGCAGTGCAAGGGAACTACTTTTAGCTACACAAGCAAGAAGGCAAATAGAGAGCTACACAAGCTATCTAATCACAAGAGCAACTACACAAGCTATGTATATGACAAAATATAAATACAAGCTTGTAAAGAGAATTTTAAACCATCGCGAAGTGTGGAACAAGATGACACGGCAATTTTTCACCAGGTTCACTTGGTTGCCATCAAGCTACGTCCTGTTGTGCCGACCGACACTCTCGTGATTCCTCTAGTTCTTGATTTCCAAGTCAAGGCCTCTTAAGGCAAGCTCTTGCAAGAGCACCGCGAGAGAATCCACACACAAGTGGTTCTTTGGTTTGACCCGCAAGCCAATTTTCCCCTAAAGGCAAGATCCCGCAAGAGCACCGCAAGACACCGCTGTGTCGAGTGAGGTAACTCAATGACACGAGTAATCCAATAGAGTTACTCTTTGCGATTCCCGCAAGGTGAGTACAAAACCTCTCACAAGTCGACCTTCGGAGCACCGCACAATCTCCGTTGCATGCCTCATGAAGTCTCCAGCCACAAAGCTGTCTAGGAGGTGGCAAGTCTTGTCCAAGCTTTACCATCACATGGTCCTTCGCTTTCAATCCTCAACTTGCCCTTCACACTTGCAACCGGTCCTTTGAGCCAAGACTCATCTTGATCTTCACCATCTTGGTCACATGACTCCATGTCATGTCTTATATGCAATGAGCTTCTTCAACATCACATGTGTTGAGCCTCACAACATCTGCAAGCCATTTTCATCACATGACATATGTTGCTTACACAGATGTACCTGTGAACTAATCCTGTGTATCTCAACATAAACATATTAGTCCATCTAAAGTTGTCACTCAATTACCAAAACCAACCAAGATAACTTTCCCAACCAAGGGACCTTTCACCCGGCCATCTCCCTAGCCGTCGATACGGCTCACGAAGATGATGACTGCGACCACAATGTCGATCAGTTTTATTTTGTGAAGATCATGGTGACAACAACGACCTGCTCCTCCATCGATCGCTCGTACACGCGCCTTGTCGTTGTCCTCCATCGATCGCCCGTGCACGTGCCATACCGTCGTCTGTTGTTCCTTCTCCGGCTAGATCCTCCTTTCCTGCAAGCCGAGAAGCTCCGATCGTGAATCGGTCAGGTGGGTGCTCGATCAAGAAACTCCCATCGTGAATCGGTCAGGTGGGTGCTTGATCAGGAAATACCCCAAACCCTTTTGGTTCCCGTCAATTCGTAGTTTCAGTCATTGCGGTGAAAATATTCAGGGCTCTACACTCGACACCCATATATCCAATAGAAGAACAAATGAGTTTTGGCAAAAAAAATGCTACAGATTATTCTACATAGACACTCATATATCCAGTAGGAGAACTAAGTCGGGAGTTTTGGATTGCTCCTATTGTTATGACAGTTAGTCCGTTATGTTGAAATTTGGGTATTGTTAGTTCTGACAGACAACGCATGATTGTTGTGCCCTCTCAACAAACATGAAATACGTTCATTTGAGACTATGGTTCTGTATTCATTGATCTGCTTTCATCTGAATGTTCCTAGCGCTAATGCTCTTCATCCGCTTCTCGTCGCTTTATGCCCTGTGAAATATATGTGTATACATGTAGACATGGTGATGGTGTGCCAATCTATGAATGATTGAATACAAAGGTCATGAAGGGTGATGATGTTCTACCTTTTCTGAATTGCATGGCATTGAGCATTCCACACAGCTAAAACCTGCAGGTATCTAAAAGGGAGAATTGGCTGTGGGACATGCAAAATGGTGGCCATTTGTTGGTGGACACTGCTAAAAATCACATTACTGAAAGACACTCCGTTTTTGTCAAATTTACTGACGAATATCGCGCCTATTAAAATATTTTTCTAACTTTGGAGGAGAGAGAAAAGTAGAAAAAGGACATTTTTGCCCCTGCCTTCTTTTCTTCCCTCTTCCTGCTCTTCTCTCCCCTTCCGGCCCACCGCGCCACTGCGGCCCCGCTCGTCGCTGCCCTACGCCGACGCGCCCTCTCCCAACCTCGGCCCCATCCACACCATCTCGCTGCTCTCCTCCACCGCCGCCTCGCTCTCCCACCTAGCCGCCACCCGCCTCCTCAGTGTGACCGTGTCCATGTCGGGCCCCTCTACTGGCTCCGCCGCCGCCTTCGACCCAACCTCCGCATCATCCTGCCTCGGCATGAGCCCACACACGCGGTGTCACTCGCGCCCACGCCCGGCGGCATGCTCGCCCGTGCATGGTGGCGGTGCCCGAGCCCCGCGACTGCGCTTGCCCGCGCGTGGTGGCGGGGCCCGAGCCCCGCGACTGCGCTTGCGTCCGGTGGTGCGCTCGCTAGCTCCCAGCGGCGGCGCCCGCGCCTAGCGATGGCACCCGGGCCGCTGGCGCACTCACCCAAGCTCGGTTGCGGCGCCCACGCCCGACGATTGCGCTCACGTCCGACGACGCGCTCGCCCGCGCCTGGCGGCACCCGCGTCCACCTCCAGAAGGAGCGGCTCCACCATGTCGTGCCAGATCTCCTCCAGCGCCGTGTTCCCGGCCTGGTGCGCCAGGTTTTCCTTGCGGCCTGTGAAGAAGTTGCAGACCACCACCATGTTGTCGCCGCGCTCTAGGAGATGGTCCACCAGGTGCTTCCCACGAACCGACACCACCCGTTACCACCACGCGCAGGCCGCATCGGCGCCGGACACCCAGCTTGGCTTCGAGCGCCTACGACACAGATCGAGCACCGAGGACGAGGCAAAGGTCGGCCTGCGTTCGTGGTCGGGAGTGCAGAGGCGGATGGAGGCAAACTGTGGTTGAAGGAAACCGAGAGAGGAAGAAGAATGGGATGACTGGTGGGGCCAAGGGAAATTTAGACAATTCACCGCCTTTCTCTCTCCTTTCCAGTCAAATAATATTATTTTAATCGAGCCAATGTCTTCCACCAAATTGACATCAAAACGCAGTGGCTCTTAGCAAAACTATTCTAAACGATGTCCATCAGCAAATGGCCATCATTCTGCATGTCCTGTAGCAAATTTCCCCTATCTAATTAGAGCTGACCCTCTTTCCTCCTGAAATCTATTAATTCTCTCTTTATTTTAGTGGCTACTATGCCAAGGCAACCAGGTCGATCTGGTCGTTTCTACAAAATAGAAAATCAGAGAAAGAGATAGTACTGATGCAACTGCAAACTTAACATAACCTGCATGCTTCAGTACCATTTGTTCACATCAGAAATAAAGGAATTCAAAAAAAATAAGCATATGTGTGTGCTCCAAATCCAAATGCAAATGCCTCAAATAGTGCCGTCATCCTCACTCGCAGGTGAGTAATATCCGATCCCAACCATTGCTCCATATATTCTCCCATCGTGCCATATATCATGGACCTCTACTCATATTCATATATGAAGGTACGAATTTGGGAACTGAATTGTCGATAATTATGGAGAATGAGGAATCTGGAGATCCCACAGATTGGTTACATAGTAATAATACTTATGTTTCAATTCGTAGAGGCACACATACAGATCTTTGTGGAATTGCTACAATAAGTAATTTTGTTTCTTTCACGTGTCTTGCAACGAGTGGGTACGAAGTAAACGACCACATATAATTTCTTTGAGTCATAGAAAAATTATGAATATTTTACAACAGGACAAAGAGTTGGATCATGAAACATTTAATATGGGTATCCGGATGCTCGCGAACAACCAATGCATGATGCTGAAGAAAGAAAAATACCACCTCATGGATCTTAAATTTGTTGTAAGTTATTATATATAACTCGTTCTAAAATTGTATAATTCATCAGAGATTGCTAATTTCTGCAAAGTCAATAGAAAATAACTAGGTTTGGACGAGATCCACGAGGTTGTGGGCTGACTGACAAAGCATATTATGAAAAATTGAAAAAAATACTTGAGTGTTGGCCAGGCATGCAATATCACATTAATTAATGTATCAATGTAAGTTATGTTCTATGTACTACTTTATACAATTAATTTATTTTATTTACCACTTATATATTCTCTGAATGTGTTTTAGATTCTACTATCGTATTATCAGGACGACCTGTATATTTTGTTCATAATAGACATGCAAAACAAAAATTGTGCGTATTATGGATCCACTACAAGAACAAAATGCTTTACCGAGTTGTAGTCAAGATATGGTATATACAACTACATTCAACGCTATTGCTAGAATGTTCATGCTCGTCATGGGACTATCAAAATCAAAGAGAAACCACTGTATATGTTCATGGAAGCGAAAATATCCTGCATGTGTAACAAAGGTTACATCAAACACTAAAGACTGGTAATCACTTGCCATATGGTTAAACTTTGTTTTAACAAAAACAAATATTTTAGTTTTGTATGCCAAATAAACAACTGATCAACAATTTCTAGAATACAATTTCTTAATAGTTTTGTATGCAGGAACTTGGAAGGCTTTCTTGTATACAATTTCATGAAATTGTGGGATGGTGTAAGATTGCCGCCGATCAACAATGTTAACATATGCAGTCTCAAACTATATTTTCTAGAATTCACGAGTAAATAATGACATAATATTATTTTCCATATACAGCTATCAACATCACTGAGGAGGGAGTTCTTGGCTGATATTTTGACGAGTCATGCAAACAAATGTTACGACAACATCCTTGAAGATATCCAATATTTGATTAAGAAGTCATGGAAAATGTAAAGATGTCTGGTTATATGCAGTGATGATTCCCAAAATATATATAGACTCAAATATAATTTTCTAAAAGTTAATCTCTCCAAAAACAAATTGGTTGGTTTATATAGCATTCCCTATAAAAAAACTGTAGCGTTAGCACGGGCATTATACTAGTGTGTTTGTTAGTGGTAAAAAATATTTGTATTGCTAAGACTAGTTTACGGTGGCTGTTTAGAAACTTTGCCAAAACCTTTGCCCTTGAGATGAGCAAGGCCTTTCAATTAGCATGCTTGCCTCGAGTTTTGTGTTGGCAAGGATTTTCCTTGCTGAGACAAGCTAGCCGAATTGGCTCGCCTCAGCCAACAAGATTTGGCTTCCCTAGCTAGGCTAGGCCAAGCTAGCTTGCTTGGAAACCAAGCAATTGACATTTTCCTTCGAACACTCCCCATCATCATGACCATCATATAAAAGCAAAAGTCTAGCACATTCTCATACTTCACCTTAAAGACTAGTATTCCATGGTCTTTAACCTTTTCTCCACAAGATTGTGCAGTCCATCTCCCATGGATGGAAACATCAAGCCAACTATTAAGAAAAACCATCTACCACTCTAACCACTTTTGACAATGTCCTTGCTGATTTTTGTGCTAAAATTTACGTAAAAGCTTCCACCATAAGGTGTATAGGAATGTCATGAACCTACACCCAAAGACCTATCTTGATGATGACTAACTCTGAGGGCCTCCAAAAGCCATCGTACGACACCACATTTATGGCATCACCCCTATGGTGCCAAGGTCCTCCATTTGTGACGAACTTTAATGTATCTTCAGACCTGCGAACACTAGAACAAAACGATTCTCCGTCAAAGGTCGCGCCTCCATTGTATCATGTAGACCCCAAGCCTTGCTCGTCTTTGTGAACAGGATCTTCACATTGTAGGGTTTGCTTGAATAGAAACAGAAAATAGCCAGCCACTTCCTTGTCGAGCTCTCTCCACCAGCGTCCTGATCGAACTTATCCTCGTCTTCTACTTCAAGTCCACCCCAGCAAATCCAGGACCCTAGTGTTGGACCGCTTGGTGCTACACCCTTGCTTCATCATGTGCACCACGCGTGCCTTGCCTGCCAGTAACGTTTGCACCCATACTCTGAGACTACCGAACTGAGCCTTCAAGTGGGAAGTCTCCTCCTCGTAGATCCCATGTCATCACCACACCACCAAAATCACAAACTATCATAACAATGTTTGGTTGTAGGCGACGTACTAGATGAGACAATATTCGATGTTAGGGTTCCCTTCATGCTCCGCATAGTTTGGGGAAACCTCAATACAACCACTATTTGGTTGTACTCCAATGCCTGCCGCAGAGCTCCAAGAAGATATCCATACTTTCTATGATTGGTGAAAGACAAAAGGAGAGTTTCCTCATCCAGATAAGACCAGGGAAGGCAGTCCCCATAAAATCCCTATTCGGACCTTGTTGTAACGCAATAGAGCACGCGATGTCAACCAGAGATCCCACGAAGAGGGGGAGCCCATGCACAATCCTGTGACATTTTTTCATAGCAAGGATTAAGAAAAGGATTTTGTTATTTATCTGTCAACAAATTTTATTGTGTTTTATCTGTCAGAATTTCAACCGTTGAATTTGCTTGGAGATGTGTGCGGCTGTTTGGGTCTGCTGACGGGTCCGCCCACGCTAACGGGTTTGTGAAATAGAACCTTTGAAACCCACAATCCTTTATCTTTTCGTTTTCATCTCCCACGCCGTTCTTCTCCATCCTCTCAGCTCCCCACACGCGGTGTGCGCAGGCGGTGGGTGGGCGAAATCCTCGGCGCCGCTTCGCTTGCGCTGGCGCCCTTCGCCGATCCTCCTCGTCGAGCCTCGTGTGGCCGCGCTTCGCCTGCACCATGCCTTGCCGCGCCTCCCGCGCCGCTGTTGTTGGTGTGAGGCTTCTGCTAGTTGGGGCTGAGCTGCTTGGGTGGCGGTGTTGCCCTCGTGGGCTGCTCGCTCTGTGCCGCTGCCGTGGCCACCGTTTCACCTTGTCGTCGTGGCGGGGTGTGTTGGGGCGCGACCGTCGCCGCGCTCTCCCCTGTTCCGGCCACCGTGGATTTGCTCATTGAAGGAGCTGTCGCTGTGTTATTCGTAAGTTCCTTGTTCCTGCCCCCCCGCCGCCCA
>CM041641.1:18203598-18343278 GCA_023333625.1 Bothriochloa decipiens | reverse complement strand
AACGGCCAGACAAAGATGTCACCTCAGGGGCTACCACAACTAACTATAGGATTGAGCGCAAATCAGGTAAACCTTAGCCTAGAACCACGTCTACGCTAGCGTTTCCTACTCTAATCTCATGTGAAAACTAGAGCACACAATACGAGCGAAGATCTAGTAAATAAAATAAAGCAAGATCTAAAATATAAAACACTAAGAAATAATAATTGAATAACCTAGAGATACGAAGATAAGACGAATTCGTAGATGTCCAAAGTCGTACAAGATCCGATAGATCCGGCTCCTCAGTTCTCTCCTCTCATCTCTCCCTAATCTCTAATTTACAACTAGATGAACTGGACAACTAGATGAACTAGAAGAGACTCATCTAGAGGGACATCTACTTCTACTTGGATGAACAATCAAAACCCTAGCTTTTGCTTCGTAGGTAGATGTGGCGCTATGGGGGGTCCCTAAAGGCTGCTTATATAGGGGGGATGGAGTAGGGGCAAAGGAATTGCTACGTAATCAATCCGCGTCAATTTTCCATGCCACAGCCGGATCCATACACCAATTTTTGGGCCACCATCGGATCAAACCGACCTAGTGAAAGTCCCTAGATTGGTTTTGGCTAATTGATGAAACCCTAGGACTAAACTTGATTCTAAGTGGATTATTTAGATAAGGTGGTCCTTGCCAAGTGAGGAGCTCATTGCATATGAGACATGACATGGAGTATGTAACCAAGATGGAAAAGATCAAGATGAGTCTTGGCTCAATGGACCAATTGGATGTATGAAAAGCAAGTTGAGGCTTTGATGCGAAGGACCATGCGGTGGTGAAGCTTGAGCAAGACTTGGCACCAATGGACCGACTCAACGGTGAAGAGCAAGTAAGATCGAGACCGTTGGACCAAGAGGGTTACATGATGATGTGAAGTGGATCATGTCATTTGGAGACGTGGCGGATGATGAAAAAGCAAAATGGGCTCAAGGCAAAGCTATAAAGCTATAGGGTTATTTTGTTTTGCACTCAAGGCACCATAGAGGGTGTGAGTGATTTAGGATCGATAACCAAACTATGAAGAGGCGAGATCTTCAGTAATTCGGCTCATGAGTACCACTAGGTCGATCATACATGTTGACATATTAGGATCTAGTGTGCTAATTGGAAAACCTTTAAAAATCATCATCATCATCATAGCTTTTTTTCCAAGCAAGTTGAGGTAGGCTAGAGATAATACCCGAAAGAAACCGGTCACAAAGTAACACATAAAAGTCATGGTTCAGGCACGTAGATGGCTAGTCTTTAAGCGCTCCTATCCATAGCTAAATCCTTGGAGATATCCCACTCCTTAAGGTCCCTCTTAACCGACTCATCCCAAGTCAGCCTAGGCCGACCTCTGCCGCTCTTTATATTTTCGTTCTGCTTTAGAACCCCACGCAACGGTGCCTCAGGAGGCCTTCGTTGAACATGCCCAAACCATCTCAACCGATGTTGAATCAGCTTCTCCTCAATTGGTTCTATCCCAACCCTATCCCGAATATCGTCGTTCCGGACTCTATCTCTTCTAGTGTGCCCACAAAACCAACGCAACATACACATCTCTGCTACACTCAGTTGTTGGACATGTCGCCTTTTTGTAGGCCAACATTCCTCACCGTGTAACATCGCCGGGCGAATCGCCGTCCTATAGAACTTACCTTTTAGCTTCTGAGGCACCCTTTTGTCACAGAGGACACCAGAAGCTTGACGCCATTTCAACCAACCGACTGAAATTCTATGTCTAACATCCTCATAATGTCTCCATCCTTTTATAGCATTGATTCTAGATACCGAAAGGTATCCTTCTTGGCCACCACTTGCCCATCAAGACTAATGTCTCTCTCCTCGCGCCTAGTCATGCCGAAATCACACCTCATGTACTCGGTCTTGGTCCTACTAAGTTTGAAACCTTTCGACTCTAACATGTTCCTCCATAATTCTAACTTCCTATTGACCCCTACTCTACTCTTATCAACTAGCACCACATCATCAGCAAAGAGCATACACCAAGGCATATCCCCTTGTATGTCTCTTGTGACCTCATTCATCACCAAAGCAAATAGATAAGGTCTCAATGCTGAACCTTGATGTAGTCCTATCTTAATTAGAAAGTCATCGGTGTCGCCATCACATGTTCGAACACGCGTCACCGCATCCCCGTACATATCCTTTATGAGGGTAATGTACTTAGTTGGGACTTTATGCTTTTCCAAGGCCCACCACATGATATTTCTTGGAACTTTGTCATATGCCTTCTCAAGGTCAATAAAGACCATGTGCAAGTCCCTCTTCTGCTCCCTGTTTCTCTCCATCAGTTGACATATTAAGAAGATCGCCTCCATGGTCGACCTACCAGGCATAAACCCAAACTGGTTTTGGTTACACTTGTCTCTCTTCTTAGGAGATGCTCAATAACCCTCTCCCAAAGCTTCATCGTATGGCTCATCAGCTTGATCCCACGATAGTTGGTACAACTTTGAACATCTCCCTTGTTCTTGAAGATCGGTACTAATATACTTCTCCTCCATTCTTCAGGCATCTTGTTGGACCAAAAAATGAGGTTAAAAAGCTTAGTTAACCAATCTATCGCTCTGGCACCTAGGCATTTTCACACCTCAATGGGGATACCATCAGGGCCCATTGCTTTACCTCCCTTCATCTTCTTCAAAGCTTTCTCGATCTCTGTCTCCTGGAATCTCCTCAGTCAAGGGTAGGACCCTCATTCTCCTCATTGAACAACTTGTCAAAGTACTCTCTCCATCTATCCTTGATCTCCTCATCCTTCATCAGAAGCCAGTCTGTTCTATCCTTGATGCATTTGATTTGTTTGATGTCCCTTGTCTTCCTCTCGCGGATTCTAGCCATCCTATAAATGTCTTTCTTCTCTTCCTTTGTGCCTAACCGCTGATAAAGGTCATCATATGCCTGACCTTTTGCCACACTCACAGCTCGCTTTGCAGCTCTCTTTGCTACTTTATATCCCTCGATGTTGGCTGCACTCTTGTCCTGGTGGAGGCGCTTGAAACACTCCTTCTTCTCCCTAATAGCCCCTTGTACCTTGTCATTCCACCACCAAGTGTCTTTCTCTTCCCGTTTGCCTCCCCTACTCATGCCTAACACTTCTGAAGCCACCTTCTGCACATATGTTGCCATCTTTAGCCACATGTCGTTTGCATCTTTTCCTTCTTCCCAAGGCCCCTCGCCTAGCATCCTTTCCTTAAACATCTGTGTTGCTTCCCCTCTAAGGTTCCACCACTTTGTTCTCGCAATCTTGGCTCGATTTTCCCGACGGACACGTACCCGAAAGCGAAAGTCAGCCACCACAAGCTTGTGTTGAGGGACAACACACTCCCCAGGTATCACCTTACAATCTAGGCAAGCACGTCTATCCTCCCTCCTCGTAAGGATAAAGTCAATCCGGCTCGAATGATGTCCACTACGAAAGGTCACTAGGTGGGATTCCCTCTTCCTAAAGAGGGTGTTCGCTATCAACAAGTCATAGGCCAACGCAAAATTCAAAATGTCCTCTCCCTCTTGATTCCTACTACCGTACCCAAACCCACCATGCACCCACTCAAAACCTACATTAGTTGCACCCACATGACCGTTGAGGTCTCCTCCTATGAAGATGCAAATTTTTGTTGAAATCCTGCTAACTCTCGGTTACAAAGGTGTTACACTTGTTGGTTAGCATGGTGGAGAAGATGGCATCATCGACAACTTGTTTCTACCGATTTAACAAGCGTCGGACACACCAGGTTCCAGCGCCAGACGCTGGGGCTGTGTCCGACGCTTGTCGGCCGTGAGGTGTACTGTGATGTTGGTTCGGATGTGTCTGAACGAGTTGCGTCGGATGCATGATGTCAGCGTCCAGAGGAGAGTAGAGCTACGGCGCGTGCTAGCAGTTGAACGCGTCGGACGCTGGGTGAGCGTCTGACGTGCATCTAGAGCTAGCGTCCGGAGGTTGAGTGTTTTGACACCGTCTCTACACTGCATCCGGACCAACTGTGTAGCATCCAACGGTGGGCTTTGGATGCGTTTGATGCCCCCGTAATGACTAGTTTTGAACTACTTAGTTTGGCACGAAAATGTTGAATGCGTCGAACGCGTCCGACGCAGTACCATCTAGCTCGTCCGACGGTCCCGATTATTGTGGTTTGAAGGGGTAATGGCTCTTTTGGCTTGTGGAATGTTACAAATAGAAGATGGCCAATTGATTGCCACCTCCATAGACTTTCTAACACTCTTTTCATTCTTGTGAGCTAAGGCAAACCCCTCCTACTCATCTCTGTTGCATGATTGCGAATCTTAAGTGAGATTGAGTGACTCCCAGTGCATTTGCATGTGTGATTGCATCTAGTGGCACTTGGGGATCATTTTGCCAGTGAATTTCTTGTTACTCTTGGAGAGTAATGCTCCTAGCCGGCTTGGATGTTGTTGGAGGCATTGGCAAGAGAAGGTGATTGTTCTTGGCCACCTCTGAATTGATTTGTAAGAGGTTCTTGTGCTTTCCACGACGGAGTGCCAAAAGCAACTACAATATATTGCGTGTGTTGTTGAGTTACCTCACTTGAGAGTGGTGTCTTATAGTGCCTTTGTGGAGGCGTGCCTTGAGGGGCCTTGGCTTGCTGGTCAAGAATCGAGGAACCACCTAGGTGTTGGTTGACACAACCAGAGACGTAGCTTGTCGGTGCACAAGTGAACTCTAGTGAACAAATCATTGTGTCACTTGTCTTCGATTGGTGATTGGCTTCATTCTCATTGTGTTGTCCATTGTGATTGATTGATTATCATTTGGTGATTGACAACATCATCTCTCTTCACCGTCGATATAAGAATCACTATCCAATCCATTGTATTTAATCTTGCAAGCTATCTTGTGTAGAAAGTAGCAACATAGCCTTTGTGTGATGTAGAGATCATAATATACTAGAATTGTCATTATGAGGCTTGCTCACCATCTAGGCTAGGCAAAACCCGCTTTTACTAAAGGGTTATGAGGTTGCTACGCTAGCCAGAAAACAAAAAATTTCGACCTCATAAACCAGGATCTACTGCTAGTTACAGGTTACGGGATTACCACTAGACGCGCAGGTGCAGCGGAAGACGACTTTGTAACAGAATCGACCAATTTATTAGACCACAAGCACGTAATTCTCCATTAGATAGCAAACTTACATGATTGAGACCTAATAAACCCGGTAGTCATACCGAAATCTCGAGGGATTTCAAACTTTTTGGCATAGCCAAGATCGTAATAAGTTTAGCTGTCACTATTCATAACATACATAGTTCGCACATAGTTCAAAACATCGGAGTTCGAAATAAGTTATTACAACCCAAGTTCAAATTTGAAATAAAGTGAAAGCGATTTAGTTCAAATCCGCACACACACTTAGTTCAAATACAGTGCCAGGTCCTCAGTCAATATCCAGCAAAAGCATAAGGTAGAGTAGAGTGACCATGCCCAAGGTCTAATCATCACCCAACGCGGGGTAGAAGCAGTGCTGACAATAGCCATAAAACATCTCACCATCTGCAACAACATGAGAAATAAAACCCTGAGTATGAGAATGTACTCAGCTAGACTTACCCGTCATAAACTAAAAATAAATTGACTCCAAGGAGTATGCAAGGCTGTATAAGTAGGATAGCTGACTCATAAGTTGTGAAAAAGCTTGCATTAAAGAAAGGTTTGATCATAACCTTCTAGCATTGTATTTTAATCTGATTAACCTTATCATGCTAAATTAGCACCTGTACTAAAGAAGCATGGTAATAATTGTTCAATAAGAAAAGTAACCAATTCCGGTTGAGTATCTTTCAATCTCAATAGCTCAACCATCTCATCTCTTGTTCAAGGTCTTACTACGATGCTGCTGCTCAAATCAAGTGTTCACTGTCCAGGAATGATGGTGATTATAATCGATTACTAACCAGCTGGTGGGGTATTCCTCACACAAACCACACTCACCCGCTAAGGTGAGCTACAGATCACCGAAGATTCAATTCGGATAAGTCACGGGATCAACAGGTACCATCGTATCCAGGAACCGCCTCGCTGCCTTATTCAGGGTGACCCTGACCTCGGACTTACTCTCCGTGTAACCCGTGGTCTCCCATCTTCTCCAATACGATGCGTACAGCAGGTCGACTCCCGGTCCAAATCAAACTCAGGCTTCATGATCGGAACGACTTATCCTTCCAGCTAAATGTGAGGCATAAATTCAATATGACTTGAGGACGTACAACGGACGGTGTCCTAGTTCGACATAGACGGGATAACCTCACCGAACCTCCAGTTCAGTCCCAACACCAATCCCACCCGGTATCGATTTATTATCTCCACATGGTTATCCAAGATAACAATGTATTCAACCATTCCGAGAAACCACCTATAACTCGTGGATGACAGGAAATCACCCGACTTCTACTGATCTAGTTAAAGCAGGGCTAAGCAGATAATTAGACCTGAACCTAACAGGGTTGAAGTATAAACAGTGGCAAGGAATATAAGTAATGCAGTAACGGTATAAAACAACGCCTATAACTTAATGCATCAAACAAGTAAAGGACTCAAGTTAGATAGTTTGCAAACCACGGGGAGAAGGCTCCGGGGCTTGCCCTTCAGGAATGAGCTTGGCTGGTGGTCGGGACACTCGAGAAGATCAACCTCGGGATCCTCTTCTGCTGCTATCTCCCACACCATAGTTTCCTGCTGGCCGTCCTCTTCTGGTGCTCCGAAAACTACCGTTTCGAGCTCTGACGATCCTGTATGATGCATAGTGCATATGAATACTATGAATATATAAAAATACAATGTAATGCTGATGGTGAATGAATGCTCAATTGAATACAAATGACATGATTTTAAAACATATAAGATAAGCACATATCATCTGCATTCTCTTCTACAAACAATCCTTTAAACAAGCCTCGTATTATAATTTACTTACACATTAAAAGGAATTATAAATGACTATTGTTTTTCACACTACCCTCTACTAAACCAAAACCAATAACAGATTATACAAATCACAAATAACGAAAAAAACATTATTACAGACATGAAATAAAAACTTAAAGCATTATTAATAATTGAAAGAAATCAGGGCAGAACTATAACATGACTTTAGATTACTTAGAAAATTTTATAAAAATTACAAAAGCTTAAGCATACCTAATGTAGACTACCATAAATTTTTCAAGCCAAAACAGTAAGTACTTTATCCTACATAAAAATGACAAGGCAGCACAATTCAATGGGCATAAAACACTTTGTACATAGAAATATGTCAAACAACAGATCTCAGAACATTCTTAGCTCTAGATTGACATAAAAACATTCTCCAAAAAGTTTCATGCACGAATCACTTATATATTATTTATTATGAATTATTTACTATCTACTTGAAATAGGCATCATAAATAGACAGAATAATATTTGAATTTGACATAGCCTTTCAATATTTTTCACAGATAGAGCATAATATAATAAGACTAACAAACTTGGTTTCATATTTTTCTGAGCAACAGGGAATTACTTATGTATTTTCTAAGATAAAAGCAATTAATAGGGATAAATAATATATACAGAAAAGTATCATAAATTTCATATTTCACATTTTTTATGCATACATATTTTCATAATAAAAATACTGCAAGTTGAACCAACTCATTTGGACTAAAAATGAGGAAGTTATGATTTTTCAAAATTTTTATCAAATTCTGGAAAATCCATTTTCGAAAACTAACTGAACTGAAAATGCTAACTTGACTCTGCTAAGTGCACACGACGTTGTGCACCCAGACTGAACCTATGCTGACGTCAGTGCTAACATCATGCTGACGTCACCACGGGACCCACACGTCAGCGGGACACAGCGGGGAACCGGTCGCCGGCCGACAGGATCTCGCCGGCGGCGAGGTCTCTGGCGACACTATGGTCATCACTCGACTCGTCTCAGCAGCGCGGACTCATTGGTGTACAAGATGCAAGTAATTAGCGCGGTTTTGACCGTCGGCCACGCGCGACGGCGGACGGCAGCGAGGCTCGACGGTGAGCTCGCCGGGATCGGTCACGGCGGGACACAAGGGCTTGCCTACCAGCTACAGCAGACCAAGGCGACTCGGATTAGCTAGTCAATGAGATGAAATACTGGCCAAAATGATGATGGCGAGGTACGCCGACGAGCGGCGGCGCAACCCGCGACGGCGGTCGACCAAATCCGACGGACTCGAACCCTAATCGGTCCCATTAGCTACACCAACCTACACTACTCGAGTAGACGAACACGATGTGCAAGCTAATGGAGGGAGAGAGGGGTTGCTGGCCATGGCAGACCACGCGGCAGTCGAGGCGGCCATGACCAGCGAAAGGGGAATCAGCCGATTCGACCTATACCTTATGGCTCGAGGGTAGGGAACGCGCGCAGGACGTGTCCCATGTCAAGGTGGAGCTGCTAGCGAGTTAAGGGCAAAATGTGTCAAGGCTATGAGGTGCGGTGGCGGTGCGAGCTCGCGGCGGCGAAAATGGCGGGCTCCGGGTCCACTTGAGCTCGGGAAGAGGAAGGCGAGGTGAGGAGGGGTGTCTGGTGAAAGAGAAGAGAGCGGGGGAAGAGAATGACGCGGCCGTGAAGCCTTGAAGCGGAAGCTCGGGCTCGGACAGGCGCATGGCACGCATGCGAGCGGAGCGAGGCCGAGCGGAGGGCGAGTGGGCGAGCGGTAGGGCCAGGCCGAGTGCGGGCGTGCGGCACGTGCGAGCGGCGCTCGGATGGGGAGGCCACACAGCGGGCAGCGGCGTCGCTCGGCGTACGGACGTCGCACGAACGGCGTCGGCGCGGACAGCGTCGCGAGGAAGAAGAAGAGAGGAGGAAGAAGAGACTGGCAGGTGGGTCCCACTGCGCCAAGATTCGTGCAGAACCTGATTTCCTCCATATTTTCGAAACTAATCTGAATTTTGAAAAACTTTTAAAAGATGAAATGTTCCTTTTGATGAGTAGAACATTTCACTTTTAAACATCAAATCCTAATTCTGCCTAGAATTTGAATTTCAAAAATAGGGATTTAAAATTAAAAGAAAATCATTTTTATAAACTATTTTTCATATTTTTGACCCACTTCCAAGCCTTTTCAAGAAATGACCCCAAAATAAGTTTTGCTCAAAATAATTTTCTCTACAAACTTCATTTAACACTCAACCCCAAACAAGCAACCTATCACACAGCTCTAGTTCAAATCAAAGCAAGCACATTTCTCATTTTATCATTTCATGTAAACAATGACTATGCAAAGAGATGATTATGCTCATGATATGCAAGATAATGCATGCTTAACACCATGGTGTTATAGCCCTTCCCCCCTTAAAGAAATCTTGTCCCGAGATTTGACTAGACTAACCATTCTTTATGAAAATTGGGATATACTTCTTTTAAATAGTCCTCGGTTTCCCAAGTGGCATCGCTATCGTCATGATTGCTCCAAGAAACCTTGTATCGCCTGATCACACGATTTCTGGTCACTCTGTCTTTGACATCCAGGAGCCTCATAGGTTTCTCTTCATAATTTAAATCTGAACTTAGCTTAATGTCTTTGACTTTAACGGCTTCTTCGGTTGGAACACGTAGACATTTCTTGAGTTGGGATACATGGAAAACAGGAAACACGGCACTCATCTCTTCAGGCAGTTTGAGCTTATAGGCCCACAATCCTTTTCTTTCTACTATTTAATATGGACCGACATAATGAGGTGCCAATTTCCTTTTAACACCAAAACATTGCACTTTCTTCATAGGAGAGACCTTCAGATACACATAATCACCAACATTAAAGACTAGAGGTCTTCTTCTCTTGTCAGCATAACTCTTCCGACAAGATTATGCAGCTGCTATGTGTTGTTGAATTGTTCAAACTTGCTCTTCAGTTTCTTTAACAAAGTCAATACCATAATATCTTCTTTCTCCAGGTCCTACCCAATTCACAGGCGTTCTACACCTTCGACCATACAGTGCCTCAAAAGTAGTCATCTGTATACTCTCTTGGTAACTATTGTTATAAGAGAATTCTGCCAAAGGTAACCACTTCTCCCATGAACCCTTGGATGATAAAACACAAGCCCTCAGAAGATCCTCAAGAACTTGATTCACTCTTTCTGTTTGACCTAAAGTTTGAGGATGATAAGCGGTACTACGGTTCAGCTTTGTCCCCAAATCCTTCTGCAAGTGTTCCCAAAAATGAGCGATAAACTGAGATCCTCAATTAGATACAATTGTCTTGGGAATCCCATGCAAACGGATAATCTCCTTGAGATAAATATCAGCATATTGAGGCGGTCGATAATCTGTACGAACTGGAATAAAATGCGCACTCTTGGTAAGTCGATCAACGATTACCCAAATAGAGTCATGCCCTTTTGGAGTTGTGGGAAGTCCGGTAATGAAATCCATACTGATATCTTCCCATTTCCATTCAGGAATTGGCAACAATTGAAGCATTTTGGCTGGCTTCAAATGAACAGCCTTTATGCGACAACAGATGTCACACCCTGCGACATAAGCTGCAATCTCCTTTCTCATTTTTGTCCACCAATAGCGAGCCTTTAGATCATGAAACATCTTACTACCGCCAGGATGAATAGATAACTTTGATAAGTGAGCTTCATCCATGATTTGATTTATGAGTTCTCTATCTTTTGGTACGACCAGATGATCATCAAACCATAAGATTCCCTTCTCATCTATTCTGAAATGCTTGATTTGCTGTTTCAACACCCTTGCCTTGATATGACCTATACCCTTGTTGGTTTTCTGACCCTTGATGATCTTGCTTTCAAGCGAGCAACTAATTTGGATGCTACGCAGCACAACAGGATGCATGAGGCCAAAACCGTCTGCTAACAAGGGTTGAATAGCATGGCAATGTGATTTTCGACTCAATGCATCTGCGACTATGTTTGCCTTGCCTGGATGATATAAGATCTTCATATTGAAGTCCTTGATAAACTCCATCCATCGATGTTGTCTCATGTTCAACTCGAGTTGAGTGAAGATATACTTCAGACTCTTGTGATCAGTATAGACTTTGCAAAAGTTACCCAACAAGTAATGCCTCTAGATTTTTAGAGCATGCACAACAGCTGCAAGCTACAAATCATGGGTCAGATAATTCACTTCATGCTTCTTCAACTGGCGTGAGGCATAAGGTATGACTCTCCCTTCTTACATAAGCACACATCCTAAACCGGTTTTTGATGCATCACAATATACATCAAACTTTTTCCTAAATCTGGTTGCGCAAGAATAGGAGCAGTGGTCAACGATTCCCGCAAGGTACGGAAAGCCATTTCACACTCTTCTGTCCAAACGAACTTCTTCTCTTTCTGCAACAGATTTGTCATAGGTTTGGCAATCTTCGAGAAATCCGGAATGAAACGATGATAATATCCGGCTAGACCAAGAAAACTCTGAACTTCATGCACAGAAGTTGGTGCTTCCTAATTCATAACCTCTTATACTTTGCTCGGATCTACTGAGATTCCCTCATCAGATAGAACATGGCCAAGGAATTGAACTTTCTTGAGCCAAAACTCACATTTGATAAACTTAGCATACAACTTATGTTCCCTAAGCCTTTCTAGAACAATCCTTAGATGCTCGGCATGATCTTCATTATTTTCTGAGTACACCAAGATGTCATCAATAAACACCACCACAAACTTGTCTAACTCAGGCATAAAGACCGAATTCATCAGATACGTGAAGTATGCAGGAGCATTTGTTAAGCCAAAGGACACAACAAGATACTCATACAATCCATATCTGGTAGAAAAAGCGGTCTTAGGCACGTCTTTCGGTCTAATCTTGATCTGATGGTAACCAGAACTAAGATCAATCTTGGAAAACACTCTCGCCTTGGATAACTAGTCAAATAGAATGTCAATTCGGGGTAACGGATACTTGTTCTTAACGGTCACAGCATTAAGTGGACGATAATCCACGCATATCCATAGAGATTTGTCCTTCTTCTTCACAAAGATAGTAGGACAACCCCATTTAGACACACTAGGGCGAATAAGACCCTTGTCCAACAATTCTTGCAACTGATTTTTAAGCTCTGCCAATTCATTTGGGGGCATCCGATATGGCCTCCTAGAAATTGGGGCGGTGTCAGGCAATAACTCAATGCGAAACTCAACATCCCTATCTGGTGGAAGACCCGAAAGCTCTTCAGGAAAAACATCCGAAAACTCACACACGACAGGAATTTCGGGAAGAGGGGTCACACGAGTAGAATAGGATACACTCTCTAGCTTAAACTTTCGGGGTAACGGCACTTGAAATGTACCCTCCCCAAGAGGATTTCTGATAGATAGCACCCTATTACCTGTATCGATCACAGCACCCCAGAATTTCATCCAACTCATCTCCACTATGACATCCACTCCTAAGCTAGATAGAACTATCAAGTTCAACCGAAACCTCCACTTGTCTAGATCTATAGTTTCCCCCTAAACTATCTGCTTAGTTGTTATATCAGCCCCAGCTGAACTAACCTTGAATTCAATGCTCAATTCAAGTATCTTTTGGTCATGCTTCTATGCAAATGCTTGACTGATGAAAGAATGCGATGATCCAGAATCAAACAAAACAGTGGCAGGGATTTGATTCACAGAAAACATACCCACAGTCACTGGTTCACCAGCAAGAATCTCCTCAATAGAGGTGTTGTGCACACGAGCTTGGTATGGGGCCTGTTGCTTCTTGGGAAAAGGGCAATAACGAGCAAAGTGCCCTGTCTGGTTGCAGTTGTAGCAGGGTCCATTGACAGGTGTCTTGTTAGCACCAATCAGGCTGCTCTGTCCTGCTTTCCCCTGTGGAGCAGGAACTTTAAATGCCTTGTGCTGCTTCTGCGGATTCTGAGCTAGATAGTTGCTCTGCCTTTTCTGCTGCGGGGGCCTGAATCTTGCCCCAGACATCGGTGGATGAAATGGAGTACGAAAAGCAGTTGGGGCTCTTGCCTGAGAAGAACCACCTCCATCATGGGCTCTCTTGCGATTCTTGGCAGCAGCATGAACGTTGTTACTATTTTCTTGCATAATACAATCATTCAGGAAATCATTGAAAGTAACACGGGTAGAAGTGCTCATGGTCTTCATCAACTTGGAACTCAAGCCTCTCTTGAAACTAGCTATCTTGTCCTCATCAGTGTTAACAAACTCAGGAGCATACCGACTCAAGGTATTGAAGGCGTGCAGATATTCCTTCACATTATGAGTTCCCATAGTGAGTGATAGAAACTCAGTCTTCTTCATAGCCATCAAACTTGGAGGAATGAAATTCCCCCAAAAAGCACATATAAAGCGGTCCCAAGTAATAGGAACACCCTGCTGAAAGGTGGTGTGATGTTGCTTCCACCACGTCCCCGCTTGTCCCTCAAGTTGATGGGCTGCATACTCCGCCTTCAGTTCTTCTGTTAACCTTAGAAGACGAAATTTGTCTTCCATTGTGTTGAGCCATTCATCTGCCTCTAGTGATTCTGGAGCTTCTTTAAATACAGGGGGTTTAGTGTACTGAAAATCCTTGAAGCTGCTATACTGATTCTGCTGAGGACCCTGACGAACATCACGGGCCAAACTTTCACGAAGAAGCTGCTCCATGTTGCGCTGGCTGCCCAAGAATTGAGTAAACAGCTGCTCCGCATTGGTCAGAGGTGGGGGTGGTACACCACGTGCAGTATTATCGGCACCCTCTTCAGCACCACCACTACCATTACCACCCGAACCACTACGGGTAACCGGCATCTGCATATTTTAGCAATAAGTATTTATTAGGTGAATGTTGTCATAATGAGAGGTGAATGTAAAAATCATGCCAAACTGAATTTATCGAGGGGAATAAATTCGCACAATAAATAGAGGCACAATAATTCTAATTTTCACATCACAACATCACTAATAATATTACTTTGAACCATCGCAAAGCGTCTTACAACATCCATATTTTGCCAGCATACATACACTGGACTTTTAAAGGTGTACGAATATTGCCACCTCAAACACCATGTTCCAACATTACATCAAAGTCTCAATAGCGTGCAAAAGGGTTACATGACCACCCGGCAGGAACGCAAAAGAACAACTAGAGACTAGCGATCATCAACAAGGCTACTCTCCATTGTTGCTACTCTCACTAGAAGCACCGTTCATAGCCCTTCTAGTTGTTGCTAAGGCTGCCCTCAGCTGACGGATCTCCTCCTGCTTCCTGTGCACCTCCTCGTGAAGACTAGCATTGTAAGCATGAACACCCTCCACTTCCTCTAGCACCTGTTGCTGACAGATGCTAAGATGATGAAACTCGGACCAGGCTCCATCCCTAGCCTGAGCCATCTTCTGGCTCTCCTGAACAACCTTATCTCGATGCTGAGACACACGGGCTACCTCCTCTCGTGAGCGCTGAAGCTCACGTGTCAACTCACGCTTCTCCTTGTGTGCATCAGCTCGAGCCTCCTTGAACTCCTCACTTAGACGAAGTGCCTTAGTCTCCATGCTGACATAGGCCCTCATCACTGCAAACATAGCACTCATGGCAGGCATGTAGCTGCCTTGCGCCTCCTTAGGACCTGCCTTCAGTGGTTTTCCCTCAGCATGTGGCCACCTAGAAAGGCGATGAACAAAGGAAAACACACCAGGAAAAGCCTGGGCAAGTTGGTGTGGGATCTCCTCCATCAGGTGCTCCACCACGTCAAAATCTGCAAACGTGGCACCCGTCTTGGTAGTCCTGTCCGCACCAAAACAGCGCCACCCAACCCAGTGGGGGTCACCGTCCAAAGGTGGGACAACTACCTCCACCCGAGCCTCTCCATAGTTCACCAAGTCATCCTTGTCCAAGTAGTAATGAGGCTCCATGCCCACCGTGTACCTAGCATTGGAGAGAATCCTCCAAAGAATGCTAGGCATAGCGTGCTCCTCAAGAAAAGTGTCCACCTCCCTTGGCACCGACTCACGGACAGCCAAAGGACCACGGGGCACTCCTCCTCTAGTGGACTTGCGAGCAGTCTGCTTGGTTCTCGGCATCTGTCTAAAAGTTGTATATCCCATGAGTTTATAATTTTAAAGAAATGAGAAAATTATTTATAAGGGAAGAAACCATGAATGTATGAATGAGCCATTTTAACCATGATGCATGCATGTTACATACGTCCTCACGAACTAATAATCTAACGCGCTATGCGGTGGCATACATCGTTCTCTCATTTATACGTAAATACTTCGTTCTACCGTTCACGCGGTTAGTGTACCTGCAGAAAATTCATTTCAGCCCATATCCCATATGAATGCAATTCGACGTAAAAATTCACGCACCTTCCGAACAAGGTGAAAACACCAATTACTTACTACCCCAACAAGTCGCGCAGAAGATGACACCGCTAGAAGACGGTCCCAACATGGGATACCTTCATATCAACATGTATACAACATGTAAATAATCCAACATCATTAAGCACTCCCCTAGACTGGCATTGCATCCAATCATGCTCTCACAACTCACACTTACTAGGGCGTAGAGGCAATTTGATCCATACATTACCACTCAAGTGAATGGCACCCATACGACTCCGTCATTGTATAGGCAACGACAAAACAGAAAATATGATGCAATTCCCCAAGTTAGTACTTAATTAAGCCACCTGAATTCCTATTGGGCATAAAGGATATGACCACTGGCACACTCTAAATTTTCCAAAACCATAGATTTGAACACCTATGTATAGCTATACATTTTGTAAATACTTTTTGCAAACAAAAACTCTTTTATTTTAAATACTTATGAATAGTAATGCTAAACCTTGCTCCGATGCCAGCTGTAACAGAACCGACCAATTTATTAGAGCACAAGCACGTAATTCGCCATTAGATAGCAAACTTACATGATTGAGACCTAATAAATCCGGTAGTCATACCAAAATCTTGAGGGATTTCAAACTTTCTGGCATAGCCAAGATCGCAATAAGTTTAGCCGTCACCATTCATAACATACATAGTTCGCACATAGTTCAAAACATCAGAGTTTGAAATAAGTTATTACAACCCAAGTTCAAATTCGAAATAAAGCGGAAGCGATTTAGTTCAAATCCATACACACACTTAGTTCAAATACAGTGCCAGGTCCTCAGTCAATATCTAGCAAAAGCATAAGGTAGAGTAGAGTGACCATGCCCAAGGTCTAATCATCACCCAACGCGGGGTAAAAGCAGTGCTGACAATAGCCATAAAACATCTCACCATCTGCAACAACATGGGAAATAAAATCCTGAGTACGAGAATATATTCAGCTAGACTTACCCATCATAAACTAAAAATAAATTGACTCCAAGGAGTATGCAAGGCTGTATAAGTAGGATAGCTGACTCATAAGTTGCGAAAAAGCTTGAATTAAAGAAAGGTTTGACCATAACCTTCTAGCATTGTATTTTAATTTGATTAACCTTATCATGCTAAATTAGCACCTGTACTAAAGAAGCATGGTAATAATTATTCAACAAGAAAAGTAACCAATTCCAGTTGAGTTTCTTTCAATCTCAACAGATCAACCATCTCATCTCTTGTTCAAGTTCTTACTACAATGCCGCTGCTCAAGTCAAGTGTTCACTGTCGAGGAACGATGGTGATTATAATCGATTACTAACCAGCTGGTGGGGTATTCCTCACACAAACCACACTCACCCGCTAAGATGAGCTACAGATCACCGAAGATTCAATTCGGATAAGTCGTGGGATCAACAGGTACCATCGTATCCAGGAACTGCCCCACTGCCTTATTCAGGGCGACCCTGACCTCGGACTTACTCTCCGCGTAACCCATGGTCTCCCATCTTCTCCAATACGATGCGTACAGCAGGTCGACTCCCGGTCCAAATCAAACTCAGGCTTCACGATCGGAACGACTTATCCTTCCAGCTAAATATGAGGCATAAATTCAATATGACTTGAGGACGTACAACGGACGGTGTCCTAGTTCGACATAGACGGGATAACCTCACCGAACCTCCAGTTCAGTCCCAACACCAATCCCACCCGGTCTTGATTTATTATCTCCACATGGTTATCCAAGATAACAATGTATTCAACCATTTCGAGAAACCACCTATAACTCACGGATGACAGGAAATCACCCGACTTCTACTGATCTAGTTAAAGCAGGGCTAAGCAGATAATCCTACCTAAACCTAACAGGGTTAAAGTATAAACAGTGGCAAGGAATATAAGTAATGCAGCAACGGTATAAAACAACGCCTATAACTTAATGCATCAAACAAGTAAAGGACTCAAGTTAGATATTTTGCAAACCACAGGGAGAATGCTCCGGGGCTTGCCTTTCAGGAACGAGCTTGGCTGGTGGTCGGGACACTCGGGAAGATCAACCTCGGGATCCTTTTCTGCTGCTATCTCCCGCACCACAGTTTCCTGCTGGCCCTCCTCTTCTGGTGCTCCGGGAACTACCGTTTCGAGCTCTGACGATCCTGTATGATGCATAGTGCATATGAATACTATGAATATATAAAAATACAATGTACATGCTGACGGTAAATGAATGCTCGATTGAATATAAATGACATGATTTTAAAACATATAAGATAAGCATATGTCATCTGCATTCTCTTCTACAAACAATCCTTTAAACAAGTCTCGCATTACAATTTACTTACACATTAAAAGGAATTATAAATGACTATTGTTTTTCACACTACCCTCTACTGAACCAAAACCAATAACAGATTATACACATCACAAATAACAGAAAAAACATTATTACACACATGAAATAATAACTTAAAGCATTATTAATAATTGAAAGAAATCAGGGTAGAACTACAACATGACTTTAGATTACTCAGAAAATTCTATAAAAATCACAGAAGCTTAAGAATACCTAATGTAGACTACCATAAATTTTTCAAGCCAAAACAGTAAGTACTTTATCCTACACAAAAATGACAAGGCAGCACAATTCAATGGCCATAAAACACTTTGTACATAGAAATATGTCAAACAACAGATCTCAGAACATTCTTAGCTCTTGATTGACATAAAAACATTCTCTAAAAAGTTTCATGCACAAATAACTTATATATTTTTTATTATGAATTATTTACTATCTACTTGAAATAGGCACCATAAATAGACAGAACAATATTTGAACAAGACATAGCCTTTCAACATTTTTCACAGATAGAGCATGATATAAGAAGACTAACAAACTTGGTTTTACATTTTTCTGAGCAACAGGGAATTGCTTATGCATTTTCCAAGATAAAAGCAATTAATAGAGATAAATAATCTATATAGAAAAGTATAACAAATTTCATATTTTATATTTTTCATGCATAGATCTTTTCATAAGAAAAATACTGCAAGTTGAACCAACTCATTTGGACTAAAAATGAGGAAGTTATGATTTTTCAAAGCTTTTATCAAATTCTGGAAAATTCATTTTCGAAAACAACTGAACTGAAAATGCTACGCGTACCCGACATGTACCCAGCGACTTGACTCTGCTATGTGCACACAACGCTGTGCACCCAGACCGAACCTATGCTGACATCAGTGCTGACATCATGCTGACGTCACAACGGGACCCACACGTCAGCGGGACACAGCGGGGAACGGGTCGCCGGCCGACGGGATCTCGCCGGCGGCGAGGTCTCTGGTGACACTACGGTCATCACTCGACTCGTCTCAGCAGTGCAGACTCATTGGTGTACAAGTTGCTAGTTATTAGCGCGGTTTTGACTGTCGGCCACGCGCGACGGCGGACGGCGGCGAGGCTCGACGGTGAGCTAGCCGGGATCAGTCACAGCGGGACACAAGGGCTTGCCTACCAGCTATAGCAGACCAAGGTGACTCGGATTAGCTAGTCAATGAGACAAAATACTGGCCAAAACAATGATGACGAGGTACGCCGACGAGCGGCGGTGCGACCCACGACGGCGGTCGGCCAAATCCGACGGACTCGAACCCTAATCGGTCTCATTAGCTACACCAACCTACACCACTCGAGCAGGAGAACACGATGCGCAAGCTAATGGAGGGAGAGAGGGGTTGCTGGCCACGACAGACCGCATGGCGATCGAGGCGGCCATGACCGGCGAAAGGGGAATCAGCCGATTCGACCTATACCTTATGGCTCGAGGGCAGGGAACGCGCGCAGGTCGTGTTCCATGTCAAGATGGAGCTGCTGGCAAGTTAAGGGCAAAATGTGTCAAGGCTGTGAGGTGCAGTGGCGGTGCAAGCTCGCGGCGGTGAAAATGGCGGGCTCCGCGTCCGCTTGAGCTCGGGAAGAGGAAGGCGAGGCGAGGAGGGGCGTCTGGTGAAAGAGAAGAGAGCGGGGGAAGAGAATGACGCGGTCGTGAAGCCTTGAAGCGGACGCTCGGGCTCGGACAGGCAGAGCGCAGCGTCAGGCTTCGACGAGCGCGTGGCGCGCATGCGAGTGGAGCGGGGCCGAGCGGAGGGCGAGTGGACGAGCGGTGGGGCCAGGCCGAGTGCGGGCGTGCGGCGCGTGCGAGCGGCGCTCGGATGGGGAGGCCACACAGCGGGCAGCGGCGTCGCCCGGCGTACGGACGCCACACGGACGGCGTCGGCGCGGACAGCGTCGCGAGGAAGAAGAAGAGAGGAGGAAGAAGAGACTGGCAGGTGGGTCCCACTGCGCCAAGATTCGTGCAGAACCTGATTTCCTCCATATTTTCCAAACTAATCTGAATTTTGAAAAACTTTGAAAAGATGAAATGTTCCTTTTGATGAGTAGAACATTTCAATTTTAAACATCAAATCCTAATTCTGCCTAGAATTTGAATTTCAAAAATGGGGACTTAAAATCTATTTAAAATTAAAAGAAAATCATTTTTATAAACTATTTTTGACCCACTTCCATGCCTTTTCAAGAAATGACCCCAAAATAAGTTTTGCTCCAAATAATTTTCTCTACAAACTTCATTTAACACTCAACCCCAAACAAGCAACCTATCACACAGCTCTAGTTCAAATCAAAGCAAGCACATTTCTCATTTTATCATTTCATGTAAACAATGACTATGCAAAGAGATGATTATGCTCATGATATACAAGATAATGCATGCTTAACACCATGGTGTTATAGCTGATGTTACAGCCTTGATGTAGTCATACGCATCGCAGCAGGCAATGCAGTTGCATGGTCGTCCGTCACCTCAATCCCCTCGCGCAGTTCGTCCCGGTGCTCTAGATGCAGCACCTCCGAGGAATCCCACACGTGCAGGGCAGAAGCGATGCGCCTCTGGACTGCTAGGTCCGCGAGGAGCAGAAGGCGTGAGCGTGGGGAGGGCGATGGCGGCTGCCAAAGGTGTGTATGTAACCCTGACCACGCGCCCTACCCCTTGCTTATATAGGCGTCCCCAATGAGCTCACCAGTTGGAGGCCCATTAGTAACCCTAAGCCTTATCTAATTCGGGTCCAACCCGAATTAGGCTTCTAGCCCCTTAAGCGTGCGACCCTATGGGTTCACGCACACATTGACATGGGCCGAATACTCCTACTTGCCCAATAGTTGACAACGGCCTCTAGCAAGGTGTGACAACTCCTATGTACATGCAAAGATCATATCAGATGAACTACTACGACCACATACAAGTTATTCCCTTTGTCACTCGATATATGGTTCAACTCGTGGGTTAACACTTAACCCAAGCACGACCATGCATTTGTTGATCCAATCACTTGAGTGATCCAGTGATATCTCTCTCGCGTAGAGAGGGGCAAATTCCATCTTGATTGTCTATGTCTCAAAGCATGCTTCCCGACCACCCGAAGACCACCTTTATAACTACCCAGTTACGGAGCAGCGTTTGATAGTCCCTAAGTTGGTCGTTTCACATCTTGAGTACATACCACAATCTTAGGTCTAAGGACATAATGTACATGACGTGAATAGAGACTTTCTCATGTCGGGTCAGTCCAGCCTACATGTCTCACATGTGCCCACATTATTAGTTTGACATCTCCATGTCCATGACTTGTGAAACATAGCCATCAACTAATACATGTGCTGGTCTAATATTCAAGTGTGCTCTCACAAGAACGCCGACCAGGGACAACTTTAGAATAACCATTCAAGTAATTGAGTTCCACAAACAATTCACATAATCGTCAATCAATACAAGTTGTCTATAATGGATATTCAATGAACACTTTATTAATCATGGATACAATCGGAATATCATCATCTACATGATTAGCTCTAGGCATATTCCCAACATTTACGTCATTTGTTATACTAATCAAGTTTGGCTTGTGTTTTGTAGAAATTTTTATACTCTATTCACCCCTCTAGCCATCTAGGACCGTTCACCTGGACATAGCTTCATAGCCAAGGAAGCGTTGGAACAATCTAGGAAGAAAACCAAGAAGAACTGGTCGTTTAGTGTCCGAACCGGAGCCAAACAGACCTAACCTAGTGCTGTCAGCGATTTATGGAGAATTCTAGAACCTTCTCGCCAACTAGACCACTTGGTTCAGCCAGCCCAGTCGCATCCTGGGCAGCAGACCGCGCTGGACCGCCCTTGGGCCAACACGGCACCTCCACTGTCCATGCGGCTTGTCCAAAATGTCGCCGCCCCGCCTCCCGCGTCTGCGCGTGGACGCACGCGTTTGTGTCTGGTCGCTACACAGCAGCCCTCGGTTGGCAACCTCGTGTGCATGTCTCCCCTCGTGAGAACAGGTGCTACAACGCCAAGGGATAGCGGGTCCTGTCTTGGCCGGCTATCACACTGCCGTCAGTGCTGACTTGGGGTGTGATGACATCACCATGCTTTTTTAATTTGCAAATTCCATATTTTTTATTCCTAAATCCAAATATAATAAATAATATACCTATGTTGATCAGCACGACGAGCTCTTCATGATGGTGTATTCAAATACACCATTTTAGATTCTTTTATTTGGTGAAAAAATAAGACTCCTTCAAAACAACTGAGAACACCAAAAACTCATGGAGTTTATTAATCAAACCCTGTAACTATCGTCTGTGATTCATTTGATGTTAATTAATGCAAGGCAAAGCTCGTTGCGAGCGGTGACTGGCATGACATGGGAGGGGTAGCTGCGATTGGCCTAGACTGGTCTGGCCGTAGTGGAGCTCGACGCGGTCGAGCACAGCTAGAGAGGTGACCTCCGCATGGCTGGGCAGTTAGGGCGGGGTAGGTTGACCAAGGATGGTTAGGACCGACAGGCTAGGGAGGGGGTGCATGCCCCCTATGAGTGCATATTTTTTACCGAAACTTTTACAATTTAAATAAAAAATTAAAATTCAACATTGTTGCCGCCTAACATTGAAAAGAAACAACTTTCTGGCTCCGCCCTCGGGTGCGGCTATGGAGGAATGGGAGCTAGGCAATGGAATCCTCGTGGGTAGGGTGAGGGGCAATGGGGAGGCATGCCAGCGCCGTGGCCGACAGCGTGGTAACAAGTTGAGGCGCACACATGTGCGGTGGGGCAGGGAGAGTCTGGGGGTGTGTCATGTCGGAGTGTGCAACTAGTGGCGAGAGGGTGCTCATGGTTGACGACGAGGCTACATCCGTGTGACAATCCATGATCTTGCACCTGAAAACATGAGGATAGCGAGGTATGTACGTGCGTTGCGACCATGGTTGATGAGAAGGAAGGAAGATGATAGAGGAAGAAATAGTACGTGGTGGAGCTAGAGGTTGAAGGACAAGCTACGTGTTGGCCCCATGAATTGCATCAACATTGGAGAAGATGGAATGGAATGCTTATGGCAAAGTTATATCCTATAGGACATTTCATTTCACCGGTCTAAGATGAGTAGAGAAGTGCTTGATCATATTTAGGATAGATAGTCAAACTATAAGGAGGGTAAATCTTTTAGTTACAATTGTTATCTAGGAAAAGTCTTTGAAAATGAGGTTTGGTGGGGTTGGATAGTTCTCTAGATAAGATTTGCAAAATGTCCAAGATCATAGAAATCGAAGTTTGGAGCTAAAAGTTATGGAAGTTTTTGTTTTGCTGCTAAAACTTGAGGGGCCATATATATGAGAGCTCTAGTCTGGACCATAGATTCAAAGATATCTAGACTAATAATTGTTCCAAGCTGAGGGTGTGTACCGGAGGTCTGGTTACCAAACCATAGGTTTGATTTTTCTCTAATTGTTTCCTCAAAAGTTGACAGGCTCAATCGGAGGTTCGGTTAAAACTAAAGGTCCAGTTCGGGGCTATTTTAGGGCTAGAAACCAGAGTTCTGATTTGAACCAGAGCTAGTTCTGGTGGTTTTTGCCCCAACTGTCATATACGAAAAGAGATATTGGGGGAACGTGGGAGTGGGTTTGGGCCACACCCTTGGGTGGGTGGCTTTCTAGTGGATAAGGGAGGGTTTCCTACCTTTTTCTTTACCTCTTGCCTCATTTTTAACTTTGGGGAGAGCTCCCTTGGTTTTAAGGCACTCTCTTGCCTCATTTAGTCTAATCACAGAATTGGCCTCCCTTGGTTTTAAGGCACTCTCTGCCAATGGTTGTTGAAGAGCCCATATGACACATGGGCCATTCCTCCCCTTGAAGAAGTCCAATAGGGTTACACGTTGTAACTTGTGAAATCCTCCCCCACTAAGAGAGCACTTGTGAATTGTCAACGCCTATATATATAGTGCCCAGAGCATTGTTGTAAGGGATGTCTCTTCTTCCATTCATTTGCAAATCTGTTGGCGGTCCTTAACCCACATTGTATACTGCCAATAAGAATATAAAAAGCACACCAAACTTAGTGAATAGGGCTTTATGCTAATGATTTCTATGAGTTTTGGTGTTTCACTTGTTTTACAGGGCTTATACAGAAATACACCTAAAGTGGGCCAAAAGTAGAGAAATATAAAAGAAATAACTAAACCTACTTTGGCCCATATCAAAACAAGATAAAGAAGGCCTAATCATTCATCATACTTGGGCCAAGGGCCAAATCACGGCTGGTCCACCATACAACCAAGGCCTAGACTCAAAAGGCGACGCTATGTAACAACCTAAATTTTGTATTTTTGAAAAATAGAGTAAAATGAATAATTTATGTATTTTTGTGCTCATGAAAACCTAGGAAAATAATATTTTTTATAATATTAAAATTTATAGTAGGATAGAAACATGGTTGAGCATGCTGGTGCATTTATATTTTTGTATTGAGTGGTTTTCAATCAAAAGTGAAAAGGAATTCAAAATCCCTTTGAAGAATGTCTTTAAAAAAAATTCTGAAAATAAAAAAAAAGAGAAAAACTCTCTCATCTCTTTGTTTTGGCCCGAAGGCCTTTCCCTCTATTTCTCGATCAGGAGGCCTGCTCTCTCCCTCTTTCTTCTTTTTGGCCTGCTCGGTCTGCTGCTGCTCGGTCGGCAAGAAGCTGGAGTCTGCTCCGGAGTCGAGAACGCCCCGACATCGTCTCCTCGGCCTCGTGCCTGGACGTGCACTCCACGCAACAGCGTCGCCTTCTCTCTTCGCGTCGTGACAAGCAGGACTCCAACCGATGGAAATCCACCGTATAGCTTCACACGTTCTCGCCCCTATAAAAGCTGAAGCCCGTCCTCCGTGCCCCCTTTATGCATCTATATCTGCCGCCGCCTAGCTCTAGCTACTTCTCGCTACGCCCGCCTTGAATCTTGCCGACGAGAAGTAGCCACGCCGACGTCGATCCTCAGTTCGTCCGGCCCTTTGGCGTTGCGGTAAGGAAGCAGATGTTACCGCGCTCGTCGTCTTTCTTGCTCTCTGCTGCTCATTTCTCATCACCGTACGTCTGCAGGAGAAGCACCATCCGCCCAGCCAGCTCTATGCCCTTGCCGTGCCTTCTTTGTCGTTGAGATTACCCTGCTGCTTCGGCGAACAGGTGCACGGGCACGTACACGGGTTACCGACCCACGGCCAGGAGGGTGGAGTCTTTCGTGAAGCACCATCTTCTCCAAATTGAGCACGTCAGTGCTGTTCCTCGCCGGCTGATATGGACGGATGGTGAGTACATCTATGGAACCTCCATCTTTCTGTCTGCCTTGTTCATAGTTCATATGCATCCGTCACTTCCGTGAATTTATACCACCGCTGGCAGCACAAGAAAATAATTACGTCTTCCATGCTCTTGCTGGTGAAAGCTACATCTTCCAATGATAATGGAGCCACTGTGCTGGTTTCCCTGTTGCAGACAGCCACTCATCCCTGTGCGGAATTGCCTTGTTCCAATTCCTAGCTTGCTGATCGGTTGACATCGATCCTAGGCATATATGTTGCTTTGACCAAATTCCAGCAAAGCTCCATCGCCGGCCATGGCCTAGCTTTAGCTTTTTAGCTTGCTAACATCATGATGACAACAGGATGACATCATCTATGATTTGTGGCCGTTTTCCCACACAAAAATAAATCAGAAAATACAATGAAAATACATATATATGTTCCATCTTATTTTACTTATAAATTTTCTGTTTTAACTCCGTTTTGATCCGTTCAAGTTGTGTTTAATTCATAATCTCGCGATCTATCTGTTAGCATCATAAGAAACACTGTTTTCAACTTTTAAAATTTGAGTTTATATTTAATCCTTTATTTGATAATAGGAAAACTTGTTTAAATCCTACCTTCTCTGTTTTAACTCTAATTAGAGTGTTTTTTGCGTCTATGTGATCGAGGTAACATATAATATGGTTTTAAAATCTTTTCAAACTATTTTAGTATGATTGGTGTATTGTCCTAATTTAGTCTTATTGTTTGCTTCGTGCATGATGTATAGATGCTTGTGTGGTGTTATATATGATCGTGTCCAAACGGTAAGCTTTGCGTTGGCGATCAAGAAGTTGAAGATCAAGAAGAAGGATCTAAGTTTAAAGCAAGTATAGCATGGACCATCCTTGTTACCTATTCAACCTACTCACCAAAATCATATGCATGTGTCTCCTTGTTACCCGGTTAAAATTACCTAGATTTGTTCACCTGTATACCTTGATAACTGAGGACGTTGCATATGGGTAGTTTATGCTAGTGCTTTATAACCATGATCTTATAACATTGATTAATGACTATACAACTAATGATTAAAGATGGTTTTCTATAAGATCCAAACTGTAAGTGATCATCTGGGACATAACATACAGCTGCGGGGGCTACATGGCTCTTGCTCTAGTTGTTCATAGGACCTTTTCTAGCAAGTTAGAGCATCTGCGAGTTGGGTATAGGGCTGCCTCTTCATTACGTGTTATAACTGGGATGTGCCATAATAGGAGAGGGGTTTTCTACATTCGATGACCCTACGGCCCTAACTTGTTTGACGAACATATGAGTGACTTTATATGGTTTTTGGCGTTTTGGGAGTCGTGATCCCAAAGCGTTGAAAATCATGACTCGTAGTGAAAGTGTACACCTCTGCACAAAGTTAAACCGATATATCGTCCGTGCCCACGGTTAGAGCGGCCAAGGGATTCTTATGGAATGGATCATCAACTTAAAGTGTGCTACATGTTAATGTTATTGTTTTTCATCATATTCTTAATCATGTTTACCTGATCATGTGGTTATAGGAATTGCTACTACCTTGATGCTAATTGCTAAAATATAATATACAATAAAATGCTAAATGTAGTTAAACCGTGTCAGCTACTTGATCCTCGTAACCCCTGCTATACTTGTTGAGAACAAAAGTACTTACACTTGTTTTATTTCAATATTTAGAAAATCCCATAAGGGTACCAGATGGTCAAAATTGGAGATTGATTAGGCTTGTGATCCAGTGGAGTGGAGTCCTGAAGATCGGAGTTGTCTTGCCGCGGTTTGCTACCTAAGGGTATATCTCTCTTATACTAAGTACGTTATTTATTAAGCATTGTTTAATGATACTACCCTTTACTTGTAGCTATATGTTGGAATTTGACTCTTAGGACTTATATATGGTATATATCTGGTTTTGTTCCTAAAACCCGGTATTACACGCTATCCTTGGGACCCTAAAGCAATGGGAATCCATCTCTACCCCCTTTCTATCTCTACCCTTGTGTTGTTCCTTGGGTGAACTAGCTAGGAGAAACACCTCCGTCCCTTGTGGAAAATATGATACCCTGAATACTTTCAGGTGAGGGCTAAAACGGTACTTTCGTACGCTTGCGGATTCTCTGCATACGTTAAGAAATACCAATAAAATCCTAGCCCCACCTCTCTCCTCTATACTTGTCCCCTAACCTATTTAAAACCCAAGTTGCGATAGTTACTAATATTGTTCTCTATTAATTTTGAGTCCAAGTTTCTAAGCCCTTTGTATAGTTTTGGTTCCATAAGGGAGCATAATTCGGCCCTTACTCCTTTTGTGCCTATTATGCTCTGGTTGATCCAAATTTCTGATGATTAGGGCCAATACTAAGTTAATATCATGATTATTTCTAAGATCAGATGCTTTCATAGTTAATTACTCTCACATTACTCAAGTTCGTGCCTAATTTTGTCTCTACTATTGAGAATAAGTCATGGTTAGGCCTATTTGGACTCGATGTGATTGGTGATGCTGGGAATGAGACCTTGAATCTGATAATCAATGGGATGTTTTGAAGGAGTCGTTAGAAGCTCATCCTTCAGAAGGCGTTGACATGTATTGCATACAACCAACATGGGGATATTGTTGTCTATTGACGGTAGATAAGTATTAATTTTAACCATTAACATAACATGAGAAAGGATTAAAACATGAATACCATCTAGTTATTGGGTTACACTAATAGAATTCTACGAGTTTTGGTGAATGTCTATTTCTACAGGGGGTTATCAGAAAAGAACTAAAAGAAGTCCACATGTCGGATTTATATAGAGAGAATACCACGTCTAGCAATCAAAGAATACTCTAGAAGACTCGAGGAGGCGACCCTGCAAAGCTGGGCCCACATGGCAGCCAGCCTTGGGCACTCGCTCAAGGGCAGGGGCGGCCGCCCAGGCCTCTCCACCAATGGGGAGCAACCTCGTGGATCCTGCCTCCACCGACCTTGAGGATCAATATGAAGCATCCATTTAGGTCGGTTTGATCCAAGGGCTGTGGTGAATCCTAGGGGGCTATATATTCAGAGCCCCTGGCCCTTGGAGAAACGCTAATTCATTCAAGAATTCATTTAGAGAATTCATCCTCATCTACAGAGAAGCCCTAGAGCCACCATCTCAATTAGAGCTCCATAGTTTAGTAGCATAGCTACATAGGAATAGATCTAGAGGGAGTCAAACCTAGCTTGGAGTCCGGATCTGTCAGCATTCTTGGTAATTTCTTCTACTTTATTGTAATATTCATTATTGTTCTTGCTACTATGAATAGTACTTTATTCTATTCTACTATATCAAAAATGACTTTGCTCTATTTGCTTATGTTCTCAATTATTTTGTTCTTAGTTTACTTTGATTATATGCTTAGCATAGTTGGATTAGAATTATGTTTATGCATAGGATCGTATAGCGCTTGCTCATTAGATCGATGGGTGAGTGGTAAATATTTTGTAGGCATGATGCCTAGACCGTATTTATCTGGGATTGCACCCTATATTCTGGATCACGAGGTAGATCGCGGGAGTGACAGTCCTGTTGAATTCTTTGTAGCCCTCCTCCCGAGGATAGGACTAGTAGAACACCACTATTACAGGGAAGTGATTGCTCTGTTCTTGATCTTCCTTGGTAATATCACTATACATAGATGTAAACTTTTCCTGCCATGATTGCTAGGTGTAATTGCACTAATCATTGTATGCTTTGACATTATAGTTAGAATAACTTAGGATTTATTCTTGTAGATCGTCCTAGTCCATGCTAGTGTTATAAACTTAGAGTACTCTATTGAGATGATTATCATTATTTTATATGGCTATGTGCTCTCACTTATCCTTTGTCACTTACCATTCATATAAATTATTATTATTCTATGTGACACTTACCCTGTATGAGAAGATAGATAAAGACACGGTTAAACTCTCCATTATCACATGCAGTGCTCATTGCTCATTATCCATAAGCATTCCCTTCCCAGTTGTAAAAATATAAATAATGATACTTGGATTACTCCCGGTTAAAATGCTACATTGGTATTATCTGTGCGCTTACGGATTCCTTATTTATTTCTAGAAAGCATATGCATTTAATACCAGCACCTGTGGCGCCATGTTGGGGATGAAAACCTAGCTTAAGTGGCGTTAGAGGTGTCAACAAGCATTTTTGGCGCCTTTGCTGGGGAAGGTTGATAGCTTACCAAATGGACAATGAGCATCACTGCATCCACTAATGTGATTGAGAACCATCCACCCTTCTCTACTCATACAGCCTTACCCTTGTCTTTTGTCTATGTTATATATCATATGCAGGGTAATGTATGAACATGTTTGATCTTCTAGAAAACTACATTGATAATCCAGAAGCTTTAATCAAAAAGACCAAGGCCAAGTTGAGAAAGACCCAATGATCATCATCATCATCGTCTCAGCCTGTCGGTTCTTTTGAGTCAGAAGATCCACCTGTTGTTCGAAGTTTGACATCAACGTTTAAAGCCATGGCAGACAAGTCACTCCATGAGTTCTCAGCTCCCACTACGGACAACATCCATACTGGACCAGCTATGGACATTGAGAAGCCTTTTGAGCTCAAGCCTATGCTGATCAACATGGTGCAAGCAAGCCAGTTCTATGGGAAGGCCCATGAAGATGCTAGTGCTCATCTCCAACACTTTCTAGAGATTTGCAGCACTTTCATTATCAAGGACGTCCCCAGAGATGCTATACTACTTCGCCTCTTCCCATTCTCACTCTTGGGAAGAGCGAAGCAGTGGTTCTATGCTAACAAGGAGAAGAATACTATGTGGGCAATTTGTTCCAACCAATTTCTTGGTGAAGTTCTTTCCCATGGGCAAGACCAATGCTCTCCGTGGGAAGATATCGAGTTTCCAGCAACAACATGATGAGACTGTCCCAGAAGCCTGGGAGCGCTTTCAAGACTACATCCTTGTATGTCCTCATCATGGGATAGAGAATTGGTTGCTCATGTAGACCTTCTATCATGGGCTCAGCAATAGCACTTGTGAAACCATGGATGCTGCTGCTGGAGGTGCATTCTTATCACTCACTATACCTCAAGCCACAGCTCTTGTGGAGAAGATGGCCTCCAACCAAGGTTGGAGTGAAAAGAGAACTCAGACCCACAAGAGAGGTGGAGGAATGCACCAGCTCAAGGAGGTAGACATGCTATCTGTTAAGATGGACCTGCTGATGAAGAGGCTCGATGTGAGAGCCACTGAGAAGAAAGAAGTCATGTACATTCATGATTCCCACATGACTTGTGAAGAGTGTGGAGAGACTGGGCATACAGGTGCCAACTGCCCAGAGATGGAGGACGTGAACTACCTCAACAACAACTACTACTACTACTATCATCCTCAGCAAAATTAAGGCTGGAATCAGCATCAGAGGCCTAATTACTCAGGTAACTACCAAGGTAATAATTCTTCTTATAATAATTTCCATCAGCCACCTTTAAGAGAGTTAGTGCTTAACTAGGGCAAGTTAATGGATAATCTGTCTAAGAAGCTAGCATCCAATGATAAAACTCTAGAAATAATTAATAATAGAATGGATAGTTTTTCCAATGCTATAAAGAATCAGCTTAGTTTCAATAAGATGCTAGAATCTCAGTTGCAACAGCTTGCCAACTTTGTTCCCTCTGCCGACCAAGGTAAGATTCTAGGGCAACCGGAAGGGTTAGATACTATAAATCTTATAGACATATTCAATGCAAGAAGCTAATGGAGTGACCCTCCTAAAGGATCATGGATTGACTCGACTCTGCCAATCAAGAAGGGTGATCTAGGGAGACTGGTTGTTCTGATCTCCATTGGAAGTGTTAACTTCAACGAGGCGATTTGTGACTTTGGCGCAAGTGTGAACGTCACGCCTAAGGTGATATATGAGAAAATGTTCAATTGTCCTTTATTGTAGACAACCATGTGCTTGCAGCTTGTAGGCCAGTCACTCTGCTACCCGTTGGGAACCCTGGAAGACACCCGTGTGCGAGTAGGCAGCTCGTACATCCTTGCAGACTTCATGGTAGTGGACACGGGTAGTGATGAGAGGTCCCCTTTCATTTTGGGACAACCATTCTTGAACACTGCTAGGGCCATCATCTACGCCAACACTACCAAGATCATCTTCAACATCAAGGGCAAGCGAGAAACCTTCTTATTCAAGGATAGGGTGTTGCAATTTCCAACACACCCTCAATACCCTTATGAGCCGGAGAAGAAGACCATTGACAGGAGGAACAAGACCAAGATCAAAACCAAGACCAAGAACAAGGGCACAATAAGAAGGCCCAGAAGACGAAGACAGTGAGGATGGTCACTGTAGTCCACAGAGAGCATGACCACCAGCTTCAATCTTCACATCTGATCAAGAAGGATGACCCAGGTGTCCTGACCATTCAATGTTCCATCAACAGGTGCTCCTTCATCAAAACTGTCTGTGACACCGGATCGGGCGTCAACATAATGGCCAAGGTAACTTATGAATATCTATATGGTACTATGCCTTTGGACCCCACCTATTCGTAGTTGTAGATGGAGGACCAGTCCTTTTGCTTCGTGAAAGGGATAGCCAAATACGTCTCTGTCCAGATCGACGACCACTACATCCCCACTGACTTCCTAGTCATCGACATGGGTGAAGATGAGTATGATCCACCCATCATCCTAGGGAGGCCATTCCTCAACACTACCAAGGCCATCATCTACACTGGAACAGGGGAGATCCACTTCCACTTCCCCTCAGAAAAGGTATGCCGCCATTTCAATGATAATTATATAATTGACGAGGAGCCCAAGAAGAACAGGTCAAGGAGAAGGCAGCGTCCCCGTCGCCAGAAGAAGAGGATCATCGTAGATGGGTGGGCTGACTATGAAGGAGAAGTGACAAGATTCGAAGATCGGTACCCCGACAAGGAGAACGCCGCTAAAGAGGTAGAAGAGGTACCACCAGCAGAAGAAGAGATAGTGATCACAGAAGCTTCCTCCTTCAAGTCACCCTCACCAACAAAGCATGTATAGAAACCAAAGGTAAACCCAGATTCAGATCCTGCACAAGACACAGCAGCACCAGTGGCGCCGTCCGATGTGCCCCTTGAACAATGAGCAAACAAGAAGGTCCTGTTCGGAGGACTTAAAACCACCGAACGCCGCACCAAGAGGTAACTTGGTATTTATCTGTATTTTTCTTTTCAGCATTACATTTTCCTTTTACATATCTACTTTTCCTAAATGCATCATTAGTTACATCTTTACCTTACCGTTTCTGTATTAGAAAAAGAAAATTAAAATATGTCATGCATTGCATCCAAAAAAATGCTAAGCCCCATGTGAACAATGTGTGGTGCAACAGCTCACACAGTTATCCACTGTGGTGGCATAGAAATAGTCTTTCATCATATTTACTTTTTTCTACCTGCATACCATAAATATAAAACTATAAAAATATATTGAGATCCTGATAAAAGATAAATAGGTTAGGAAGGTTCTAGACATCCAAGGCTTAGAGATTTATCACTAACGCATAGATGTAACCTTTTCCCAATATGATTGCTAGGTAATATTACTATGCATAGATGTAACATTTTCCCGCCATGATTGCTAGGTGTAATTGCACTAATCATTGTATGCTTTGACATTATAGTTAGAATAACTTAGGATTTATTCTTGTAGATCGTCCTAGTCTATGCTAGTGTTATAAATTTAGAGTACTCTATTGAAATGATTATCATTATTTTATGTGGCTATGTGCTCTTATTCTATGTGACACCCTATATGAGAAGATAGATAAAGACACAGTTAAGATCTTCATTATCACATGCAGTGCTCATTGCTCATTATCCATAAGCATTAATAACGATACCTGAATTACTCCCGGTTAAAATGCTATATCGTTATTATCTGTGTGCTTGCGGATTTTTTATTCATTTCTAGAAAGCATATGCATTTAATACCAACACCTCTGACGCCATGCTGAGGATAACAACCTAGCTTAAGTGATATTAGAGGTGTCAACATTGTCGTTGATCATAATCCATACAATGAGCTTCTCCTCTAACTTGCAAGAGTATAGCGAGTGAAGGAGAACGCAACCGTGTCGTGTATTAAGGGCATCCAACTCGACGTGGTCCAAGTTGACGGGAAGGAAGGCAGTGGTTGCTGAAAATTGAACTCGATCCTCGTCGCCCTCTCATATGTAGTACAAGAGGCCAAGCACTCGCAGGATGTAGGGCATCAGACGATGTTGGCACGGGAAGTGCTCGTCCTCAAAGAGGCGCCACCATATCTTGCACACGGCCATCATGGGAATGAGAAGATCTGCCTCGGGGAATCCGTAGCAGGATCTGAGCGATCATGTCGTCCAAAGTTGAATCCATCGAGAACTCGTCCGCACGAGAAAGTGTGGCCTTCTACTCACTCCCTGGACATCAAAGGGCGGCCTTCCCCTCGCTCTCGCTTGCACGGTTTCTTGTGCGAGGGTCACCGGATTTTTGGTTGGAGGGATTTGGGAAATGAGCAGAGGGGCCTCAGGTGGCTCTGGTCAGTGGGAGGTATTTGTATCGGGGAAGAAGGTGATGCGGGGTGTGCAGCAAGTTGTTGTGGTGGTGGGGCCCATCAAGCACGTGTCCAACAGCAGGTAGACAGAGGCGCGAGGCAGGCCGGATGGTTCAGGCAGCTCTCTACCGATTGCCAAACAATATAAACCCGCCCCAACTTGCACACTATTCTCCTTCCACAACTATAGTTTATACTATAATTCAATTCCATGAATTCTAGGATCCAAATAGGCCTTTAGAGAATTCTTGGAGATGTCCCAGCCTTTTTATATTAATCAAAATATCCAAATAGGCCTTTTTATATTAATCAAAAGGCTGGGACATCTTGTCCGCAAAGTCCAAATAAATATCTGCCTACTTCTTAGTTGAATGATATAACAGTGCTCCAACCAGTCGGTTGAAAGAAAAAAAAAAGGTCAGAATGTTTGGCCAGTTGATGTATGTATCATGCATGGGTTCCTCTAAAAAGGAAATTGGTAGAATAGAGAGCTATTGTAAAAGTCAGAGTGCACTACAAGTATATGGTAGTATAACCTGTTGCAAATCAGAGAGTGCAGTACAAGTATATGATAGTATTTCCTGTTTATGATAGTATGTTTTATGTTTTATTGATAGCATTTCCTGTTTATGATAGTACATGTCACGGACAGTGGCCAGTGTTTGGGTCAACTCTTTAACCAAAACACCAACTCGGTCGCGGAGTGGACCGGTAGAATGTTGGTTGTTGCATTGTGTTCGAAGTGATAATGCTTTGGATAGCCAGCCCACTAGCTCCCCATGGTCTTGGCCCCCATGTGCATCAATGCCGGTAGGGGCACGACCAAAAAAAACAGTGACTTGTGTAGTGTCACAATACCACCAAAAAAAAACGGTGACTTAACAACAAAAAAGGTGGCTTGCGTAGTGCCGCAACAGCAGATCAAGCAATTTCCCTTTTTTTTTGATAAAATGTTGGATTTTACATTTTTATGAATAGAAAAGAACTAGTACATCCAGCTCCATAAAGGGCACCCCTCAATAAAAGAAAAATTACATCCAAGTCTTCTAGAGGAGCACCTCGCAGCCTTCGCCGTCGCCAACCAATGTTGCCGCAAGCCGATCCTTCTCCACCTCCCGCAATGAAGAAGAGACCAAATGAAGCTTATGGCCGAATTTTGGATCGGACAAGAATCATCATCAGTTAAGGAGCCCATAAGAAACACGCCCAAGGGATATTGTTGATCCGTTGAACGCACCAGCCAAAGGCAAGCTACCATCTTTTCGTCGTTGTCACGATCTGACGCCGGGTGCCTCACTGTCCAACCCCAAGCGACGAACATCAAACCCACGAGGGGATCTGAATACACCAACCCAAAACCACGGGTGGATAGCTAACCCCACAAAAATACTTCTGATGCATCCACCAGAAATGCCTTGGAGGGACAAAAGATCGATGGATGACATCCCATCTCCATTGATATATCCACCAAAACTCCTCCACGTCTGTCGCCATACCATGGCTTGCGAGGCTAGTGTCATCTATGAAAGCATGGGCATCGCCAACATGGAGAATAACACAGAGGAAACGAACGCCAACACAAAGGATAACATCAATGGCATACCCGTCAGTGTCAAGTCCCCCGTAGAAGATGTTGTCACAGAGCACCACGTACCACCAGCACCACCAAGACTCACTCACCATGGAAGGAGACAAAAGCAAAGAAGTTGTGGAAGAACCAAAAGAAACCCAATGACACTGGAACAAAATCCAACCCTAAACTACCTAAAATTTCCCTAAAAAGAGAGGATCTGTACACTACCCATCGGATCCGCAACTCCCCATGCACACTGGTGCTCCATAGGCCGCCGGAGGCAAGGAAGCCGACGAATCCGGGGGCAGAACAACAACCGCTTGAGAGTCGCCCATGCGTTTACTGTTGGGAAGAGTCTGAATGAGAGCATGTCCAAGAGTTTGCTATCTTTTGTTTGACAAATCTTATGATTTGCCAACTCCGAAAATAATATGGGAAGTAAAAAAAGAGTCCATCTCCAATAGTTTGTCATAGTTCATTCTCCAAAATCAAAATTGTTCTCATGAGGCCGGATTCACGGAAAAGATAAAATAAAAATATTTGCGGAGTGAACACAAAACTTACTTGTAATTAACTAAGCCCGTAAATATAAACACTTTGTCTCTAGACATTTTTGCAAAGTGAACACAAGAAAGAATTATAATTATTATTTCCCTCCTCCACCTTCATCTTCACGCGTGTGAGAGACGAATGCGACGCGGACTTCACGCGCGCATATATGCGCGGAGAGACCTGATAAACCTATTTCCAAATCGTTGAATAGGAGATTTTAAGAATTTTGCCAAAAACAAGGATGTCAAGCCCATTTGTAAAACTATTAGACTTGCTCTGACAAGGAAAAGATAAGATCACCCGAAGAAACCTTCTGGGCTCTGAAGTCTATAAGCAACAAACATGGCCTTCACAAAATTCAGTCACTAGTCACTTCAACGTAAATTCAAAAGGTATCTGGTCCAGGTAATTCTGAAGCGCAGGTAGAACCTCACCCAAAGCGCCTAGTTCAAAAACGGCCAAGGCCAATCTTTGCTTCTGGCAGATGTCGCAACCCCAATGTTCAATGGCATCATTTTTGCAGCCACAAATGTTGTCCTAAACGCTAGAACCTCACCGAAGCGCCTGGTTCGAAAAAAGGCCAATCTTGTTTCTGGCAGATGTTGCAACCCCAATGTTCAATGGCATCATTTTTGCAGCCACACAACCAATATTATCCTAAACGCTAAACACCAAGAACCAATGTAGTTCCAACAAGCAAATTTAAATTTGCTAGTGCTACGTGATCACATGTTTGACAAGCTTCCTCTGTCACTGGATTTCAAGCAACTGTGATTCTAAACTACAAAGGAGACTACCAGTCTGCACCTAATTCAGGTTGGATTGAAAGCTTAAGCTGTTGAAACCATCGCAATCGCAAGGGGTACCAGTACCGGATAGCAGCCATGACATGCAGGGCCGGGTGATCAATAAGTCAGCTGAGCCATATCATGTTCACCAACCATCAACCAACCTAGTTCAATCAGTAGTGGACCAAGATGCAAATTGAGGTATCATATAATGCTTGATCTGAACAAGCAAGCGAAATTAATGAGTTATGTACCCCAACCTAGGTCTATGAAAAAGCAAGTGAAATTAATGAGCTATATGATCCCCAACCCCATGACATGAGTCCGAATAGTGATTGCAGAAAATTGTTGAAACCTGTTGCTAGTTGTTGGCATGTAGATTCTTAATTTATTTTTAATTTGTTTTATGGCCGAAAGCTTAGTACTGTAACATGCATGTGAAAATATAGACATGTAAGGCTTTCCTACCAATGTAATCATGTGCAAGACAAAGTGATGTAGTATAGACTATGTACATCTCAACTAAAATCTGAAAAAGACACCTTAACAATAATTACCACCAATAAAAATAATCCAGACAACACACCGACCAGCCCACGAATAAACGAAAAACTTAGGAAGAGAAAGACTCGACTCAACTCGTAGATTACAGTAAGCTCATTATATATATCGAAAATAACTACCAAATTAACAATCTGCAGCAGTACATCTTTAGTCCCTAATCTACTAGGAGAACAAAAAAATTTAGGCTTACACTGACGTTCTGCACTTGCGCTGTTGGCTATTGCATATTTGCATTGCACACCGGTTTGCCTGCTGTTGCCATCGGATCAGACACGCGAGACAGCCTTGCCTTTGCAGCCCTCGCCACCGTGGTCTGCTCGGTGTTTTCGCATGGGCCACGGCCTAATCTTTGGTAGTGCCGCAGTGGACTTGATGTTTTGTGGGCTGTGCGGCTTGCCAGCATCGCCGCCGGTGCCGCGCGTTCTGGATGGTCTTACCAATGCCTCAAGGACGGTGCCAGTACCCGCGTCACTAGAGCCCTTGAGCCCCTTGCAGACTGGCCGAGATGGTCCCGTCCTTCCGGCCACGGCACACTTGAGCCTTGAGGTTTCCGGTGCTTGAATTGTACCGTGGCGGGCTGGCAATCAAGGCTCACAGATGAGTGGCTACCGGCCTCCGAGGTCCGATCGAGCATCGAAAGGTATTCGGGGTTTCAGATACTGGGACATCTCATCCATTTGTATTCGTGTGAAATACATAAGGCCACCGTACGAGGAAGATGGCGACCACACCAGGTGGTGCCATTCGATCACTATCATGTCAATGAAGCCATTACGCTGGAGTGATGGGAGTCATCAGTGCAGCGACAAAGCTCTAGACATCAAACAGTGATTGTGGCCTCCTTCGTGTAGATGCAAGCTGCAAGCTTTACCATTTTTTTTTAGCATCCTGCAAACTTTAACATTTGGAAGGAACGAATTGAAGAACTTACTACGGGTGGTTGTTGACGCCGATCAAGTGTTTAGCCCAATGGGGGACACCTTTGGGTTTGATTAGATGGGTTAAAATCTTATTTTGTGTGGATTGGTTACTATTTATGTAAGAACATCTTGCCTATTTATTAGAAGAATGATATAGCAGTGCTCCAACCGGCCAGTTGTTGAAAGGAAAAATATCACAATTCTTGTCTGGCCAGTTGATGTATGTATATTCCTCTGAAAAGGGAAATTAGCAGTATAGACAGCTGTTGTAAATTTAGAGTGTGCAGTACGAGTATAAGATAGTATTTACCGTGTATTTTTTACTGAAACCGTATGACCTAACGTGGCATTCCAGCAAGTTGCTGATAAATTAGAGAATAAAGAGTAAACACTTTCACCAAAATACCCAGCTCGGCCGCGAAGACTGGTACCGGTAGAATGTTGCTTGTTGCCTTGTCTTCGAAGCGATAACGCTTTGCCTAGGTCACTAGCTCCTCATGGTCTTGCCCCCCATGTGCATCAGATCGGAGAACGACAAAAGTATTAGTGACTTGCATAGTGCCGCAACAACAGATCAAGCAATTTCCAATTTGGTCGTTCCTAAGACCCAAGAAATCTTCTGGTCTCTGTAGTCTGAAAGCAGCAAACAAGGGCCCAACTCCGCAAATTTCGGTCACTTGAACGTAATTTAAAGTATCTGGTCCAGGTAATTCTGAAGCACAGGTAGAACCTCACCGAGTGCACGGTTCAGAAGGGCCAATCTTCCAGGCAGATGGTGCAACTCCAATGTTCAACAGGGTCATTTTTGCAGGCACAAAACACAAGAACTAATGCAGTCCCAACAAGCAAATTAAAAGATGCAAGTACTACGAGATCAAATGTTTGCCAACCTTGCTCTGTCCCTGGCTTTCAGGCAGCTGTCATTCTAAACTACAAAGGAGATCCTACCAGTCTGCAGCTAATTCAGCTTGGATTGAAAGCTTAAGCTGTTGAAACCATCACAATCGCAAGAAAGGGGTACCACATAGCAGCCCGGAGATGCAGGACCGGGTGATTAATAAGCTGAGCCATATCATGTTCACCAACCATCCACCAACCTAGTTCAATCAGCAGTGGACCAAGATGCAAACTGAAGTGTCATATAATGCTTGATCTCAACAAGCAAGCGAAATTAATTATCTATGTAGCACAGCCTAAGTAGTTCTATAAAAAGCAAACCCGAAATTAATGAGCTATGATCCCCAACCCCATGAAATGAATCTGAATAGTGAATAGCAAGCTGGAGCAAAATGTTGAGACCTGTTGCCAGTTGTTGGCGTGTAGATTCTTAATCTGTTTTATAGCCAAAATCTTAGTACTGTAACATGCATGTGAAAATAGGTATTTCAGACTTTCCTACCAATGTAGCTATCTGCATGACAAAGAGACGTATAGAGTATAGACTGTATACATCTCAACTAATCTGAAAAAGGCATCCTAACAATATTATCACCAGTAAAAATAATCCATACAACAAACCGACCAGCACACCAATAAACAAAAAAACTTCGCAAATGATAGACTCAACTCAACTCAGAGATGACAGTAAGCTCATTATATATAGAAAATAACCACCAAATTAACATTCTGCAGCAGTACATCTTTAGTCCCTAATCTACTAGGAGAACAAATAAATTTAGGCAATGGACAAGAGAGGTAGTAAGGCATGGCTGCCTATCTGTAGAACAAAAGTGTCTAAATAAATAACAGGGCAAAGCTCTCCAGCAAGTAGGTGCATATTTCCTAACCCATAAATACTTCTGATTTGCTCTTCAGACACAAAGTTAAAGTGCAAGGAACCAGCATACACCTCCTTGAAAGCAACCGTAGACCAAACTCCGGTCTTTGCACCTTGCATCAGATCCCCTGTACAATATTCCAGCAAAATTAGAACATGAAAATGACCATACAGAACAACAAAATTACTAGTTTTATTAGTTCCAAATATTCTTATTTTGTTCAAAAGGCACATTTCAGTTCCAGAATAGTGGTAACATAAAACAACAATGTTGTAGAACTCTATTTCATTAATGTAAACAAAATAGATGTGTTTAGTAGTCCATGGTCCACAAAGAAGAATTGATGTTTGATTGCAACAAAAAAGATACCGCACTTATCATCTGTGAAATGTGAACATAACATCTTTCTCAAGACAAACTCTTCGACCACAATGCAAGCTAAGAACATACACTTCTCTCACATGTAAGTGACAATGGTAGCAATAGCATGAGGGGATCAAGAACCAACCAATATGGGGAAGCCATGATCAGATCTGGCACTCTAAGCCTGATTGTCGCTCTTGCGATCACTGTGCCCATCGCGCTCCTGCAAGAGCGACCCAGCCTCCTCATCAGCCTGGGCGGCTTTCTTCTGGGCCTCCTTAGCCTTGAGCGCCTGCAGCTTGACATGATTGTAGTAGCCCACCCCTAAAAAGGCAATCCCGTACCCGAACAGGTTGATCGGAGTGACGGTGTCCCGGATCACAGACCACGAGAAAGCAATCAACAGCCAGTCCTTGACTACTCCCGCGACGTTCATGGTCAGCGCCGAGGTCTTGCCGACTAGCAGGAAGACGGCAAGGTTGAGCGCAAAGGCGCAGAAGGAGTTGGTCCCAAAGATGAAGAAATCCGGCTGGAAGGTGCCGACGGCGCGCAGCCTGGGCAGCTCGACGAAGGCCCATGGCACGACGAGGAAGCAGAAGCAGCACGGCGCGACGTAGTAGAGCGAGGTGATAGGGTTGAGCGAGATGCCCTTGGACGTGAGCAGGATCTGGATGAGCACGAGCCGCGTGGCCTCGAAGGCGACGGCGGCGAGCTGCAGGGCGACGCCGCGCACGTCGAAGCGAGCCTCGCCGTAGGCGGCGATGGCGACGCCGAAGGAGATGGAGAGCATGTTGAGCATGGCGGAGGACCTGAAGGTCTCCTTCTTGAAGAGGACGCCAATGGAGTAGACGGCGACGGGCATGAGCGCCTTGAGCATCTGGATGAAGGACACGGAGAGGTAGATGTATGCGGAGTTGGAGAACCAGAGCGACATGGCGTAGAGCGCGCCGATGGGGACGACGGAGGAGGTGTAGAGCTGCGGCGTCATGGAGGGCGAGGTCGGGAGGTCGACGACGCGGAGGACGCGGACGAGCGCGACGGCGAGGGACGAGCAGAAGCCCATGTGCACCATGGTGAGCGAGATGGGGAAGGGCCAGTTGTACATCTTGGGGTCGAGGATGTACTTGTTGTAGACGATAACGGAGAAGGAGAGGAAGATCCACACCGCGACGTAGAAGTAGGAGAGGAGCACCTTCCGGAGCACCGAGTCGGACATGCCGCCGGCGACGCCGCCACCGCCGTCCCGCCCCATGCCGCCGCCGCCGCCGCCCTGCTGCTGGTCCTCGGGGTGGTGATGGTGGCGCAGCAGCAGGAGGAGGAGGAGGAGGGGGGAGCAGGCGCTGGTGGCGGCGGATCTGGATCCGGACGGGGGTGGGGAGGGCTGTGAAAGCGCGGCGCGAGGGCGGAGGCGGAGGTGGAGGCGGAGGAGGAGGAGGGGGCGGATCTGAGGATTTGGGGAAGAGGTCGGGATGGGTCGGGGGTTTAGGTGAGGCGGGGGGACCGTGGACTGGGCGCGGTGGCCACGTGGACAATCGTCTCGTGCTCGCAATCGAGAGCATGTTTGGTGGGGATATCATTTTCTTTTTCATTTTAAAATAGGGGAAAGAGCGATTTAGGGCTTAGCTTAGTTTGAAATTCTAATGAGGTCCTTTGACTTGTCCAAAACAAAAGTTTGATAAGGCGGATCGGTTGACACCGTACCGCGTGAGCACTATAGGCAGTGCTCCACGGCTCCATATAATTGATTGATCAACTAGAAAATCTGCCGGTCTCGGTTCTGTGAAGGAAAAAAAAAACTTCCTGGCATATAATTACGTTGCAAAGAAAAATCTAAAACAGCTCAAGCAGCCTCCCAAACAGCTACAATATTTAACAAGTAAAATAATTATTAGTAAAATATTTATTCATTTTGGTATAGACAATTGCTCCATCTATAGCTACTTCCACATGCCTAAAATTGCTAGCAGTAAACATTAGCTATCAACACCCATATCTATATTATATCTATATAATAAGCTGAAGATTCTTTACCTCTCATAATGTGTTGTGTCTCTCGTATTGTTTGGGATTCAAATTTATGATTCTTTGGTTTGATAATTTTCGTGCATTCAATGCCGATACAAAGTCTATACTTTAATACCAGAGGATGCTCCATTATATAAATCTTTTAGATGCAACCATTTATTTGCAAAGTGTGTATTCGTTGCTATAGCTATCGTCTGTGCGACTGCTAATGTTTATTTGCTCCGGCGGTCTGGCCAACACGATATCAGACCATCGTCCGGTGATAGTGACGGGCCAAGTCCCCAGAACGTTACACATGCGCCATCATCCTCTTGGATCACATACCATGTCGTGTGCGCACAGGTTAATTGTTAGACTTGGTCTGGCCGTGCAAAGCCCAGTCAGGCAGAAAGGAAAACGATGGTAAAAAGAGAAAAGAAAACGGTTGCTGATCCCGTGTCTGTACAGTGACACGCTCTGACCGACAGCGTGTCCTCACGGACGACGGAGTCACAGCAACGCGTCGCGCTCAGGAGTAGGAGGGCATAGCCACCCGGCTAGTGCCGTGGCACTTTCGCTTATTCTGGTGCAACTCTCTCTCTGATTCTTTTTTTAACTGAATTTTCTCTCTGATTAGGGTCAAATATGAATGCCTGACCTGCCGAATTGCGCTGCCCCAGCTGGCTTTGGATGTGCATCAGACGACTTCTCTGAGACAATGACAGCAACAAGTCGTTGGTTTAGTACTACACAACTCGATCGATAAAAAGTTGCACCTGAATGTACTAGTACTAGAGTGTCAAGCTTCAGGGGCACAAACCCTTTTCCTTGCCTGGAGAAAGAAACTCCCTGTACTGGATTGCACAGACACTCCGTTTCCCTGCACGGTTACTCGGCAAGACACTGGCTGCTATCTGGATACGGCGCCACATACTTGCGACGAAACCGAACAACGCCTGATCTCTCCGTGGATGGTGATCACACGTCGCGCAAGCAGGCGTCAGGGGACCCATCAAAGGACGGACGGAGACGCGCGCACGCGACGACACCGAACGATTCAGCTTTCCGTGAAGCCGTCGCCGGGCGGGACCATGTTGCCCGGGGAACGGAAAAGAAGGCGACGCCTCTGACACGTTCCGCGGCGGAAGAAAAGCCCGGGGGATAGAATAACTCGCGTCGCGCGCCGCCGGATGTTCTGGTTGGAAATCGACCCGCCAACAACGCCCGGCTGCTCCTCACCTACGTTACATTACATTACATACCTACAAGGGCTACAAACTACGCACATACCCTACCAGATACAGAGTGGGGCAACGCCGGCCGCCGGCGTTCTTGAGAGTCGACGACGGCAGGCAGGCAGGAGAGGCTGACCGCAGCGTGCGGGAATTGTCATTACGGTTATGGCTAGGGAGTAGGGGAGACGTGCCAGGCCGGCCGCTGCCGCCTGGGGAATGAGTGGCGGATTAGTTGGGTGCGGTGGGTTCGGTGGCGTGGCGTGGCCCGGTCAGTGGAGGTGGAGGGAACGTGACGACTCGCCGTCGCTGTCGCTCCCCGAATACCCCCGATGGCTACGGCGTCCGCCGCACGCCGGAAGTAGTGGACGTGGACCGGCCGGCCCTCGCTCGGTGCGGACGACCCCGTCGCCACCGCGTTCTTTGCAGGCGTAGCTGGTTTGTTTTCTGGTGCTGCTAATGCTAATCCGTGCTTGATTGACAGCGTTCGTTTGAGCTGGCTCTGACTTCCCATCATCTAGTTCATCGCCCAGTAAGTATAGGGGAATTCTTGGCAATTTTGTTTCGACCGTTCCACGAACGGGAACGGTTTTAATTAATTATTAGCATGGAACGTGGCAACGCCACCATCGTATGCCAAGTCAAGGGTCAAGCTGAACGCTTGGAGTCGATGAAGGTACAGTACTACCCAATTTCAGGCTCGACGTATACAGAAACACAAAAATCAGAGCAGATTTGTTGGGCTGCACCGCACAACGATGCCATCTATCGCGAGGGCCGATGGGACACCGTGGGCCTGACGTCTGGCATCTATGTGGTGCTAGGCGCGCCATAGCGTGCACGCACACGTTGGGTGCCTGGCCTTCAAAGAGTCGAGCAACGCAATCGTTTCGTTCGTTCTTGTTCCGCCGCCGCCTCCACTCGAGAGAACTGCAGATGTCGCCACTCCGTGGAGTCCAACTCCAGAGGCTGGCGCTCGGGCTCGGCGTCGTCGTCGCCGCCGCCGCCGCCTTCGGAGGACTTCTCCTGCCTGCCCACCCGTATCGTCTCGCCGCTCTCCGGTCCCGCTTCTCCTCCGCCTACTACCCGACCGCGGCAGCACGATCTCAGAGATCTGGGTTCGGGGATCCTGGGGATCAATGACGACATTTGTGGCGGCATCCACGACGCGCCGGGGCGCGAGATGGACCCCGACGCCATCCACCTCGCGCGGTTCGCCGTCGCCGAGCACAACAGCAGGCCGGCACGACGAGACGCGTTGTGAATTGTGATATATACTCGTGTTGTTGTAGGTATCTGATGCGTGCGTGTGTGCAGAACGCGGCGCTGGAGTTCGCGAGGCTCGTCAAGGTGAGTGAGGCATCAGGTGGTGGAAGGGCGCATGGACTACTTCACCGTCGAGGTGAGAGAGGTCCACGGCGGCGCCAACAAGCTGTACCTGTACGAGGCGAAGGCGTGGCTTAGGCCATGGCTTAAGTTTAAGCAGCTCCACACATTCGAGCCGGTCGCGAATGGCGACCAAGGTAAATAAAATGAAGATATGAACAAGATCTCATTGCGTTTAGTTGGTACATCAACATGGTCATGAGTTCAGTTTGCGTCTGCTTCAGTAATTGCCAGCGAGAAATGCCAAATTGTCTGAAACTTACAGTAAAGTTGTGTAAGGACCGGCGGAGTTTCTTTCGTTCAGGACCGAATCTGAAGTTTTTGCTGCAGTTTTGAACCCTGAGCATGGGTTGACACTGAACTGCCTAATGATGAGCTTACTGCATAATTTGTTGTGTGGTCTTCTATGTTGATGCATGACGCGGTCAGTTCACCTATTTCAGAAATCCACATAGGTGCATTGCACTGATACAAGAGATGAAGGTCATCGTTTCAATGTTTGTGCAAATGCACGTGTTGCCGTGATACTAGCAAATTCAGTGGCATTCTGGTTTCTCCCAAACATCACTGAAAGGAGAATTTCAGCAATACGTGCAAGCATTAATGAGACACATGTCTCTTTGGTGGAACAAGGCCATGGCATGTTTTCCTTTTCTCATGTTGATGTTGGAGAAGTTCTTTAGTTTCCATGCAAACACAGGAAAAACGAATGCCGAGGAAAGTAAAACGGAGGTCTGGCAGGATCTCAATCCGTTTTAGCTAGCAGGAGCATTAGTTCAGTTTGCGTCTGCTTCGGTAATTGCCTGAAACTTAAAATTATGTTTTGTACTTACTTACGGTGAACACTTTTACTTTTAGGGGGCTGAGAAGTTTCTTTCGTTCAGGACCGAAACATATGAAATCCGATAAATCTAACTTTTTTTCTGTAGTTTTGAACCCTGAGTACATATCGACACTGAACTGTTTAATTATTCTGTGGGAAGCAACAAGCTTGTGCTGCATATTCTGGTGTCTAGTCTTGTGATTTTCACTGGGCCATTGGAAGAACGATCGGTGATGGCCACCATGTTACTCTTTTTTTTTAACAAACTCGATAGGAAGTTGTCGGTTATATCTAGATACATAACTAAATAGACGTATCAAAAAAGCTAAATCGACTTACAATTTGAAACCGGGGAAATAGAAGATAAATCTAGTCTGGAGAAAAAAAAAAAATGGGATAATACACCAACATAACTCTAACAATAAAAGCACTTTTGTACTAATAATAACTAAAAACAACAAAGACTATAAGGACCGGTTGACTCGAGACATCATCACAGCTCATACACAACAATGAAGCGCCATCAAGCCAAGGTACATGCAGCGTCATGTAACCGGTCCAACTCCATCACCAAGACGAGCAAGTCAACACACCAGGGTCACAACTTGAGCCATCTTTGAATGCGATATCAGGAAGCTACTGCCATACTCTCTTCCTTTTTTTTTAATGTCGTTCTAGCATTTAACCCGTGCATTCAAGATGTTGTGGACCCCGACCTCGACTCCGTCCATGTGCATTCAAGAGACGATGAATGAAGATAATTTATAACCATAGGCAAGTCGTGGTGAGTCATAGTAGGGCATTGCATGTTGCTTATTGTCGCAACGTCATTGTCACTTTATGCATTTTCTCGACATTCTCCTGAACCGAACTAAGCAGTGCATGCAAGGATAGCCGACCACAAACAATTTGCCTTCAATTGACATGTGTATAGCTCCGATCAACCTAGTCGCCTTGCCAAAAATACAACATATAGCGTGCACTACCAAGCTCCAACAGTCGCTTCCAAGCTCCAACAGTCAATCTGAAGGACTTTGTACAAACAAGCAACAATAAAGCTTCTATTGGCCATCTCGTGCCACGCCTATCTAGTTTCACAAGATGCAAATCGACGATTGAAATGTACTATAGGCTCTCTAGTCTCACTCAAATGTGAATAAATTGATGCAAGTGAGTGAAGTGTGTTGCTAAGCTTTCAAATCGTGTGGACAAAGTTTTAGGAGGTCGAAGAGAGTGACCAAAAAAGGGGTCACAAGTGCAAATTAGCTCAGCCAGCAATTTGTGCCTATCCCCCGGGAAGTACGGCTGAATTTCGAGTAATTTTAGGCTCGACGTATAGGAAAAAAATATAGCAGATTCGAAAGCCCATTGCGTCAGCCCGCGAACAGAACGCTGAGTTGCTTCCAGTTCCTGGACTGCAGGGGAACACTGTCGGCCTTACGTCGTGCATCTTACCGTTTGGGTTGGGTCGAGGCCTGCCTGGCCCGCCGAAGGATCTAAAAAGAAAAAACACTAGCGTCTTGCGGTGCATGACGTGCGCCTGTATGTATTCCCGTTATCCCGTCAAAGTCGAGCAACGGAATCGTTCTTGTCCCGTCGCCGCCGCCACCGCTCGAGAGAGAACTGCGGGATCGATGTCGCTACTTCGTGGAGTCCAGAGGCTGGCGCTTCGGCTCGGCGTCGCCGCCGCCAGAGGACGTCTCCCACTCCCCCCTTCATGTCTCGCCACTTTTCGGGCCCGCTTCACCTCCGCCGCCTACCACCGTACGACCGCGGCAGCACGATCTCGCTTCGCCACGGGTCCGGGGATCCTCGCGCCCAAGATGTATAACGGCATCGATGACGACGAGATGAGCCACGACCTCATCTGTGGCGGCATCAATGACGCGCTAGAGCGTGAGATGGACCCCGAAGCCATCGAGCTCGTGCGGTTCGCCGTCGCCGAGCACAACAGGGATAATGTACGATACGCGCGCGGCCATTGATCGATCCGCTCCCCGGCCCGGCCATTGATCCAATCGCGAATGAATGCCTCTATTTCCGTTGTGAATTTGCGATCGTCGTGGTGTTGCATGTACGTATACTGACGCGTGGGTTTGCAGAACGCGGCGCTCGAGTTCGTGAGGCTGGTGAAGGTGAGAACGCAGCTGGTGGCCGGACTCATGTACTACTTCACCGTTGAGGTGAGGGAGGTCGACGGCGGCGGTGCGGGCGCCAACAAGCTGTATGAGGTGAAGGTGTGGATTAGGCCATGGGAGAACTTTAAGGGGCTCGACGCCTTCCAGCCGGTCGCGAATGCCGACGAAGGGGAAACGAAGGTCTGACAGGATCTCAGTGCGTTTTAGCTAATAGGAATAAATCAGCACCGAGCATTGGTTCAGTTTGGGTTTGCTTCTATAATTGCTAGCGAGAAAGCCCAAAATACCTTATAAACTTGTAATAAAGTTGTGTACTTATGCAGTACTTATTTGCGATGAACAACTATGCCTTTAGAGGACTGGAATTTCTTTCGCTCAGGAACGAAATGTATGAAATTCGAGATATATCTAAATTTTTGCTACAGTATTGAACCCTGAGTATTTATTGACACTGAACTGCCTAATGAGCTTACTGCATATAATCTGTTGTGTGGTCTTGTACGATGTTTTTTTCATTGAACCATTAGAATTACAGTAGGGGGTTGTCGATAAAACTGACCGGAATTACAGTAGAGCAACATAACCCCAACGATAAAAACAACTGTGAACTATAATAACTACTACAAACAGCAAAACACCGAATCAGGCACGGTTGAATTGAGACATCAACTGGGTGGTACTGCAATGAAACACCACGACACCACACGCCCACACCACTGACCATCTGACCCGTCAGTGAAAGAAGGCAAAAACGACGTCACTTTGTAACCGAGTCCCTAGAGGAATTTCGGGGGATAAACACATCCCCACCTACTTTTATAATCCACAGATGCCGGAGACCGGTGGGTGAAAGTTGGTTACAACATTTTGCTGCTAAAACGCAGGCAAGTAACCGGACATCGCTAAAATGTGATGCAATCACAAGAGCGAGCCCAAAACAAACGCTAGAGGAGTACATCAGCGGGGTAGGGGAAGAAAGATTACAACAACACACAACACAAACAACAACAAGGGTAGTAATCCTGAACGAAGCCAAAAGTCGACAGCCGATCCTCAACTTGTGCCATCCGCCGAGCAACATACTTATTGTTTCACCGTGGTCTTTGTGCTCGGCACCACTCAACTAAGAGCATTGACGAATCTGCAAGCCGTGGCCCTTGTGCTCGGCGCCACTCAGTTAAGAGCGGTGACGAACTCGCAAGCTGTGGCCTTTGTGCCCGTCGCCACTCAGTTAAGAGCAGCGATGGACTCGCCAGCCAAGCCCCTTGTTTCCGACACCACTCAGCTAAGAGCAGTGATGAACTTGCGAGCTTAGGATCACCAAACACGATGACCTCTTTGGGAATGATGGAGACACCTCCAGCACATCCGAGAACTCCACCCGGCATTTGATTTTATGCCACCACCTAGGAGAGCGCCGACAAAGTAGAGGCGCTAGAGGAAGGCACTCGTCGATGCAACGACAGCAACTAGCAGCAAGCCAGTCTTACCCAACAGAAGAACAGAGCACAGGGAGACACACACAAGGAGAGGAGAGATACAAACAAAGCTCAAAGTGGCATAAGAGACAAGGAGGCTGCACGAAAACGACACCTTCAGCAAGGAAGTGACATCCACAGATGCCACCATCGTAGGCCGGACCAAGCAGGGGTTTTCACCTGAGACGATAATAGCGTGCGCGGCAAAACGGAAACCTTCAACAGCGCCGCCAAGAAGGTAGATGACGCAAATTGCGCCACCGCTGCCGCTCAACGCTAGGCAGGGTTTTCACCTAGGTTTGTCTGTTGCCGGCGCACCGCCCAGACGACACTCTGCCCTCTCCATAGACACACGTAGAGCGGTGCACAAGGGAGGGCACGCATGCCGCGCAGCCTCGCTGCCGGCAAGCCCATGGCCAAACTGCGTGCACGGCATCGCTGCTAGGTCCCTGCAGAGAAAACGAAGAGGAATGCAGGTGTGCCGCCCCACCGCCGGCATGTCGGCGGCCGAACTCTTCACCCTATCCCACTCCTCGCGTTCCAGCAGAGGCGATGTTGCCGCCGCCGTCGCCGCTCTCTCGTTGCAGACTTGGACCCCACCAGCATGGCCGCCTGGGCACGGTGCTGCTTTGCCGGGAAAGGACGACGTCGCCCTCAGGTGGAATGCAGCACCCGCGCACGCACACGCACACGCACACGCGTGGGAGCGCGACACCCGCACACGCGCACGCCGTGCCCGGCTGATGCGGCGCCCGGCCACTTGCTGCCTGGGATGGCCAGTGAGCCTACCGGCCGACGCTCGCACGCCGGCACGAGCCCGTCGCCCGAAGGCCCTGCGTCACTAACACGCCATCGACCTCCAGCTCGCCGGACTTGGCGCCGCCGCGGATCTGGGCCGGAGCTTCGTTGGTGTTGGGCCGAAGCGCTGGGTCCGTGTCGTTGCACGAACCACGGTCGCCGTAGCGGGAGCCACGCAGGGAAGCCCCTGACCCTCCGCCGCCAGCGCGTGGTCCGCCTCAGCGGCGTCCGGTCCGCCACCGGTTGCTCCTCGCGAGCCTGGCCATGCCGGATCCGGTGGGGGAGACTCCGGATCTGAGCCCGGGAGGCATGGATCCGGCCAACTCGCCGGCCCTGAGCTGGCCGCCGACCACCATGTCTCGTGGAGGAAAAGAGTTCGAGGGGAGGGGAGGGAAGGGAGAAGGAGCGAGGTTGCTGTAGGTGCCTTTTGAGCGCCGCGAGCTGGCCGCCGCCGGGGTGCTGGACGGCGGGAGAGTTTGGGCGCCGGTGGCGGAGTCGCCCCTGTACGAACGACACAGGGGGGGGTGTAGTCCTTTTCAGTTATTCGCCATCGGCCCTTTGCAGTTTGCATGCAGTGGCGCTGGCATCGTCCTCCAGCTTCTGGCGTGAGGATGACGGCTGCTTGGTGTGGTTCGACAACCAATCTGACCGGTCCGCCGGGTACGTGAGCTTCGATCTGGAGGCCTCACAGCAGTTGAGGGAACTCTCCAAGAAGAACAAGACGCAACCTTCATGGCGAAAGAAAACCACAAGGTGTGCATCGTGGCGTGGGCGCCGGAGCAAGAGTGATGACGCGGGATGTAGCAACAGCGGCTCGTCAGGAGTTCCAGCGGCTCTGCAGCCTAATCAGGGTGCTCAGCACGCCCGGGCGCCACGGAGGTGAAAGCGGCCCGGCTAATTAGCGAATAGCGAACCCACGGCGAAGTGCGAGCTTTGCGTCTCCACCGCGCATACCACCGGCGCCACCGCGCGGCTGATTAATCCCAGTTGGCTCCTTGGTGGTGAGGCGCGCGTGGGCTGAAACAGCCGTTAGACGCGCCACGCCGGCCCGCGTGGGTAAAGAGTGGGGATTTGTTAAGTGCGATGCAGTGGGCGGTGGCGTGGCCAGCCCGCCCGATGGATCTCTCTGCCCGACAGCGGCGAGCAACTTAACACGATCGTTCTCGTAATCTTGTTCCGTCGCCGTCTCCGCCTCCGCTCGAGAGAAATGCGAATCTCGCTTCTCCGTGGATTCCAGAGTTCGGCGCTCGGCGGCGCTGGCGCTGCCGCCAGGGGACGCCGCTCTCTCCCCACGTCTGGTCTTGCCGCTCTTCGGTCCCGGTCGTTGTTGTTTCTTTCCTTGTATCTTCTCTCTTTCTGGATCTGTCTATAGGAAAACCGGGTGATTCAGCCCCTATGGACACTCGACTGTTTTGGTGGCCAAAAACAAACGGATTTTGCATGCAAAAAATTCTGAGTGTTTCACATCCACAAAACACTCGGATTTCATAATCATCGGATGACAATTCAATGGCCACAAATAATGACAATAAATTACACAAAAAATCAGAATCTGAAGCCCAAAAATAAAGAAACTAAATATAGGCAGAAATATATAGCAAAACGGCTCATAATATATCAAAAAATTTCAAATTTATTGTATGGAAGCCATAGATATATTACATATAAAATATGGACAAATCACCATAAAGTAAAACATATTACACATATACCAGATGTTCAAAATGCTAACTTACAACAATCCAATATAAAATATAAAATTTACACCACTCAATTATCAAATTTACACTGCAGAGATCAGTGTAAAAAAAATCAAATAACACTGTAAGTGCTATGAAAATTTGAAAAAAAAAAGCCTGCACATCAGAAAAAAAGCACGTATGAGCAACAAAATAGTGAAATCAAACTCTTCTAAAATCAAAAATAGCTAAAGGGCTCACTTTAAAAATTTATTGTCATCTGTCTGGTCCTAGTACTACTAATTTCTTACTGTTTCTACAGATTGAATGAAGGGTGATTTGTTCAGCGTGACTCAAATGCTTGCAAATTGAATCAAGATGATAATTACAAAATAATTAAATGTGTTTGTTGAGCAGATAACAATCTAATTACAGATTAAATTAAGGATTGACAATAACAGTATGAAACCATCATAATTGTTCAAAAGCAAACAAGCATGAAAATGACTCACTGGGCTACTGTCCAGGAGATCACTGTGCACCTGACCAACATCCCATCACCTCCTGCACCAACGGACAAACAACCATTCAGTTAGATAACACAAATACAATATTGACAGATTTCTCAAATTATTTCTATGATAGCCAAATATAAAAAAATTACAATAAGCCAGATACTTCATATAACCAGTTTTTTCAAACTATTTAGATAATAAATTAGCCAAATTATTTCTATGGTAGCCAAATATAAAAAAATTACAATAAGGCAAATACTTCATATAACCAGATTTTTCAAACTATTCAGATAACAAATTAGCCAAATTATTTCTATGGTAGCCAAATATAAAAAAATTACAATAAGCCAAATACTCCATATAACTAGATTTTTCAAACTATTAAGATAACAAATTTGCCAAATTATTTCTATGGTAGCTAAATATAAAAAAATTACAATAAGCCAAATACTTCATATGACCAGATTTTTCAAACTAATCAGATAACGATTTATCCAAATTATTTCTATGGTAGCCAAATATAAATAGTAAAATAAGGCAGATGATTACATCACCAGATATAAAAACTATTACAATGCAATTACACTAAATTTACAATGCACCCATCAGTGTAAATAAAGCAACATAAGACTGTAAAATTCTATAAGATATGAATATACTAATCCAACTTATCAAATATTTACGATCAATTTAACCTAAATTTATAATGCACCCATCACTATAAATGTATCGTTATGAGACTGTAAGTTCTAAAAAGAATCTAGTGTACCACACTCACCAAGAGAAAGGAAAAAATCTCACCTTTATAAGTGTGGCAGAACCTTCTAAAGCATATAGCCCACACGCATGATTATTGTCTAAACAGACTCCAAATAACCATGAATGTGTTCCATAAAACTTAAAAGGGTTTGTCAGATAAATCCCGAATCATCCACAATTCTCCGAGTAGGATCAATCATTACAAAGAGACATTACAGTATTACAACAGTTTTATACAAATAATATACATCGGAGTAAAAGAGCGGAAGGATTACAATAACATAAATTTACAAACCGTTTAGTTTCAACTTACAAATCATAAGTTGAATTATTACAAACCATAGTTGTAGTGGAATAACAATATAACTTATTACATCAACCTTGATTATATGCTCTGCCCAAGAGCGAGATATCCTATTCGTCGTCACTTTCCTCCGACGGTCATGCAGCAGGATGCGAAGCATTCCTGCCCATGAGGCTCACCTGTAACAAGGGTTTAACAAACCCTGAGTACAAAAGTACTCAACAAGACTGAACCGACGAAAAAGAGGGGTGAAGACTCAGGAAATGCAGGCTAGAGGGACAAGGTAAGACTTGCAGGAGATAAAAAATTTTGTAGAAAAGCTTGAAAGAAAGAAAAGCTATCTTTCTCAAGATCAAAATTTACCAACTAACTTTCTTCTTAAACCTTAATCATTATTTAAGTTGTTACTACGATGATGAACACCGATCGAGTCTTCTTCTCAGAGAAGCAACGGCGATTCGAATCTATTTTCATATACCCAGCTGGGACCTAGGTCACTGATATACAGGAGACTCTAACTCCTAAGCATATCAGATGAACCGATATACCGGGATAACAACCGCAGCCATATATCACCACATGATACATGTGAGCACTTCGACCCAGTGTACCGATATACATGGGATCTTAAACCCATAGTATAACATACTATGATATATGTGGGGACTCTGGCCCATTATAAGTCACTCCATGACATACGTGGGAACTCTAGCCCACCGTATACCACTTCATGCATGTGGATTTTCTAATTTCTCGATAAACATGAGTTCACCATCAATACGGGACCTAGGGCATTAACAGATGGAAACACTACAGAGGGACTCCGTTCCCAATGCAAGTTACCTGTCCGGACTTGATTTATTAACTATCATCATGATTTCAACAGATAAAGCCAAACTCATCTTTTTCATTCTTTTACTTTTGAACACTTAATTAATTAAGCAGGGCTAAGCATTACTACGCACCTTCTAGAACAGGTAACAAGGAATATGGAAGTAAGACAGGTAATGTAGTTGGTGGGTTTTCACTTAACTCCTATTACTTAATGCAACATATCATAACTGAAGCGATAAAACTTTTATAAAATAGAATAGGGTTTGAATGCATCCGGGGCTTGCCTTGATGGTCAGGGTAGACGATCTCGAATTTCGGATCAACTCTCAACTCCTGAGTCTGCTGTTCCTTGGGATCTGGTGTGACAACGTTAAACACTCCGTTAACAGAAACTATACGATACAATGATATGCTTCAACATGATGGAATGGTAAACATGATGCTCGATGGATACATGATCAGATTAATGGCTTGAGTACAACTTTCCTTCATGATAAAGTTGCAAACCAACAAAACTTACTCACTAAGTCCGTTAGGGTTAACTACATCTTTAATGACATTCTTTAAGCACAGGAAATAACGTTAATTAAGCCCTAATGACATGATCCAGGTAAGCGCAAATAATTAATTAAAGTGCCAAAGGTCATTAGGGTTAATGACCCAAGGTCATCAATCAATCCTAAAGTTAAACAATTTCTATAATGATTAAACTTAATTAAAGGGGTTAATTAATTAATTAAAAACATTTAAATAAAGGCATAAAAATTAAAATTGTCTAATTGAACTTAAATTTTTATTTTGATAAGCTCTTGGTCTAATTAGATGGCAAAATAAATTTTAGAATTAAAAGCCAATTATTTTATTTATTAAAAATCATTGCAGGTCTATTTTTCAATTAAAAGAGCTAATTTTAACTTATGCAAAAATTATTCAAATTTGGCATTTCATATTTTTTCTAGATAGATGACATCATAAAGAACATAGAAAAAAATTTAGAATTTTTGGAGCTATACATGAATTACTATGATTTTCTAAATAAAATAGCATTTAAATCATTTTCTGGAAATAGAAAAAAGAAAATAAGCACAGTGTCACCGCGCTGACTGACTGTGGCGGCGATTTTGACCGGCGATTTCTCGCCGACGGCGAGGTCTCCGGCGATGAGCTTGGGCTCTACGGACTCAGCACAACAAGACAAAGCTCCTGGGCTAGCTAATGGAGCGGTGGGACGACAGCGGCACCCACGCCGGCGGCCATGGCGGCGCGGCGGAGCTCGGGCGCGGTGGCAAGGGCTCACCGGAGCTTCTCCGGCGGCGGCAAGCACTCGGGCGTATGCAGGGCATTCTTACGAACGCATTGAGCAACATAATGGAGCCGCTTCCGGCCCCTAGCCCTGACGGCTACGCGCGCGGCAACGTTGGCAAGGTCGTGCCGGCGGCGAGCTACGGTGACCGGCGGCTACGTCGCGGCAAGGATAAAATTGAAGGCACAGACAGATGCAGGACCTCACCACGGGCACGGTGCGCACATTGATGAAGACTCAAAGTGGCTGAGGCGAGCTGTAGTCGGCGGCGCTAATGGCGACGGCGGTGCTCCGGTGGCAAGGTCCGCGTCACGGCGATTTCTGTGCACCAATGAACGGGAAAAGGTGCGCATGAGGGGCAGCGAAGCATGGAGGACATGATAGGAGGGTTAAAGGAAATATGTTTTCCACCTTGGTGGCAGTGGACGGCGAGAAAGCTCGCGACGGCTCGAGTGCCGGTCGCGAGGAAGACGACGGCGCGCGGGCGACTCAGGCGAGGAGAGCGGGCATGAGTTAGCTCAAACGAAGCGCAACGATGTTGCGGAGCTTCTGGCAAGGCGAAGCGGGCAGAGGTGGAGCAGCGGAGGCGAATTTGGGCGGCGGAGGACGGTCGTCGGCGGTGGCGGCTGAGGAAAAAAGAAGAAAGAAGATAGCGGCCGGCTTGCTATTTATAGGACAAGGACGAGAGGCGGTCGGGCGACACGACGACGATGAAGTTTTGGGTGTCGGGGGCAAGCTGGCGGCCGCGGTGTGTGCGGCGGTGGACGGCGGCGCGGCTTGAGAAGCCGGCGATGGCGGTAGACGATAGGTCTTGATACTGTTCAAAAAAATTATAGAAATGCCACTCGTTTGAAATTATAAATTACTCTAAAATTTATATAAGAACTTGAAAATCTCTAAAAATATCATTTGCATAACTTGTCAAGAGCTACACTTTTTATTTAACTGGCATCCTCAAATTCTATCTGGATTTTGAAATATGAATTCAAATTAAAAAGGGGAATAAAACCCTAGAAACAAACATTTGAAATTACTTTTGATTTTTCAAGAAAATTTAAAAATCTTCAAAACTATGAAATGTTTAACTTTTAAAACCAAACCTTTTTCATATACAAAATTTTTCCAAATTATGCATAATTTTTGAATTATGGTTTTAAAATCAAAAAGGGACAAATGAACTGTAGTTTCAAATTCATTTGAAATTATTTTTGGAAACTTGAAAAACTTTGAATACCAACTTTGTAGCTCTTGCCAAGATCTATAAAATATCTTTTTAGAGTATCTCCAAATTATTTTTATATTTTGAATTATAGAAAAGGGGATAAATCTAGATTTTGAAATAAAGGGTTTTTGAAACCGAATTCAAACTCGATTTGGTTTCTAATTTAATTGGTTGGTTATTAGTGATCACATACATCATCCAAGGATATTTTTGGGTCAATGACCTAATAGTACCCTTGGTTGACCAGGTTGACTTTTGAAAAACATTTTTATAGCTTTCTAATTTGAATTTAAATTTGAATTACAAGACTAGGGAATAAGCTTTGAAATCCAAATTCAACTTCAAATGTGGAAATCATTTTTAGGGTTGGACTTAGATTGATACACTATGCTTGACACTAGTGTAAATACGGTTTACACCTCAAGTACATAGAATATAAATCAAGCATTTGAGATGACATTCGAAAGTAGGGTTTTATTATTTCATGTGACAACACACTCTAGAAACACAATCAACCTATGAAATGTAAACTTGTTTTAGTTAATGCACATCAAGGTTGATCTAATCATGAATGCTTTGCAGTGCATATGATGACATGGCAGGTTTTAGTTAATATAACACCAGAGGTGTTACAATAAGCATCTTTGATGATCAAAAGGGGGCACCAAATGCAGACAACTTGTTGAAAAGCAAAAGCACCAATATCAAACTATGAAAATGCAGGCTTTCTCATGATATTTAGAAAAGAAAACATTGCAATTCAAGTACAGTCAGCTAATTCTTACATATATTCAACAACAACTGATAATTGTTTTGTATTGTTTGATAGACAGGTTTGACACATCAACCGGTGCCACTACCTGACCAAAATAAATAGAAAACATCCAACATCCAGGCAGGACATTAAGGTTGTCTCTAAATGAGTAGAGCCAAATTCAAATTTAACAAATCTCCTAGACATATTATATGGAATCCAAATTTAGATAATGCATAAAAAGAAAAAACATAAAGACAACCAAACTTTACGCTTGTCCTTTACCGGGGCTTGGGACCTGCTATCATTGGAAACCATAGGCAATCAACAATAGGTGGAGTTAAAAATATTGGCTATAAAAAGAAAAAGATTGTATGTAATCTGGTTCATACTCATATGAACAAGTTAGATACAAAGATACATTAGGGAATAAACATAAAGATAATCTTGAAACAAAAAGATTCATAGAAGAAATACAAAGAAATAGTAGCAGTCCAGAAAAGAACAAACACAAGGAAGGGCAAGACATGACTGGAAGAGCATGAAAAATTAGAGAAGGGAACAAGAAGAGAAGAGAACTTCCATCATACTAGAGATATAATGAAGGAGGCACAGCAAGAGAAAGAGAAGAGAAGATGGAGGAGGCACATTGCAGAGAAGAGAAAGGAGTGTCAGTTATAAAGATAGGAACAGATCCACCCCCAAATTGGAATCTTATCCAGTCCAAACTTTGACAGAACTATAATCTTGGTAGCAGTACGATCAGATGGAAAAGGCCTTGTGCCAATAGGAAGGTGCAGAACAAGATTAACTGTCTCTTCAGTGAGATAACCTTTCCACCATGAACAATATCACCTTGAACAACCTCACTAGATATATTCTGAACAAACATATTGAACTGTAGCAAAATAAGTCATACAATCCAATTCAATCCCACAACTATAAGTGCATCCACGCCCGAAGTGGGTTTTAGATAATTAATGACAATCAAATTAGGGACTAACAGTTTATTCAAGTGAATTCACAGGTGTTAGTTCATTGAAAGATTTGAATGATGATATTTGGTGATACAAGCACCCCTAAATTTTCTATGGATGAAAGGCGGTTCGACTCAATTGGATTATCCTTTTGTATTTAAAATTAAGTTATAGGAAACGCCGCACTATCAAGAGGGATGCAAATTAGACTAGCTAGATGAGGGTACAAGTGCTCGTGTTGGTCTATTTTACGCGATTGAGACACTGTGCACACACACACTTAGAATGCTTTCTCAACTGGTGCACCAGAAGTTCTGGTCCTGTGACCGGAATTCCGGTAGTAGCAAGCCCGTGTGCAACCGTGTGCCAAAAATCGGTTCCGGCCTCCGACCAGAAGTTCTGGTGACCATCGAAAGTTCCGTTCACCTGGACCGAAAGTTCCGATCAGCCATGTCAGCCTTCAGCGCGTGAGCATGCGCGTGCGAGCATTTGGTTCCGGCCTCCGGCTGGTAGTTCTGGTTGGTACCGGAAGTTCTGGTGTGTTACACCGAAAGTTTCGGTCGGCCCAATCTGAGTGTTGACTTTCTCAAGCCCACGGTCGGATCTCGAATAGACCGAAAGTTCCAGTGGGTTCCACCTGAAAGGTCGAGATGGCGGACTAGAGGGGGGTGAATAGTCCTTTCTAAAACTTATCGCGCTGGCCAACCAAAACAAATGTGGAATTAAAACTATCGGTCTAGCCAAGACTTCACCCCTCTAATTATAACTCCAGACGCACCTTGTAAAAAATCCTAAAGAGAATGCAAGGTGCCAATCTAGCTATTGCCCTCCTAATCAATTCTAGCTTGCAAGATCACACAAACCTAAGCAACTAGTATTTTCACAAAAGAGAGAGCACCTACCCAATTCTAATGAGCAAAGCACAAAGCTAACCTAAGCTCACTAGATGCCCAAGGACAAGGCTACACAAGCCGAACCTAAGAGCTCACATTACTTAGCTACACAAACTAAGCAAAGCTACTAAATAGACTTCACAAGCTAATTAGCCACACAAGAGATACTTCTATGCTACACAAGCTAGAAGGCAACTAGATAGCTACACAAGCCAAATAATTGCAAGAGCAACAACACAAGCACAATATATATGAATATAAATACAAGCTTATAAAAGGAGACGCAAACCACCATGAAGTGTGGACATAAGATGACACGGCAATTTTTACCGAGGTTCACTTGGTTGCCACCAAGCTACGTCCTCTTGTGGCGATACACCCACTTGGAGATTCACTCGCTAATTGGTGTCACCTAGCCAAACCCAAGCCTCGGGTGTGATGAATCAACACAAGATAGGGATCCTCCAAGCCACGAGCTCAACTAGAGTAGCCAATTCGTGACTCCCACGGGGAAGGCTCAAGAACCCCTCACAATCTCTTCTCCGGAGCACCGCGCAATCTCCTTGCGTGCTTCGACGGAGTCTGTTGCCACCAAGCCGTCTAGGAGGTGGCAACCTCCAAGAGTAATAAGCACGCCAGCTTGCAACACAAACACCTAGTGCCACTCGATGCAATCTCTCAATGCAACACATTACAATCGCTCTCTCACTCGATCGGATGAACATTATCAAGCATGAGTGAGTTAGAGGGCTCTAAGCACTCTCCAAGCCTAGACACTAAGTCCCCAAGGTGCTCAACACACACAAATGGCCGGCCACCCCTCTATTTATAAGCCCCTTTCAAAATAGAGCCGTTAGGTTCAAATTTCGGACTGAAAATGGCCTACCGGAACTTCTGACGGAGCCCCACCGAAACTTCCGGTTAGTACAAATATAGCCGTTGTACGCGAAGTCAACCCAGATCTGGCCTACCGGAACTTTCGGTCATCCACCGGAACTTCCATCGGAACTTCTGCTCGAGAATTGGAAGTAAATCAGGGCGCGCGGTTGCTCGGACTGGGCTGACCAAAACTTCCGGTCCAGGCCCACCGAAACTTCCGCTGGTCCAGTACCACCCCGCACTAAAACGGGCATATCTCTTAGCTCCAAACTCCGTTTTCGATGATCTTGGACTCTATGGAAAGCTTATTCAGAGGGCTACACAACCATGTATCCTTATTGATCCAAATCACAATGGATCAAAGTAGTTTTCCAATCCAATGACCATTATCTCTCTTTTTCAAGCACACAAGTTCTCCGAAACATCTCCAACTCCTTCTCCTTTGCAAATGTACCAACAACACCAAGTGTACATCATTATGTGCAAGTGTGTTAGCATTTTCATAATTATTTTCAAAGGATTTTTCACTTGATCTTACAACACCACTCAATCCTAGCATGCCACAAAGTTAGATCGCTCAAGTGGCACTAGATGACCAATATGCAAACAACTTTGCCCCTCTTGATAGTACGGCTATCAATCCTAAACCCAGTCATCAACTTCTCTACACACTAGATGACCAATACTTTTTAGGATCATGCATTACCGGTGAAATGAAATGTCCTAGGTTATACCTTTGCCTTGCGCATTTCTATTCCATCGTCTTCTTCTAATGTGCCAATGCAACACATGCACCGACACAATCATGAAATGATATGATCCACTTCATATCATCATGCAACCTTCTTGGTCCATCGATCTTGACCTCACTTGCTCTTCACCATCTCATGGTCCATCGGCGCCAAGTCTTGCTCAAGCTTCACCGTCTCATGGTCCATCGCTTCAAAGCCTTGACTTGCCCTTCACACATCCATCGATCCATCGAGCCAAGCCTAATCTTGATCTTCTCCATCTCGGTCACATGACTCCATGTCATGTCACATATGCAATTGAGCTCCTCCATTGCACATTCACCTAATGGACTAATTCCCTGTGTATTCTCAATTTAACACATTAGTCCAACCTAAAGTTGTCACTCAATTGCCAAAATCACATAGGGACCTTTCAATCTCCCCTCTTTTTGGTAATTGATGACAACTCTACAAAGATATGGAAATTAAGAATTTTTAGACTCTATGCCACTTATCCAACATTTAAGCTCAATGTCATGATTTGGATAAGTGCCACAAAGTCAACTTGGTAGTGATAGCTCCCCCTACATGTGTGCTCAATTGGTTTGAATTCAAGCTTGCACACATGCATAAATATGAAAATTTTGGAAGAATTAGCACTACTAAGTGATGCTAAGGTATATAGAATAAACCTTCGAAGCGTGATACCAATCGAAGTTGCACATTTTGAAGTTCATCCTTAGCATCATCTTGGTTAGCTAGATACCACATAATACAACTAGATACCTCATGAGATCAACATAATAAACAAGGCTCTAGCACCACGAGAAAGAACACATGTGACTAGCTAAACCATCCTATGCATGCTAGTTATAAAATCATCAATCAAGTTCTATGACTAGCATACACCACACAAGCATTGCATATTGAATTTAAAAACTTATGCAAATGCAAGCAAGCGCATGAATATGCACATATCAAATGCAATCAACCAAGTTCATGAGCTTGCTCCCCCTACTTGTGTGCATCTCTTGTCCAAAAATTTTTTACCCTCCCCTAATCTTTAATATTGCTCCCTCTTGGTCCGTGTCCATTTCTTCTCCCATCTTTGTCCAAATTCTCTCTTGTAATATGCCTCTTGCATATCTTTGCACATTTCTCTCCCCCTTTGTCATCAATCACCATAAAGGTATGATAGCCCAATACCACATAAAGATATCACATGGATGTGTCACTTGATGCCATGTAAATGTGATACCACATGAAGATTAGCCTCTTGTATCACGTGTATGGTGAGTCCTTTGATGCAAAGAGTCGGACTTGGATAGATGGTTGAGTCTTGATTCTTTATTTTTGATGGACAATACTATATGTTGGAATGACACCACATGTAAGAACCACATGTAGTAGTATGAGCACCACGTGTGATTATATCATACCACGATTAATATGAATAGGGCACTCCCCCTATGTCATAGCATTCGTCAACCAACTTGTAGATGAGGGTAGCTTTCTTGATTTGAATTGATCACTTAAAATTGAGGATAACTTGTGGAACCACCTTCTTGATGTACTAGATATCACTTGAATGAATGACATGTATACCACATAAAGGAATGTGATATTCTAGACATATCTTGCAAGAACTACCATTGGGTCACCACTTGTTGAATTTGTCAATTATGCCCAATTCTTGAACTACATTGTTTCCATGAGCTTCTTTCTCTTTGACTTGAGCTAAAGTGTTTTGCCTACAAGCTTTCAAGTCCAGTTTGAACCAATGACAAGCTTCTTCACACCTCATAAAGAATAAGGGTTATCTTGCCAATGTTGTACTTGTCACTTATATGCAATCAAAATAGATCAAGCATTTGGGTTCACTAGCTCATGAAAAAAATTCACACTCATACCACTAGATCAAATAACTATTCAAGCAATAGTGGTAGACTATGAATCATAAACTTTTCATTTATCATGCATGATCCTAATAAGTATGTACTATATGCACTAACCGCATACTAGTAAGGGATGAAATGGTCATGCACATTACAATGATACCTTTGCTATGTTGGAGTAGAGGATAGTCATTGAATTCCAATTTTATTACTCCAATAGCAATGTGAAGTCCAATTGATAAGGTTGATGAAGCCAATAAATACCGATATAAATTCCATGCTTCGTCTATATGAAATGAGAACCACTAATGATCAAGTGCACTTTCTTGTTGTGGTTGTCTTGCTTCCTTTTGAACTTCCCTTGCAAGAGAGAATACCACTAGTATTATCACTTGAATTGTCATGTATTGCTCTTCATTTGGGTGTTGCTTGCTTCCTTGATCAATCCTTTTAATTGCTTCAACTAAGTATCTCCAATAATCCTTAGATCATCACTTCCATGTTGGCCTTCTAAGTACACCTCACTTGGTTTTTCCCAACTCATTTGGGTGGCTCGCCCCCACAATGGGGAGAAGTGATCTCTTTCCAAGAACTATCCTTGACACTTACTTGAATTGCCTTTGTTTGATTGATCCTTTTCTTTCTTGGTCTTGAGTTTGATCTTGATCTTCAATAAACCAAACATAGGTTCCTCAAACACTCATAATCATGATTCCAATTTGAGGACCTTTTAATTTTAGTGACTCTTGATATTTCCAATGTTAGTCACTTTTCTGGCAGATTCTGTATTCTTCAAAGAGAAATCCATATCTCCAAATGTATAGCTCCAAATGTCATGAAATTTGATGGAGATGTGCAACACTAAGTATTATAGCAGTTGTAAAAATTTGAGCTCCATTGGCCTTTTATAATGCTACCAGATTTCACATCTTTCCACATATGCAATTGAGCTCCTCCATTGTACATTCACCTAATGGACTAATTCCCTGTGTATTCTCAATTTAACACATTAGTCCAACCTAAAGTTGTCACTCAATTGCCAAAATCAAATAGGGACCTTTCACCACCAGAAGTTTCGATAGTTCATCTGAGCATCGAGTATATAATCTTTCTCACCCTATTTCTGGTTGTTGCCCATTCATTCCACTGCGCCCAAGCTTTGCAAAATTCTCCTGTGAGCTCAACTAGCCCACTCTCTGTCCCCCTTTGCTTTCAAGCTTCAATCCTCGATTGTTTTGAGCTAGGGATGTGAGATTTGAGAGTGGGAGCATCGATTGTCATCTTGAGCACTTATCTTCCTTGTCTTGCTGGTTTAGTTTGCATTTGTTACTCTTAGGTTCTTGAAACCCTAGCCGGCTAGGCATTCTTCGTGGTTGCCCGTGTTGATTCATTTGTGAGGGCACCCCAAAGTGTTTGTATTACCCCTGATTCTTAGTGGATATCTCAAGCTTTTGCTTGAGGAAGGGGACCTTCGTGGTCGGACCTTCGTAGTCACCTCAACAACGAGGACGTAGGAACTCCTGAGTGGAGATTACCGAACCTCGGTATAAATCGTGTGTCTTACTGTGGAGGTAGCATCAACTACCGTTGTTCTTGTGTTCTTTGTGTTCTTCCTCTCTACCCTCAAAATTCATAGGTTGGAGGAGCCGATCTACAATTTGGTGAGGTGCCAAGCTCTGTGGAGTTCAACATCATCACCAACAACATCTAGGAGGGTGTGGTAACAATCAGAATCAAAATCACAACTCATTTCACTCTGATTTTGTAGCTCAGTAGGGCACCGGAAGTTCTGGTCGGTTTGCACCAGAAGTTCTGGTCCAGACCGAAACTTCCGATTCAAACCCACTGGAAGTTCCAGTTGGTATTTAACTTTCATATTTTGAGTTTGTGAGTTTTAGGATTTTCAAACAGGCCTATTCACCCCCTTTAGGCCATTTAGGTCCTTTCAAGTGGCATCAGAGCTATGGTCCCTCAGATCAACGCTTCACCGTGTGAGGAGTAACAATGGTTGCTTTGAGTGAAGAAGCAATGAAGGATATAGCTGCTCAAATAATGACACAGCTCACCGTGACGCTTCAAAAGCAACAAGAAGAATAAATGAACAAGATGTAAGAGCAACTTGACAAGATGCAAGAGATCATTAACAAGAAAGGTCAAGAAGGAACTAGTGAAAGGAGAATGAAAGTGAGGGTGGAAACAAGACACCAAAAGGTTATACAAGAGTGAGCTATGACTATGGTGGCACAAGCAAGAACAATGCTCACATGCCAATGGTCAACCCCAGCAAGCCACCTCCGTTTGATGGAGTAAGATACACCGATTGGGCTCATAGGATGAAGTTGCATCTTATAGCCACAAGATGTTAGCAAGCGGTTGAAATTGGTGTGAAGATTCCCGAAGATCCTAAAGCTTGGACACCCGAAGATGAGTTGGACTTTCATCTCAATGCTACGGCGGCAACCTTGATTTTGCAATGTTTCACTCCGGAGGACAACAACAAGGTGAATGGTATAGTGAATTCAAAGAAAATTTGGGAAACCTTAAGAATATCATTTGAAGGTGACAAGAGTGTGAGAATAAGAAACATTGAGCTTCTACAAAACAAGATTGAGAACTTCTCTGTAATGGAAGGAGAAACAACTAAAGCCATGTATGATAGATTCATGACCTTGATCAATAGAGTTAGAGCTCTTGGATGTGATAGATGGGATGAACAAGCTACAGCAAGAAAGCTATGTAGAATATATAGAGATAAGAATAGCATCCTAGCTTCGGTGATAATGGAAAGAGAAAATTACACCACTATAACAACACAAGAGATGATTGCTAAGATTATGCATCATGAAGTTCTAGATGATGAGACCAAAGAAAGACTTAGCCAAAAGAGAAACATTGCCCTTGTGGAATCTCATGCAAGTGGGTCAAGTCATTGCAATAAAGGATGTTGTGAGCACAAGCATAATGATAGTGATGAAGAACTTGATGAACAACAAGCCCTCATGGTGAAAAATTATGCAAAGTTCTTGATCAGGAAGAAACAAAAGATGAGGAGTAGTGGTGGAACCAAGCAATATAAGAAGAGATTTTGCTATGAGTGCGGTATCACCGGTCACTTTGCTGTGGATTGTCCTAACAAAGGCAAAGTATCAAGATACAACAAGGAAGGTGATAAGAAGTACAAGAGCAAGAAGAAGGGTGAAGCTCATATAGGTGAAGAATGGCAATCCAATGATGATAGTGATGAAGACAATGACAATGAAAAGAAGAGTGTTGCTGCAATTGCTATACATGAGACATCCTCTTCATTGACATTGTTCTTCATCAACACTTCTTCATCACCTAAGCTCTTCACCAACCTCTCCGACGACGACGTCACTCCTACTTGCCTTATGGCAAAGGAGGAAAAGGTATCATCACTAACTCCCACACACCCTAATGATGAATGTGATGATGATGATGAACTTGATGAGAACTATGCTATCAAAATCATTAAGCTATATGGAAAGGAAGCTGCCTCTAAAATCTTAAAATTGATGTACACCATAGAGGAGCATGAGACATGCTTGGATTTGCATAGTGAAATGCTCCTAATGGAAAGGGAGAAGAACCAAGGGCTAGAAGCATGTCTCACCAAGGAAAAGGAGAAGGTTGAGAAGTTAAGTGTAGAATTGTCTTTGGCCAAGGACTCACTTGAGCGCTTGACTAAGGAACATTCCTCGCTTAATGACTCTTTGGCTAGTCTAAAGAATGATCATAGTGTATCTCAAGAAAGCCTTACAAGCTTGACAAATAAATATCATGAACTTGAGATAAACTATGACACTCTTTGGAAGAGCACTTCTACTTCTTCTAAGGACTCCAAAGGTTTAACGGGTAAAGGATGTGAAAAATGCTATAATATTGATATAAATGCATATGCTACTAACCTTGTTGATCTAGAGAAGAAAGAAAAGGAGATTCTTAGGTTGAAGACAATTGTGGAGATTGGTTGCAAAAGCAAGGATAAGCAACCAACCACAATTTACAAGGCATCAAGACATCCACTCATCAAGGATGGTCTAGGATACAATAGGTATGATGGTAAGGCCAATGGGAGAAGCATGGTAAATGTTGTGCCTTGCGTAAAGTTCAACAAGAGCATGCCTCTTGTTGATCTCATCAACAAGGTGAATAATGTTGAGGTTTCTCCTAACTCTTACTTTGACAACAAGAACATCTAGAAGAAGGAAGTGAAGGTTACCAAGCAACAAGTGCCTATCTCAAGGAACAACTTTTGTAATTATTTGTGTTGTTGGGATAAGGATGGTAAAATTATTATAAAATATGTGGGTGCTCTCAAGAAGAGGCAAATCTTGAGGAGTGTTTGGGTGCCCAAATCTTATGTATCTAACCCCCTAGGACCCAAGTCAAATTGGGTACCTAAAACAAAGACTTAATTTTATTTTGTAGGTCTATTCCTCCGGTGGACCTTGTTGGGTGCTAGATAGTGGATGCACCAATCATATGACCAGAGCGAAAAAAAATGTTTGACTCCTTTCAACCAAATGAAGGCATGGGTGAAAGAATCACTTTTGGTGACAATAGTAAAGGAGAGATTTTTGGTTTGGGTAAAATTACTATATCAAATGATAATTCAATTTCAAATGTATTACTTATGGATTCGTTGGGATACAACTTGTTATCCGTTTCACAACTTTGTGAGATGGGTTACAATTGTCTCTTTACGAATAAAGGTGTGGAAGTCTCTAGAAGGGTGGATTCCTCTATTGTCTTTACGGGTCAACTAAAGGGCAAGCTCTATCTAGTTGACTTCACAACTAGTAGAGTGGGGTTCGAGACTTGTTTAGTGGCAAAATCTAGCATGGGTTGGTTGTGGCATCGCCGACTAGCTCATGTTGGGATGAGGAACTTGGCCAACCTTCAAAAAGGTGAACACATTCTTGGACTAACAAATGTTTCTTTTGAGAAAGATAGGATTTACAGTGCATGTCAAGCGGAAAACATGTTGGAGTCAAACATCTCGCAAAGAACGCCGTGTCAACCTCAAGACCACTCGAGTTACTACATATGGATCTATTCGAACCCAATGCTTATATAAGCATTGGAGGTAATAAATATGGTTTTGTAATTGTTGATGATTATTCTCGCTTTACTTGGGTGTTCTTTTTGAAAGATAAGAGTGAAACCCAAGTAATCTTCAAGAAGTTTGCAAGAAGAGCTCAAATTGAGTTTGATGTGAAGATAAAGAGAGTGAGAAGTGACAACGGGACAGAGTTTAGGAACACCAACATTGACAAGTTGCTTGATGAAGAAGGGATCAAGCATGAGTTTTCGGTCCCCTACACTCCCCAACAGAATGAGGTTGTGGAGAGGAAGAACCGAACGCTCATAGAGGCAGCAAGAGCAATGTTGGATGAGTACAAGACTCCGGAGAAGGATTATTGGGCGGAGGCGGTCAACACGGCATATCATGCAATCAAGCGCCTATATCTCCACAAGATTAGGAACAAAACCGCCTACGGGCTACTCACCGGTAAAATGCCTAAGGTTGATTACCTTAGAGTTTTTGGCTGCAAGTGTTTCATACTTAGAAAGAAATTCAAAAGCTCTAAGTTTGAACCGAAGGTTGATGAAGGTTTTCTTCTTGGTCATGGTACTAACGAACATGGATATCGTGTTTTCAATAAGACCACTGGTCTTACTGAAATAATGATAGACGTAACTTTTAATGAATCCGACAGCTCTCAAAAGGAGCAAGTCAATATGGACATTGTAGGTAAAGAGGAGCCTTCTCATAAAGTGATAAAGAAGCTTGCAACCGGTGAAGGAAAACCCGTTGAACAAGATGATGATGATGATGATGCACAAGTACAAGTCCATTATGACTCACATGGTGATGCATCCGCATCTAGAGGTGGTCATGACTCAAGAGAACAAGCGAATCAAGATCCACCACAAGTTGAAGAAAGAAACCAAGATGATGGTCAAGGGGGAGGCCTTGATGGAACCTCCCCAATCAACCAAGACTTTGATAGTGAAGATGATGGCCCAATTCAAAGAAGGACGATAATACCTCACCCAAGAGTTCGCCAATCCATTAAACAGGACTATACCATTGATAATTTGATAGGAAGCATACGAAGAGGAGTGATGACTCATTTTTGTTTAGTATCTTTTTGTGAGCATTACTCTTTTGTTTCTTCTATGTTACCTCTTAGGGTGGAGGAAGCCTTGAAAGATGAGGATTGGATGATGGCTATGCAAGAGGAATTGGAAAACTTCATCCGGAATGAAGTATGGTCCTTGGTGGAAAGGCCCAAGCAAAATATGATAGGTACCAAGTGGGTCTTCTACAACAAAGAAGATGAGTATGGTGCGGTCACAAGGAACAAGGCTCAGTTGGTTGCACAAGGGTACACCCAAATTGAAGGTTTGGATTTTGGGGAAACTTATGAACCGGTTGCTAGGTTTGAATCTATTCGTATATTACTTGCCTTTGCTGCTCACTACGATTTCAAGTTATTTCAAATGGACGTGAAAAGTACATTCCTCAATGGCCCTCTGAACAACCACCGGGTTTTGAAGATTCACATCATCCCGACCACGTCTACAAGCTTCACAAGGCACTCTATGGGCTCAAACAAGCCCCTAAAGCTTGGTATGATTGTCTCAAGGACTTCCTACTCAAACAAGGGTTTGAGATAGGAAAGGCCGACCCTACTTTATTTACTCGCAAAGTTAATGGTGATATTTTTATTTGCCAAATATATGTCGATGACATAATATTTGATAGTAATAATAATGAGCTTTGTGAGAAATTTAGTAGGATTATGACCAAGAGGTTTGAGATGTCCATGATGGGGGAGTTGAACTTCTTCCTCAGTTTTCAAATCAAGTAACTCAAGGAAGGAACGTTCATTTGCCAAACTAAGTATACCAATGATATGTTGAAGAAGTTTGGCATGGACAAGGCCAAACCCATCAATACACAATGCCAACTAGGGACACCTTAATCTTGATCAAGATGGTAAAGCCATTGATCAAAAGGTATCACTCCATGATTGGCTCTTTGCTTTATCTTTGTGCATCTAGGCCTGATGTTATGCTTAGTGTGTGCATGTGTGCAAGATTTCAATCTAATCCGAAAGAATGTCATCTCATTGCTGTTAAGAGAATTTTTTGGTATTTGGTGCTCACACGTAATCTTGGCTTATGGTATCCTAAGGGCTCATCTTTCACTCTACTTGGTTATTCCGATTTGGATTATGCCAGTTGCAAAGTAGAGAGAAAGAGTACATCCGGGACTTTCCATTTTCTTGGTAGGTCTTTGGTGTCTTGGAGTTCCAAGAAACAAAACTCCATTGCCCTATCCACCGCTGAAGCCGAGTATGTGGCGGCCGGCGCTTGTGTGCCCAACTACTTTGGATGAAGCAAACTTTGAGAGACTTTGGTTACAACCTATCCAAGATTCCACTCTTATGTGACAATGAGGGTGCAATCAAGCTAGCCGATAACCCTGTCAACCATTCCCGTACAAAGCACATAGACATCTGTCATCATTTTCTTAGAGATCACCAAGCCAAAGGAGATATCATCGTTCAATATGTGAGAACCGACAAACAACTAGCTGATATCTTCACAAAGCCTCTAGATGAGTCAAGATTTTGTGCTTTGAGGCACGAGCTCAATATCGTTGATTCTCGTAACGTGTAATGATACACATCTTGATTGATTTAATATATTGCATAAAATTAACTACCAAAATATTATGTGCAAAATTTCAAAATCTATTTTTCCCCTTAATTATGTGTCCATTGCTTTGTCATGATTGTCTAAAATCTGGACACATTTTGAGTTGTTTAAAGTTTATCTTATGACTCACCATTTTCAGAACTACTATGGCTAAAAATTGACCTATTGGAAGTTCCGATGGTAATGGCCAGAAGTTCCGGTCGCTATTCATCGCGTGTGTCCTCGTGTCAGCATTTTTTTCTGGTCATTGGGCGGAACTTCCGCCTTTTTTGGAAGTTTCGGTCGACCGGACTGGAAGTTTCGACTGGTGCTCGGATCATCCTTTATTTCAAGTCTCAACCTAACTCCGTGTTGACCTGACCGGACCAGAACCTCCGGTTGTACTCATCGGAAGTTCCGGTCAGCCTCTTTGCCATGGTAAATAGGGGCCACGTGGTAAAAAAACTTATCTTATCCCTTCACTTCTTTCCCCTGCCCCTCCCTCTCCCACCCGACCCGCCCTACCCGACTTGTTGGGTGACGGCGCTGCCGCCCACCGCCCCTCCATCCTGATCTCTCTCCTCCTCCATCCTTTCATGAAATCCTTTGAGGGGGAGCTTTCCCTTGCCATGGAGATCATGTGGGATGTCTTGGTGCCTGTTGGGAGTGCTTGGACGGTGTTGAATCGCCCTCTTCCCTTGGAGTAGCAAGGTATCATGGAGTTCTTGCCCGATCTCTCAATGTACCTTGTTCTAGGCTGTTTCCTCATTTATGCTATGTGGATATAGTGTCTACATGCTCTGTGAATGCTTTTTGTGTAACTTCCATGGTCGATTTCGTGGAATCCCGCATAATGTGCTGCTACACGGCTCGGCCAGAAGATTCAGTCACTCCCGACCGAAAGTTCTGGTGGACCATGTGCAGTACATCCGTGCGGTTCCTCGTGCTCGCTCCTTTGCCGCATTCCTTTGTCATGTCTGAAGACCTCCCCTTGGCCCTTGTTTTGCAGTATGGTTGACCATCATGCCAATCCTCACCATGGTGCTCATCCTCATCCTCTAAGTTTAGGGGATGGCGAGGAAGAGCGTCCTCGTGGTGGTCATCATCATGGTTCTAGGCGTGGGGAGTCCTCTCAGGTTGGTGATTCTACCAATCTTCACTGAGCATGATGATGATGCTGCTCCTTTTGCCCATGCTTCTCCTGCTGGCCGTGGTCGTGGTCATGGACATGGATGTGGTCGTGGCTTTGGTGATTCCACTCGTTATGTTCTTGAGAGGTTCATGTCCTTCTTTTGCTACTGCGAGAGAAAGAATGATAGTTGCCTGCACCGATTGGTGGCCAAGGAAAATCTTCCACCTGCCACTCCTCTCCGTACGTTTTAGAAACCATATACGGAGTGGGATGCTATGCATGGGGTCTCTACTGGTGATGCTTCTCAGTCTGGCAATTTTGGCCAAGAGCACCAGTTTTCTGCACCAGGGGGTGGTGATGGACAGGAGGGCTTTGCAGGACAGGAACATGACTTTTCTATTCACGAGGTCATTTCTCCTCTTGGTCATGCTTCCTATGCCCTTTCTCTTCCTGGAGGCTACTCCTTTTAGGACACTGATTAGGGTGTCTCTTATGGTGGTTTCTCTGATAAGGCTGATAAGATCATTCAGACTTCTACCTCTGTTCCTCCCAATCAGGCTGGCACTTCTTCTTCTGTGCCATATGGCAGGAGCCGGTACTCCTACCCCGTTGACCCCGAGTACGACTATGATGCTTTTTAGTGTCCTTGCTCTTGGAGCTTCACCGTGCCTACCCTTTTTGGCATTTGATACCAAAGAGGGAGTGTTAGGCTTTATTATGATATAATAGGATAGCTATTTATCGGTTTGTAATAACTCTATCTCCATGGTGAACTATGTGGTGAACTATGAACTATGGGTGTGTTGGATGATTGTAGGCTAAACACTTATGCTTATTTAATATATCATGATGTGATGGCCTATATTTGATATTGTGATGATGATTGTTGTTTTTAGAATAGTTATGTAAATTTTTAAGTCCGTTTCTTCCATGCATAACCATTCATATTCTTTTTATTTTCTCTATGTGATATATCTTGTCATAAGCATCATGGATTATTATTGTCACACACACTTTTAGGCACCCCACAGATTGCAAAATTTAGGGGGAGCTTGCTCTAAATGTATGTAATCTTGATTTTAGTCAAGATTTGAAATTCAAAATCCTATGCATACATTTAGGAGGAGCTCTCCATAAAATTTGGAATTCAAAAGCATCAATTTTTTAATTTATTGTAAGCCTAAGTTGGTTTTCATCAATTACAAAAAAGAAGGAGTTTGTAAGTGCATTCACCTTCGAAGTGGGTTTTGGATAATTAATGACAATCAAATTAGGGACTAACAAGTTTATTCAAGTGAATTCACATGTGTTAGTCCATTGAAATATTTGAATGATGATATTTGGTGATACAAGCACCCCGAAATTTTTTATGGATGAAAGGCTCTTCGACTCAATTGGATTATCTTTTTTATTTAAAATTGAGTTATAGGAAACGCCGCACTATCAAGAGGGATGCAAATTAGACTAGCTACATGAGGGTACAAGTGCTCATGTTGGTCTATTTTACGTGATTGAGAGACACCGTACACACACACTTAGAATGCTTTCTCACCTGGTGCACCGAAAGTTCTGGTCCACTGACCGAAAGTTCCGGTAGTAGCAAGCCCGTGTGCAACCGCATGCCAGAAATTGGTTCCGGCCTCCGACCGAAAGTTCTGGTGACCACCGAAAGTTTTGGTCACCTGGATCGGAAGTTCCGATCAGCCATGTCAGCCTTCAGCGTGCGAGCGTGCGCGTGCGAGCATTTGGTTTCGGCCTCCGACCGGTAGTTCCAGTCGGTATCAGAAGTTCTGGTATGTTACATTGGAAGTTCTGGTTGGCCTAATCTGAGTGTTGACTTTCTCAAGCCCAACGGTCGGATCTCGAATAGACCAAAAGTTCTGGTGGGTTGCACCAGAAGTTCCGATAGTTCATCTAAACATCGAGTATATAATCTTTCTCACCCCCATTTTTGGTTGTTGCCCATTCATTCCACTGTGCCCAAGCTTTGCCAAATTCTCCTATGAGCTGAACTCGCCCACTCTCTCTCTCCCCTTTGCTTCCAAGCTTCAATCCTCGATTGTTTTGAGCTAGGGACGTGAGATTTGAGAGTGGGAGCATCGATTGTCAACTTGAGCACTTGTCTTCCTCGTCTTGCTGGTTTGGTTTGCATTTATTACTCTTGGGTTCTTAGAACCTTAGCCAGCTAGGCATTCTTCGTGGTTGCCCGTGTTGATTCATTTGTGAGGGCACCCCAAAATGTTTGTATTACTCCTGATTCTTAGTGGATATCTTAAGCTTTTTCTTGAGGGAGGAGACCTTTGTGGTCGGACCTTCATGGTCACCTCAACAACGAGGACATAGGAACTCCTGAGTGGAGATTGCCGAACCTCAGTATAAATCATGTGTTTTATTATGGAGGTAGCATCGACTACCCTTGTTCTTGGGTTCTTCGTGTTCTTCCTCTCTACCCCCGAAATTCATAGGTTGGAGGAGCCGATCTACGATTTGGTGAGGTGCCAAGCTCCGTGGAGTTCAACATCATCACCAACAACATCTAGGAGGGTGTGGTAACAATCAAAATCAAAATCACAACTCATTTTACTCTGATTTCGTAGCTCAGTAGGGCACCAGAAGTTCTGGTCCAGACCGGAGCTTCTGATCCAAACCCATCGGAAGTTCCGGTTGGTATTTAACCTCTGCATTTCGAGTTTGTGAGTTTCAGGATTTTCAAACAGGCCTATTCATCCCCCTCTAGGCCATTTTGGTCCTTTCAACTACTATCATTGCAGTAATTTGCATCTAAAGTATATGATATTAATAAATTAATACTAGCCAAATAAATTGCAATTTTAGCTTAAATGGACTACTAAGGCGTGTAGAAAGTTACACTGATCAGATGAGAAGGTTCACAAAACCACACTGTTGACGGGAGTTATACCATGTTTTTACCCCATGAAAACCGTCAACAAGACATTCTTTCTAGAAGAAAACTAGCAAACATATAGTGACTTAGGTACAAATAACTTGGTTCCACATGTACTTATCATTATTTGGTTACAGGCATGCAGAACAGGTATTTTTCAATGTATCCAAGCTTCTGAAGACAATGTGCAAGAGATGGGCACACTGGTGGGATCGGCCGACCACACCTTGGTCACACTAGAGCCTTGCTGACATGCCATGATCCATGACACACTCCCAAGAGTAAACTCCATAGCAGTCGAAGGTCTATTCAAGAAAACAAGATGGTCCCAAATGCCAATCACATTCTCAGAACAAGATCTCAGGCTCAAATATTACCCTTATATGGACGCAATGGTCATAGAAGCAAACATTGAAGGTTGGGCAGTATCAAAAATTCTAATAGACGGTGGCAGCTCAGCAGATATTATATTCACAAGAACTCTAGATGCAATGAAAATTGATAAAAAAATCTTGGGAAGAGCCGAGCACCTATTAGTTGGCTTTGGCGGAAAGAAAATAAACTCTGTCGGCAGAATTGTCTTGCCTGTCTCATTCAGAACAGTGAATATTGCGAGAACAAAGCAAATAGCATTTGATATTGTCGAAATGCACAGCCAACTTCGCACATATGTTTTCACATGTTTCAGGTTATCTGGTGAAGATGACTTCGCTAAACTCCTGTCGACCAGCGAAGCTGACACAACGGCTTCGCACGAAGGATCAACGAGGTTGTCAGCTAAGTCAGGAAATCATGATCAAGTCCAAAGTTTCTTAAGGAGACAAAAGGAAAGGGGTGAAGTGTGTTTCACCACTTCGCCGATGTACCTTCTAGCTAAATGTGTAGGAGGTGCCATGACTAGTTTTGTAAGATTCCTAGAATGACGAAGCCAGGGGGGTCTATAAATACCCCCTGGGGTGTAAACTTTTGAGATAGAATGAAATACAAATGCAATCTACATATTATTTTCCCCACTTGTTCACTTGTGTGATTTTATCATCCCAACATCTGGCGCCGTCTGTTTATGTGATCGAAGTCACTCACGACCACCACGCGAACACAAAATGGCAAGTCCTAGCAAAAAGGCAACTTCGGCTGGAGATAATTCAAACCAAGACAAAGACCCACTTTTGGAAGATGAGACAGAAACAAAAAACAGATGCTTACAAGAAGATGAAGAAACTCAGAACAAAGAAAGAAGACTCAAAGAACTCAAAGATCAACTCATCGTCAAGAAAAAAACAGCTGGAGGAAACAAGAGCGAAGACAAGGAAAAAGTCTTTAAAGCAAAAAATCACAGAAGCAGAGGCTGAACTAAGAAAGCTTAATGATGAAATAGAAAATGAGAGTGAAGTCATGATTCAAGATCTAAACTCAGCAAACAAGAACACCAATAGCAAAGAGAACCAAAGTCAAATAGAAATAATTGATACAGAGTCGCCCTTGTCAATCGACATTTAGCTAGCGAAGTGGCCAGCAGGTTTTAAATTCAACATCATCCCAACCAACAATGGCATGTCTGACCCAAGACAATTTATTATGAGCTTCGAAGCAGCAGTAGCATCAAGCGGGGGAGATGCAAACACCCTAGCGAAGTCTCTCATCATGGCAGTAAGAGGACTAGCGCAGCATTGGTACTCTTCGCTAAAACCAAGGTCAATAAAATCTTGGGATCAACTTCGCATAACTTTGCTCCCAGATTTTCAAGGCTTACAAAGAGTTGAACTCACCAGCGATGATCTTTTCAACATCAAGCAGCAACCAAAAGAACCATTGAGCCAATATTACAAAAGATTTGTACAAGCAAAAGCTTAAATATCAAACATACCAGACGAAGTTGTTATTATAGCAGCAATCAAAGGACTGTGAGCAGGTCAACTCTCATCACACTTCAAAAGAGAAAGACCAACCACAGTTGAAAAACTATACGAAGAAATGAGAAAGTACTGCGAGTCTGACGAAGATTACAGGAAAAGAATAGAAGAAGAAAAAGAAGAAAGAAACATGTCAAGACCAAACAACAACTTCCAACATTCAAGAAAGTGAAACACAGAGCGAAGGCCATTCCAGAGAATAAACCATATCAATAACACAAGCGAAGGTCCAAGCTCAAGCAATCAAAGAAATTTCCAAAATAACAGAAATTACAAGAAAAATTTCCAACAAAGGCCAAACTATACAACCAAAGCAGAAACTTTAAAAGGAAAATTTTAAGGCCCGAAGAAATGTACTGTATCATACATGGCAAAGGGGCTGGTCACACATCAAAGATGTGCCCAAGAGTAAAGAAAAGCATTGAAGAAATGCAAGAAAAGAATAGAGCAACTTCGCAGCTAAAAGTTGTTAATCATCTAGCTCCCCAAAGAACAAGTTACCTGCCAATAACTTATCCTCAGCACATACTGCCACTACCTTCGCCAATCTACAATTGCCAACCACTAGCAGTATGCTCGCAAAATCAATGGGGCCCAAGTCAGTAGCAAAGTTTTCACCCTGAAAGTTCAATGGAAAATATCAACCACCAAATTCAACAGAACAACAACATGACCGAAGTGTTAGCAAGCAATGGGAATGCAATCATCCCAAGCAAAGCAGAATTATGACAATCTTTGGAAGAAACAGCATAGAGCTCGATACAAGAAATGAAAGAAGAAATTATTTTAGAAGAGTAAACTCCATAGCAGTCGAAGGTCCATTCAAGAAAACAAGATGGTCCCACATGCCAATCACATTCTCAGAACAAGATCTCAGGCTCAAAGATTACCCTCATATGGATGCAATGGTCATAGAAGCAAACATTGAAGGTTGAGCAGTATCAAAAATTCTAATAGACGGTGGCAGCTCAGCAAATATTATATTCACAAGAACTCTAGATGCAATGAAAATTGATAGAAAAATCTTGGGAAGAGCTGAGCACCCATTAGTTGTCTTTGGCGGAAAGAAAATAAACTCTGTCGGTAGAATTTTCTTGCTAGTCTCATTCAGAACAGTGAATATTGCGAGAACAGAGCAAATAGCATTTGATATTGTCGAAATGTACAACCAATACAACGTAATCTTTGGAAGGGGAAGCTTAAATGCTTTCAAAGCCATAGTAAGCTACCCATACTTATGCATGAAGATGCCAACAGTCAATGGCATCATAATCATCTTCGGTGATCAAACAGAGGCAAGAAACATAGACAGAGATGCAAGCCCAGCTTTCAAAAATAACCACGTGATACAAGAAGAAGAAGATGACGAGCTTAAAACTAAAAATGCAAAGACACAAGAAAAAGTGAAGCCTTGCAAAGACACAAAGAAAGTACCAATCGAACCAATGGTGCCAGAAAGACAAGTTATCATCAGCACAAATCTATCAAAAGAAGAAGAAGAAAAGATAATACAAGTTCTACAAAGTAACAAGGATATCTTCGCCTGGTCTGCACAAAACTTCGGAGGAGTAAGCAGGGACATCATAGAACACAAGTTAAACATCGACCCAAACTTCAGGCTAAAAAAGCAAAAACTCAAAAAATTATCGGAAGACAGAACACAAGCTGCAAAAGCCGAAGTCCAAAGATTGTTAGATGCAAAAGTCATAAGAGAAGTTCAATTCATGACTTGGCTTCCAAACATAGTCATGGTGCAGAAGAAAAATAAAAAGTGGAGAATGTGTATAGACTTCATAGATCTCAACAAGGCATGTCCAAAAGACAACTTTCCTCTACAAAGAATAGATACTCTAGTAGACCAAGCAGCAGGAAGTAAAATGCTCAGTTTCCTCGATTGCTATTCAGGCTACCATCAAATTTGGATGAAAAAAGAAGATGAAGAATACACAAGTTTCATTACACCATTTGGAACTTACTGTTTCCAAAGAATGGCCGAGGGGCTTCGCAATGCAGAAACAACTTTCATCAGAATGACATCCATAGTCCTCAAAGATCAAATACTAAGAAATTTGCTTGCGTATATTGATGACTTGGTAGTCAAAAGCATGAAAAGAGAAGACTATGTCGAAGACTTACAAGAAACCTTCTCAAACCTCAGAAAAGCAAATCTAAAGTTGAACCAAGAAAAATGCACATTTGGAGTTCAAACAGGCAAAATTTTGGGGTGCATCGTATCCACAAAAGGAATTGACCCAAATCTAGAGAAGGTGAAGGCAATACTGAATATGCAAGTGCCAAGAAACATCAAGGACATCCAAAAGCTGACAGAAAGATTAGCTTCGCTGAACAGATTTATATCCAAATCAGCTGAGCGAAGCCTCCCAATATTTCAAGCACTAAAAGAAAAAAAGGAAAAATTCAACTGGGGTCAAGCACAACAAGAAGCTTTCGAAGAAATAAAGAAGCATCTATCCAACCCCATAACTTTGGCAACACCTGACCCAACGACAGATTTGCTACTATATATATCAGCAAACAAAAATACAGTCAGTGCAGTACCGATACAAGAAGAAGAAAATAAGCACTCAACAAGACAAGTTTCAGTATACTTCGCATCCGAAGCTTTGTCTAGATCAAAAATTTTCTATTCAGAAATCGAGAAAATTGCATATGTAGTACTTATGGCATCCAGAAAGTTGAAACACTACTTCCAAGCACATAAACTAAAAGTGCCAATAAATCAACCCCTCAAAGAAGTGCTGCAAGGTTGTAAGTCCTCAGGGAGATTAGAAAAATGGGCTGCAGAATTGTCTCAATACTTCATCAAATTTGAGAAAAGAACAACAATCAAATCTCAAGTGTTGGTTGACTTCGTAGTAGATTGGACACCTTCAAAGTACAATCAAGAAAGAATGGAGCAACCAGAATAGATAACCTATTGTGACGGCGCTTGGGGCTTCACCGGCGCAGGAGCAACATCAATCATAACCTCACCTTCTGGAATCAAACTCAAACACGCAGCAAGACTAGACTTTCAATGCACCAACAACATTGCAGAATATGAGGTAATATTATTGGGACTTCGCAAAGCAAGAGCAATGGGAATTCAAAAGCTAATAATCAAGATAGATTCTCAAGTGGTGGCTAGGCATATAGAGAAAAATTATAAAGCAAGAGATCCAAAGCTAGCAAAGTATCTCTAACTATTGAGGGATCAAGAAAAATACTTCGTTGGATTCACAGTGAAAAGTATCTCAAGAAATAATAAAACAGATGCAGACAAAATTGCAAAAGCCGCCGCCCAAAAGTTAGAGTTACCACCAGAAGTATTCTTCCAAACTATCACCGAAGCCTCAACAAAAAAAAGTTGAACAACCAAAAGAAGTACACATCATAGAAAGTGAAGAATGGAGAGCTCCAATTATGGCATTCCTCAAAGGATTTTACGAGCCAGAAAATAAAGTTGATGAAATAAGAATGAAGTAAAAGATCAGAAGTTACAAAATCATCAACGAAGAACTGTACAAGGCAGAGTTTGCCAACCACTACTAAAGTGCATCTTAAGAAAAGATGGGAGAAACTTATTAAAAGAATACATGAGGGAATCTATGGATGTCATGCTGGGGCTAGATCAATAGTTAGAAAAGCCTTCAGAACTGGGTTTTTCTAGCCAACTGCCCAAAATGACAGCAAAGAAATCATTCGGACTTGTCACAATTGTCAAATGGCAGGAAGTAAAGTCAATGCACCAGGAACAAAACTAGAACCAATTGAACCAACTTGGCTACTTGTAAGATGGGGAATCGGCATAGTTAGAAAATTACCTCCAGCTCAAGGCAATTACCAATACACAATAGTTGCAGTTGAATATTTCACCAAGTGGATTGAGGCAAAGCCAATTACCAATATGTCATCTCACACAATGAAAAAATTCCTATGGCAAAACATCATATGTAGATTTAGAGTCCCAAGACTCATCACAGTAGATAATAGAACGTAATTTGACAGTGAAGACTTCAGAGAATACTGCCACTCAATGGGAATCAAACTCTGTTTCGCATCTGTAAGGCATCCATAGTCCCATGGAGCAGAAGAGAGAGCAAATAGGGTAATTTGCATAGGAATATCAAAATGCTTAACAGATCTAAAAAAGAAAAATGGGTAGATGAATTACCAAGAGTCATCTGGTCTCATAACACATCGAAGCCAAGGCCAACAAACTTTTCTCCATTCAAGTTATTATACGAAGATGAAGCAATGACCCCCAAAGAAATAAAGTATGAGGGACCAAGAATAAACATTCAAATGATCACAGAAGAGGATCAAGCAACAAGCAAAGATTTACTCAAAGAAGAAAGAAATGAAGCACTTGAGAATATCAAGAAATACCAACTTGAAACTCAAAAGTGGTACAACAAAAAAGTCAAGCCAAGAGAGTTAGCACCAGGAGATTTTGTCTTCAAAAGAAAAAGAGATGAAGACACAGTGGGAAAATTCCAACAAAAGTGGGAAGGGCCTTTCATCATCACTAGAACAAACAAAGAAGGTGTGTATCATCTAGCAAATCTGAAAGGTGAAGAACTCTGTCACACTTGGAATATAGAAGCACTTCACAAATACTACCCATAGCCAAACTAGAAGAGTAGTTTTCTTTTCTGCAAAGTAGAAGTAGAAGTTCCTTTCCAAGCAAATTTATAACGTAATCGAGCTGCACTCTTTTTCCACTCAGGGGAAACCCTCTGTAGGGTGAGTGGTTTTTAACGAGGCGGTCTCTTTGTAAATCTCATAAAATATAAATGATAAAATAGTTTCCCCAAAGATATGTCTCTACATTGTACAACTAAAAGTACAAATTTTTCGACTTTATTTCACTAAGGTGAAAATGTTTTTAGCTTCTAAGGAAGCGTACGTGTTCACTGTGTACGAAAAAGAAGGGGGCCTTTCAAAATTTGCTAAGGCAAATTTTTTGACTTTATTTCACTAAGGTGAAAATATTTTCAGCTTTTAAGGAAGCGTACGCGTCCACTTCTCACAAAAAAAAGGGATGGCATTTCAAAATTTGCTAAGGCAAATTATTTGACTTTATTTCATTAAGGTGAAAGTGTTTCAAGTTTCTAAGCGAAGCACACACGTCCACTTCTCATGAAAAGGAAGAAACAGCATTTCAAAATTCGCTAAGAAAAATTTTTCAAACTTATTCCACTAAGAAGAAAGCATTTTCAGTCTCTAAGAAAAATATACGCGTCTGCTTTGAACGAAAAGAAGGAACGGCATTTCAAAATTTATTAAATTCTTCAAATCGGTCTCGTCAGAGCAAAAATATTACCAGTCTTTAAGAGAAGCACCGACAATCACCTCAAACAAAAAGCAGGATCTTCAAAAAAGAAAGACGATAAAATTCAAATCGATTATACAATACTCATCTACAAGCGAAGGTAAACTCATACACTTCACAGTACAACAAGATGTCTTGCAATACAACTTACCCAATTACAAAAATGTGTTTACAAAATAAGTCATCTTGAGAACTAACTACTTCGGCAGCATCAACAAGTATGTCGCTCACAACTTCATTAATAATATCGTCCGCTTCATGGCGTAAATAGTCTTCACAAACATTTGCCGGCGAAGTACTTGACCCACATGACTACAAGAAAAAGAGGTTAGAAAACAAAAGTCCAACAACAGACAAAAAATAAACCTTACGTAACAAACTTTACCTGTGCAAAATCCATGAAATCAAAAACTCAGCAGTTAGGAGGCTTGATACTGCAGTATCGTTTATTCACATCTATAAAAGATTTATAATACAAAACCCCCCAAGAAAAAGTCCCAAGTTCAAAATAACGAGAGCAAAAAATTACGGGTAAGAAAATCATCAACATCACAATCATTATACTTCGCACGAAAGTCATAAAATTCACTAGGCTCGAAAACAAAGTTATCTTTAGAAATTAACAGCGGGGTATCGTCTTTGACATCTTGCACAGGCTCAGGATGAGAAACCTGCGCAGGATGGACAAATAGTCAAATAACTTCCAAGTATATATATTACAAAGTCAATAACTTAGAACCATTGTATCTTAAAACTCTTTTATCTCACAAAAGGAAAAGATAACTAAAGACTAAAGCTGGCCACCACTAACATTGCTAGATCCGGCACCGCCTTGACCTCTAGCATCAGCCTTCCTCTTCGCAGCTTCCACTGCCTCCCTCCGGGCAACCTCCGCCTCCTTTGCAATTTGCTGACATAAAAAGAGAGAAGTTAGATATAGAACACATTTAAAAACAAAAATAGTTAAGTGCAAAAATTACCCTTTGCAATTTTTCTCTAGCTTTATCGAAACAATGAGCCCGGCCACCTGACCTCCAATACTGCTCTAGATATTTGTTGCACAACACTTGTGTGGCCTTTGTCACATTAGTTAGCTCAATTACAAAAGGAAATTGTAATCGGCATCACAAAGCTGCGCAAGCAAAGGATCTTGACTTTGCTTCATCAAATGAAACAAAGCACGAGCAAAGTAATAAACCCCAATGTCAACCATAGTTTCCATGACCTGAGACAAATCTTCATACTGGCGATAAAGCCAACTAAAAAAACTGTCATGATCACCAAGATCCCAACACTTGTCTCCAGGCCTAGCCCCAAACTTGTCATAACATTCAAAACGGAGCTCCCAAATGCGATTGCAATTATCAAAGAAGGATTTATCCTGATTCTTAATCTTTCTTTCAATACGCCTCATGCCTTCCTTCAACTTTTCATTATCCTCCATAACCTTCTTAATATCATCCTCTCTTTCTTCAACTCGAGCAAGAGCAATGATAAGTTTGCCCTCCAAAACATTGTGAGCATCTACAGCATTAGCTCTTGCCTTTTCTTTTTCGGCAAGTTGCTTCTTCAGATTTTCAATTTCAACTGGATAGTCACGTTCGCGAAGAGCAAAATTTTTCTCCTTCTCTTCTGAACCCATTCACAACCCTCTCATCAAGATAGAACCCTTGTACATCATCGACAGACCTGCATCAGCAACTTCAAGCAAAGGCTTTTTTGATAATTCAAGCTCGGCATCCGAACAGTAAAAGCTTCATCAATGCACTTTGAAAGTTGAATCTCAGAAGTACGAGGCATAACTCGAAGTTTATCAGCTCCAATGCCTATGAACTTGAAACAATCTAAACCCAAACTCCTTTCCTGGCAAAAATCCAAGGAACGTTTCAGGGCGTCAGAAACAGCATCTTCATCAATAGCAGAAACAACAGGAGTAGCAGGATCCTGTTGAACACTTTTTAACTTGCTAAAATCAACATTTTTCTGCGGAGAAGATGGTGCATGAGGAAAAATAGTTTCTGCAAAATAAAAAAACTGAAGATCAGCAAAAAGACAACACAGGTCAAACAAATCAAATACAAAGATACAGTACTCACCAGTAGAGACACGGTCACCCAAGCTACATTCAACCTTTTTGCCAGTTTCAACATGAATAGTGGAGCTCGACAAGCACATCAACCATTCATCATTAGTCTCCTCATCAAAAACCTCATCATCACTCTCTTCAAGATTAAGAGAATAAACTCTAGAGCCACCAACTTTTTTCGCCACATTCGAGATACCAACTTCGCCAACCCCCACTGATGCAGAGTCCTCAAGCGAAGTAGTCTTCCCAGCATCAACATTCTCATCATGAGACCCAGCGACAGGAGCCTCAGTATCAAGTCTTGGCGATAAAGGATCGGCAGCTCTTCGAGAACCCTCAACAAAAGTTTCTTTTCCCGAATTTTCTTTTTCAGAAACCAAACTTTCGACATTAGCAACTACAGCAGAATCCTTGGTAGGCAAATTTTGACCCTGCATACTCTGCAATACATCACTTAGTGGAGTAAGCAACGGCGGAGTAAAACCACTAGAAGAAAAAACCATAGTAATTTTTCTCACCTCTTCTTCAACATGTTGAGACTCAGAAACACCAACATCACCAACAACTTTGGAAGTATCTTCTTCTCCAGAACCACCCAAACTAACAACCAAATTTCCTTCCATATCTAAGCTCTGCTCCAGCACAGCATCAAGCTCTTCAGCATCAAGCAAGACAGAAGGACTTTGATTCTTCTTCAATTTCTTGGCAACAGCCTTGCTAAGACCAGCCTTTCGCTTAGTTCCCTTAGCCTGAATAACAGTCTCCTCCTTTTTCTTACTTTGCTTCTTATCATGGGCATAAGCAGGAGGAGGTCTTTCGCCATACTCAACATTAGCAACCTCAAAAACTCTGTTCAAACGCACATAAGTAGGACCAAGAATCTTATTAATGTTATTTTTCGCACTCAAAACATACTTCCCAAGCAAATCTTCAGCACGGCTCTCCATAGACATCACGAAGTCTTCGTCTGTAGCAAACGTCCTAGGATGATGAAAGTCGTTATCCGGGTATTTGTAGTTCACCCCCTCAGACTTTTTTAGCATAAAAATGTTGAAAAGACCAACCTTTCTTCAACGGCCAAATTCTAGCAGCTGCATACTCTTCAACGAGATCTCTAGCACATTGTAGCAAAGTTGTGCACTTGTATGCCTTCACAGCAGTCTTCGAGATCATGGAAGTAGGAAAAGATGGAGATAATTTAAACTCCTCAATCTCCATTCTAGCAGCCATTGGATATTTCTTCACCATTTTTTTGTCTCTGGGTCCCTTTCTTCAACCATAGGCACCTTATGATAGAACCAATATCTTGACCAATTTCCAACACCCAATTTATTCTTTGTTGCCGGAGAAACTTAAACGGCATTACGAGCCGTTTTATAGCTAGAACAAGCAAAGTACTTGGTAACCACTCGACCATCAAGTATAAACTCTTTGAATTGAGTATGCATCTCAAACAACTCATAAAAAGCGGCAATATCAGCATTAGCTTCCTAGGATTTCATAGCCCAAACAAACTGAGCCAACCTAACCACTCCGCTAGGCATCAAATGATGCTTCTGAATGTTGAAGGCCTTTAGCACATCTTCAAGGAAATCTTGACAAGGGAAGTGAAGACCAGCAGTAAACAAATCCTTACAAACAATACATTCATCCGAATACGGCTTTGGATTGGTCTCAGTAGGATCAGGCACCCTCACTTGACTACGCTCAACAAACTTCAATCGAACCATCTAGTCAAGATGACTCTTTTCAAACAAAGTCCTTCCAAAAGTCAAAGTAAAACCTTCCTCATCCTTCACCAAATCTTCAGTAGAAGCATCAACCTCATCAAGATTCTCCTCATCAAAATTCATCTAAGACTTGTCCTCTTCACCTTTAGAGCTTTCTTGGGAATGAATTTGATCTTCTAAATCTCGTGAAGACATCTGCAAAAATCAAGATCAAAACAATACCTGACAAAATTAAAAGACACAAAAACTTGAAGGAACAAACCTAGTCGAAGTTTTTAGACACACTTCGTTCAAGAATTCAAAACAAGACAAGCACAAAAGCAACAGATGTCAAGAAAAACTATCTCAAACTTTCTAGCTCAAGAAAAATTTCGGCAGAGCTTCCCCTCCTCTGAAAACGACAGCACCGGGGGGGAGGCATCGCTATTTATAGACGGGTCTAGTCAAACAGTCAAAGCTAGCCGTTGGATTCAAAATTCAAACAGGCCAACTCCAAAGTTTGGACGGCATTTGTTAGGAAAAGTTTCATAAAAACTTTGCGAGATTCAGACCTTTGGAGTAGGCCTTCGCCCGCGAGAGGCTGCTGTTGGGGAACAACTTTGACCTACAAAATTCCATCACAAACTTTGGAGTCAAGAACAAACTCCTCGTTATAAATATTTGAGACAACTCAATATTCGGCGAAGATGACGTGGACACTTCGCTGTGACTATTTCAAACTTCGCACATATATTTTCACATGTTTCAGGTTATCTGGCGAAGATGACTTTTCTAAACTCCTGTCGACCAGCGAAGCTGACACAACGGCTTCGCACGAAGGATCAACGAAGCTAAGTCAGGAAATCATGATCAAGTCCCAAGTTGCTTAAGGAGACAAAAGGAAAGGGGCGAAGTGTGTTTCACCACTTCACCAATGTGCCTTCTAGCTAAATGTGTAGGAGGTGTCATGACTATTTTATAAGATTCCTTAAATGGCGAAGCCAGGGGGTCTATAAATACCCCTGGGGTGTAAACTTTTGAGATAGAATGAAATACAATTGTGATCTGCATATTGTTTTCACCACTTATTCACTTGTGTGATTTTATCATCCCAACACCTGGAATACTCCCGGTGAAGGCTACATTGACTACCGTGTGCTTGCGGTATATCCGTTTGCCACTTCTGGTGTCAACACACACCTCCACATACAAACTGAAGCATAACAACTCAAATCAAATAATCAACAAGCATCAGTATAAGCAGGGAATAAGCGCTAATTAGAGAGACAAATGAACCATCCATTTAGAATAATGATAAACATCAAAACACTAAAGCCTAACACACTAAAGCCTAACACACCCTAATAAGAATATGATGCATCTAGCCTAACAAAAAGAATGATGTATAAACAAGCACACCTGCAATTTCATCCTATATAGACTAACAATTTTGTACCTCAAAAATAAAGGGCACCATATATTCTACAACTCATTCATCAGATACAGTAAGAACAACTAACCCTAAAACAAGGTAACCCAGATCCATGCATAACCCACATCACGAACCAATCATGCCACCAACAACACTTACCCAGAAAAAATTAGACGAGAAGGAAACATACCTCTAAAAATAGGGAGTTTCATAGGCCACACAAATTTGAATCACCAACCACCAGCATGAGAGACCACGCCCAAAAATTAATCAAAAATGGAGCAGCAGGAGACGCCACACCAAATCGCCATCACCACATGTGAACCACATGTCCAAGCCAAATTGCAGATCGGTTACAGAACGGCCAAACACCGGTGCACCACAAGCCGCCGTCGACGAAAACATAACAACCACTGCCAACATGAAAAACAGAGGAAATGGAGAAGAAAAGGAGAGAATCAGAACGTGCACAACAATAGGAGGGTTAGGGAGAAATAGGCCATGCGAAGAACAAAATCACGAGAGAGAGAAATCACACAAGCCATAGAAATCGCCCCCTTGCTATCGAAGATGAGGGCCTCCTCCTGGTGAAGACGACGACGCAAAATGTGGAAATGAAAGCTATAGTGGAAAGGGAAAAGCCTGAAATGGCTCTAAGATATACGGCGCCAGTTCCAAGTAATTTGACAGTGGCACCGAGAAGACGGGCCCACATGTCATACAGAGCACAAGAAGATCAATCAGCCACCACCGCAAAGACAAATCAAACATCCCACGCCGCCACACCTGTCGAATCGGACGGCCAGAAATCTGCATGTTCTTAGACACAAAACACCCGGGTCTCTGTTAGCCTTTCTCTTTCTTATTGGGAGGTGCTCTTTGGTCCCGCTTCTCCTCCTCCACCTACGTGATGACAGCAGGGACGACGGGCCAGACATCGCCGGATCCCCGCGCCGAGACCTACCCCGCCTCCATCAGAGATGCGCATGATCTCGCTTCGCCAGGGCCACGGGTTCGAAGGTCCTCCCTCCCTGGCAGTGTCAATGATGCGCCAGGGCGCGAGAAAAGCCCCGATGCGGTTCTTCATCACCGAGCACAACAACAAGATAGTACGAGATGCTGTCGTCGCTGGATCCAACCGCGAATGCCTCTCCATTTGCACTATGAATTGTGGCCGTGGCAGTTGTTTGTTGTATGTATACGTATCTGACGCGTGGCTTGCGTGCGTGCAGAATGCGGTGCTGGAGTTCATGAGGCTCGTCAAGGTTGTTGACACTAGGTCCTAGCATTGTCAAGGCAAGCAGCTCCTGCTCGACCCTCCCCTTGATCCCCTTTCCAAACCAAAGAAAAAGACGGGCTTGAGCTCGAGAACACACGTACACACAACACCCGCTCTGTTTCAACGTTGGCTAAATTGAAACTCAAAAATGTGGTGGCATGAGCTCCCTTTTACTGATTGCATTACATACATATATACACAAGCCTCCATTTGCTACCAGGCATGGGCTGAGCCTCCTACTCCAGGTATGGGCCAAGTATGTACCCCCACTACTCTAGTACTATGCTTACATCAGCTTAAAACATGGTTGATAGAGCATCTCACCTACTCCTACATGGCCTACTGCCATACTGCTACAGGAACCAAGGACATGGTCAGCCAAGACCATGAGCTGACCTCTACTTGTCCTTGACCATGCTAGAGAATGATGGGGTGGCAGCAGATTATGTCTAACAATCTTCCCCTAATCTAATGCTAGCCCTTGACCTCAACCATGCTGATCATCCCCCTCAGCTCCAGGAACCGAAGGTGCCCGAGTGACTTAGTGAGGATGTCAGAAAGCTACCGACCTGTGTCGACGAACTATAAGAACCGCCTATCCCACACTATAAGAAGAGAGGAGAGGCATCCCCAACACACACACCACTACACACCTCACTTGGAGCCACCTCACTACCTCTTCTTGTAGTATTCTTAGTCTAGTAGTATTTTGGTGCAAGGCAAAGCTACTTGTGGGGCTTGTCTCCTTGGAAGACAATTGCAACTCTTGGTATGAATACTTTTAAGAGTTCTTCCATATTCAAATTCTATCTCTTATATAGCAAAGCATATGAACTAGAGTATAGTTGTTTTCATGTTATAATCTTGATATGTGAATTAGTATATAGTTGCATATCATAACCTTAGCATGTTCAACTTTATGTTTAACCATTCATACGACACATATATATGATGGAGTAGAGATGATAGTTCGTTGTAACCTTCGGGTTTGCCCATGTCCTAGCTTGCCCATCCGTAGGGTGGGAGTTCATGGGGGATATGGGTTGTTCCTTAGTATATGCGGGCATGGTGCCCGGGTGTACGGGAAACTTCGGATATGACAGCATGCCATGGTTGAGGGGTAGGCAGTAGGTGGTGACAGCCCTATTTGTCCTTCGTAATCCCCCACGTTCGTATGTTGTGTAGGAGTTCGTAAATGTCCCCATTGACTGGCAGACCAGTTGTCGGGATCTCCCTATCTATCTCATGCTTAACTCTGATTGTAGTCATATATGTTGTATGATCATTAACTTGTTCTATGCATGACTATATTAGAACATGCATGCTCCGCTTAGGAATATTCTTTCATTCTTTGTTTTCCCTTTATCATTGAGGTTGGCCTAAATGTGTGTCACACTATCTTCAAACTATCGTGATTTACCCCTATATTGAGCATTGGTCTATCATACAGTTACTTTTACACCATACCTTCCTATGGAAAAATATAAATAACGATACCCGAATACTCCCGGGTGAAGTGCTACAACGATAATTTCGTGCGCTTGCGGACTTGCTCTGTAAATAATCAGAACTATCATTGAGGTATTTCTTGGCGACGTTGCTAATTCTAGCAACAACGTTAAGAAATGCCAACACACGTCGTAGTGGTCGCCACCACATACGCCGCCTCGCACGTAGACAAGGCCATCATCTTCTGCTTCTACGACTGCCAGGCTATTAGCGCTCCGCCGAGAAAGACGAGCATGCCGGAGGTGCTCCGCTGCTCGTCCACATTACCTGCTATGTCCGCATCACTGAACGTCATGAGCCCCGACACACCATCCTCGGTCTTCGGCGACGCCTCGCTGAACATCTTCAGTTGAAGCCTGCTATGCTTGGGGAAGACGATCCCTAATTCCACCATGCCCTAGACGTAGCGCAGCAAACGCTTGACCACCGTCCAGTGATCCTCCCATGGATCCTCCATGAACCTGCTCACATAGCCCACCGTGAATGCGATGTCCGGCTGTGTGTGAGTTAGCCAGCGCAACCCGCCGATGATGCTCCGGTAGAGCATAGGATCCACCTTCGCCGCCGGTGCTCTGCCACAAGAGCTTCATGCGCTCCTCCATTGGCATGGCCACAGCCTTGTAGCCTACCATACCCACCTACTCAAGCAGCTTCTGCGCGTAAGTGTGCTGCCCAAGTCTGATGGTGTCCTCCCCCTGCTTTACCTCGATCCTAAGGTAGTAGAACTGGGCACCCAGATTGCTCTTCTAGAACTGCGCGACCATCTCTTCCTTGAAGTTTGCGATGCCTTGAGCCCGTGCGCCGGTGATGATAAGGTCATCCACATACACCCCAATGATGAGATGCTCCTTTCCCCGTCGGTGGGTGTACAAGGCGTGTTCTGTGGCGCATCTCCCAAACCCGAGCTCCGCCATGGTGGCGTCGAGCTTGGCGTTCCATGCCCGCGGTGCCTGGCGCAGGCCATAGAGGGCCTTGCACAGCTACAGCACCTTCTTCTCCATGCCTTGGATGATGAACCCTGGCGCCTGCTTGACGTAGACCATCTCGGCCAGGTCCCCATTGAGGAAGGCTGACTTGACGTCGAGGTGGTGAACCTGCCACTCCTTGACAGCGGTGAGAGCGAGCAGGAGTCGCACAGACTCCATGCGCGCGACGGGGGAAAAGACCTCCTCAAAGTCGATCCCTTCATGTTGTATGAACAATCGAGCGATGAGGCACGCCTTGTGCTCCACCACGGCCCCACGCTCGTCTCGCTTGACCTTGACAACCCACTTGAGTCTAATCGGTCGGCAGCCCACCGGCGGGTCGACCAGTTCCCAGGTCTTGTTCTCCTCGATGGCATTCATCTCCTCCAGCATCGCCTTTTGCCACTCTGCGTCGTGCCTTGCAACGGCAAACGTGGTCGTCTCCTCTGCAATCAACATGAGCAGAGTACAGTCATCGTCAAGGAGTCACGCCGCCAGCCTGGGTACTACCGTATCTCCCATGACGTCATTCAAACAGCGGAACCGGACCTCCTCCTCCTCGTGGTATGCATCCACAAACTCTGTGATGTCAGTTGGTAGGGTCACGTACTCGATGGTTTCTCCCACTGCTGTTCCTCAAGGTTGGGTCGTCCGCTGCGGAGAAGTTTCGTCAGTCGAGGCCCCCAGAGCAGGGGTTGAGGCCCCTTGCACAGTCGAGACCCCGTGTCCCGCGGTTGAGGCCCCTCGTCCTGTGGTCGAGGCCCCCTAGCCCACACTCAAGACTTCCCACCCCACGGTCAAGCCTCCCAGACCCACAGTGAAGACCGCTCGATCCGAGGTCGAGGCCTCCTGACCCGTGGTCGGGGCCGAGGTCCCCCGTCGAGAGGGTGTCCTGCGATCCGAAGTGTGGTCGAGGCCAAGGGACCCTACTCCAGGTGAACTGGGTGGCTCCTCCACCCCAGCCACTGTAGGCTCCTCTGCTTCCCCGCCGTGGACTCCACTGCTTTGGCTTACCCGGTCCCCGACGCCTCCACAGCCTCACCATGGCCATGGATAACCATTCGCTCCATGACAAATAAGTCATAGAGCCCCCCACCGCCTTGCTCGAGGCCCCCTGCTTCCGGCCTGTCCCAGGTCCACGACGCTGCTTCATCAAAAACCACATCCCGGGCACCACCACCTTGGCACTGACTCAATCGTATAGGTGAGAAGCCTTCGACCCCTCCTCGTAGTCGAGGAATACCATGCGCGTGCTCCTGTCATCAAGCTTGTTGAGGCCCGGCTTGGTGGCCTTGACATGGTCGATGCAGCCGAAGGTACGTAGGTATGAGACATTAGGCTTGTGCTCGTGCCACACCTTGTATAGCGTCATCCCCTTCAGGGCCTTGGTCATCGAATAGTTGAGGATGTGCATAGCGGTAGTGACCGCCTCTCCCCAGAATGCCGCCGGCATCCCCTTGGCCTTCATCATCGACCGCGCCATGCCGACGATGGTCTGATTCCAATGCTCCATGACACCGTTCTACTATGATGTGTAGGGCACCGTGAGGTGTCGACCCACACCCTCCTCGGCGCAGTACTCGGCTAACTCCACCGTCATGAACTCGCTGCCACGGTCCGTCCACAGCACTCGGAGCTGCCATCCCGACTCCGCCTCTGCGTGCCTTGAAGAGCCTGATGGCGTCTGTGGTGTCTCTCTTGCTCATCAGGAGCTATAGCCACATGTAGCAGCTGCAGTCATCCACGAGCAGGAGGAAGTACCTCCGCCCGCCGTGCGTTGCCGGCGTGATCGGCCCGTGAAGGTCCCCATGGACCAGCTCGAGCGTATCCGCTGCATGGTACTTCACCGCCTTCGGGAACAGCAAACGCCTCTGCTTCCCCGCCAGGCAGCTGTCACAAAGCTCCCCGACATGCTCGACCCAAGGCAGCCCGGTCACCATCTTCCCGAGCTGACCCGGAGCATCGAAACTCAGATGGCCGAACCGGCCGTGTCATAGCCATGGCTCCTCCGTGCACGCCCTCGCCAGGCACACCGTCTGCTCCACCTTCAAGTCCAGAAGATAGAGCCAGTTACGTGTCCGCGATACCTTTGCTAAGAGACGCCTATCCTGATCCTTGATGCACAGCACCCCATCGCGGATCAGCACCTCCGCGCCGTGTTTGTCCAGCTGTCCCAAGCTGACGATGCTCGACCAGAGCTCGGCGATGTAGTAGACCTCCGTGAGCGTGCAGTGCTCGTCATTCTTGCACTGGAACAGCACCGTGTCGCGCCCATAGATCTGCACCCAGGAGCCATCGCGAAATCTGACGCTCCTGGCATGCTTGACATTGAGCTCGAAGAAGGCGGCGCGGCAGCCCGTCATGTGGTTGCTCGCTCCGGAGTCAAGGTACCAACTCTGCTCTGACTCGTCTCCGGCGACGCCCAGATGGACCTGCACACGTGGCTCATCAAGGTAGTGGAGGACCGGCGGTGCAGTCCTCTGCTCCACCTTCACCTCCTCTGCCTTGCCACTCTGCTCCGCGTAGTACAACCCCATCAGGAGCGCATGATCGCCGTCGTCGCTGTCATCCCGAGCCAGGTGCGCCTCCTCCTTCTTCACTGGCTTCCTATTCGGACACTCCTTTGCCCAGTGCCCAACCTCGCCGCACTTGCGGCAAGCGTTGGGGTCGGTGAACTTCTTCTTCCCCTTCTTCTTGTCCACCGGTGCCTTGCTTCACTTCTTGCCTCCGTTGCCGCCGCAGTCACAACCACCGCGGCTGGAGCCTTCCTCGGACCAACGCTTCTCCTTCATCTGCGACGTCCACTCATGCTTTGTTAGCAGTAGCTTGGGCTTCTCCTTCTCCGATGGCGCCAATCCGTGGCCCTCCACCCCCCCCCCCCCCCGCAGCCACCCCACCACATCCTCGAGCGTTAGTGTGGACAAGTCCAGTATTGTCTCAATGGACAGGGCAAGCTGGGCGTACTTGGGAGGCACCACACACAGGAGCTTATTGATGAAGTCCTCGTCCTCCAGTAGCTTGCCAAAGGTGGCCAGCTGGATCGCCAGCAACTGAAGACACAACGCAAAGTCCTCCACCGACTCGCCAGACTTGAATCGGATATCGTTGAACTCCCGGCATAGCTGCTGCACCTGTCCCGCCTGGCTCGATCTGAGCCAATGCGGAACAACTCCAGTATCTCCCACGCCTCCTTCGCCGTCTTCTTCTGGTCGAGCGCCTCATGGAACTCACCTGGGGTGGAAGCCATGAGCGCCTCCATGACGCCCACCTCCACATCCTCACCAGCGTTGCCAGTCTCCACGGCCACCCACCACTTCCGCACGTGAAGCTTCCACTTCATCTGGACAGCCCACTCACCGTAGTTAGTGCGGGTGAGCATCGGCCAGGAATTGCTCCCACCGAACTCCCTCACCACGCGCACCTCTATCACCTGCGGAGCTGGCTGGGAAACAAGCACCTTGTCCCTAGCACTCGTCCTTGCACCCGGCAGACCCGCACCAGAGTCCGACATCGCCCGCGGTGAAGCCTAACGACGTTGTACGGCTCTGATACCACGTGTTTACGCTAGGTCCTAGCGTCATCGAGGCGAGCAGCTCCTGCTCGACCCTCCCCTTGACCCTCTCTCTGAACCAAAGAAGAAGACGAGCTTAAGCTCGAGAACACACGCACACAGCACCTGCTTTGGTTCAGCGTTGGCTGAACTGAAACTCTGAAATGTGGTGGAAAGAGCTCACTTTTACTGATTGCATTGCATACATATATATACACAAGCCTCTACCTGCTACCAGGCATGGGCTGAGCCTCCTACTCCATGTATGGACCAAGTATGTGCCCCCACTACTCTAGTACTATGCTTACATCAGCCTAAGACATGGCTGATGGAGCTTCTCACCTACTCCTACATGGCCTACTGCCATACTGCTACGGGAACAAAGGACATGGTCAGTTATGACCATGAGCTGATATCTACTTGTCCTTGACCATGCTAGAGAATGATGGGGTGGCAGCAGATTATGTCTAACAAAGGTGAGGACGCAGCTGGTGGCCGGACTCATGTACTACTTCACCGTCGAGGTCAGGGACGTTGACGGCGGCACGGGCTTGTATGAGGCGAAGGTGTGGCTTAAACAATGGGAGAACTTCAAGGGGCTCCACGCGTTCGAGCCGCTTGCGAATGCCGACCAAGGTAAAACGAAGATATGAACAAGATCTCGCATTCCAAAACGAAGATATGAACAAGATCTCGCATTCCGTTTAGTAGGAATATATCAGCAAAACGAGCTTGGATTCAATTTTCGTCTGCTCCAGTAATTGCTAGAGAGAAACGCCAAATTGCGTGAAACTTGTAATAAAGTTTTTGTACTATACCTATTTGCGATGAGCAATTGTGCTTCTAAGGGGCCGAAGTTTCTTTCATTCAGGATCGAAAAGTATGATATTCGAGAAATCTGAATTTTTGCTGCAGTTGTGAACCCTGAGGATATATAGGCACTGAACTGCCCAATGATTATGTGGCAAGCAGCAAGCTTACTACATAACCTGGTGTGTGTGTGGTCTTCTATGGTTTTTTACATTGGATTATTGGAAGAACGACGACGATAATTGCTGGCCGCCATGTTACTCTTTTTTTTTAGAAAAAACGAACTGGAGCTGCCAAGTGTATTGAAAAAAAGACGAATTCAGTCCAAATAAAGCAACTGAATTACAGCATAGCATAACTCCAACAAAAAGAGCAATTTTGTAATAATAACTAAATACAAGTGTCGTCATTGTGTAACCAGTCTAACAATCTCCATTCAATGTTCTAACGCATCACTGGTTGAGCCACCATTGAACACGATGTTCCACACCGATCAAGCCACTGTCATGTAAGAAGCTCGCGGCGAGTTTTTAAACTCGATGTCAGCAAGCCATTGTCCTGTGTCGCTTCAAGTTGTGTGTTGTTGTCGCAGCATTGTTGCCAATTACGTTGTATACGGACTGTGTCCTATATTGTGGCCATGCAAAGAAATTGAAGGCACGCAATTCCTGGGGTGGACTTCACAACGCTGCCATCGCTTGGTGGACACTGTGGGCCGGCCTTACATCTTACACCTAGGAATGTGCTGCTATTTCTCAAAAAAAAAACCTAGGAATGTGCTTCTCGGTGGGGTGCACTGCACACCCCGTTTGGGTTGGGTCGACGCCAATCGTGCACGTAAATCTCGTTCCGTCGCCGCCTCCGCTCTAGAGAAATGCTGATGTCTCTACTTCGTGGAGTCCAGAGGTCAGCCGCCGCCGCCGCCGGGGGACGTCTCCCGTCGTCTTGTCTCGCCGCTCTTCGGTCCCGCTTCTCCTCCGCCTACCCGACCGTGGAAGGGACGACGCACCAGACGTCGCCGGCTCCCCGCGCCCAGACCCGCCCCGCGTCGCCACGGGTTCGTGGACTCTCCCGCCCCCCAATGTGCGGCGGCATCGTTGACGCGCTGGGGCGCGAGAAGAACCCCAAGGACATCGAGCTCGCGCAGTTCGCCCTCGCCGAGCACAATAGCAAGACGGCACGGTGCTCGTCCTTGCATTGTGAATTGTGATCGTCGTGTTGTTGCACGCAACGTGTATTTTGATGCATGCGTATGCGTTGCGTGCGTGCAGAACGCGGCGCTGGAGTTCATGAGGCTGGTGAAGGTGAGGACGCAGCTGGTGGCCGGACGCATATACTACTTCACCGTCGAGGTGAGGGAGATCGACGGCGGCGCCAACAAGCTGTATGAGGCGAAGGTGTGGCTTAGGCCATGGGAGAACTTCAAGGGTCTCCATGCATTCGAGCCGGTCGCGAATGCGGCCTAACGGCCTAAGGTAAAAACGAAGATCTGCACAGGTTTAGCAGGTAGGAATATATCCGGGACCGAGCATGGGTTCACTTTGCCTTGTTCAGTACTGAAAAGTACGAAACTCGAGATATCTGATTTTTTGCTGCAGATTCATTTTTCCCTAATAAAATTTTTCACTGAACTGCCTAATAATGATTAAGTGATGGTGTGTTTAGGACATGGAAAATTTACGAAGATTCTGTGTGTTTTTTTCGTTGGGCCATTGAAAAAACTATCACTGCTGTCCACCATGTTGCTCTGATGCTCTCCATTGTTCTTGTTTGGCTGATGCCCATGGTAAAAATGCTGCAGCTCACGAATGCTGATACGACTCATACCACAAGTGCAGTTATTGAACATTGTGACAATCAAACATCGATCAGACAATCAGAACTGATACCAGAGACGGCAATTTTCTTTCTGACCCCCGCGCCGTCTCCCCGATAGGCAACTCGGGGGGCGACACCTGCCGCGCCACAACCGCCCCCGCCGGCGAGCTCCCTTGGCCGCTGCCACTGCTCTTCGTTGAGCGGTGCGGCGGCCGGCGGTGCTGCTCAACAAGGCAGCCTTCGCACCCCTGCATCCCCTTCCTTCCCTCTCCCTCCCGTCCTCCCCAACCTTCTCTACTCCCCACCACCTCCCTCCAATTTCGGCGCCGACAGTCGTCGGGGAAACCGGATCTGGGCCCTCCACGGTCGGATCCAGTCGCCCTGAGGCTGAAGCGACTGAGCTGGTGACGGCTAGCAACGGCGGCGGCCAGCTAGGGTTGCGGCCCCTCCTCCCTTCTCTGGCACTGGCGGCTGGCCGGATCCAGTTGGTCAGCGGCCGCGCAGGCGTTGGCGGTGACCACGGCGGGGGGTTAGGGTTGCGGCCCCCTCCCTCCATCTTTGGCACTGGTGGCGGCCGGATCTGGGCCCGCCGTGCCCAAATCCGGCGTCTCGCCGCCGTTCTCCAATTATACCTATCTCTTGTAGTTCGTCAGCAGCGGCAATGTAGGGGCTCTCTGCCGCAGCGTGCTCGGGGCCGGCCTCTGGCTATGCTTGGTGTGTGGAGCCATGGCGAAAGCTTTACCCATGTCGGGTCGATGACGGCGACTCCTTTGGGCATAGTTCACTTCCTTGGAAGCGTGTATCGAAAGACCCTATCCCCATGCATCCTGAGTTCCTTCCTGGGCATATTGCCTTGACTTTTGGTCAGGCGACAGCGGTGTGTCTTGCATCGTGCCCCTCTTTGGAGGCGTCGCTTGGAAGGTGGTGTCCTGTCAAGCTTTGGTGGTTGCCGGTTCGGTCGGTTGAAACCGCTCCTGGTGTTGTGTCTGTTGTGCTTCATCTCCTTTTCACTTTGGTTTGTCTGTCTCGAGTGTTGGTGTCGCTGCATATCCTTCACAGTGGCTTCCTGGTCACTAGAGGTTTGGCCTCACGACTACTTGATCGCTTGAGGCTCTGGCCTATGACGTCTCCTTCGCAGTGGCTACCTAGTCACTAGCGGTTGACCTCGCGATTACCTGGTCGTTTGAGGCTCTGGCCTATGACGTCTCCTTTGCAGTGGCTACCTGGTCACTGGCGGTTGACGGTTGACCTCGCGACCAACTGGTCGCTAGAGGCTCTCGAGCACGTCTCTTTCACAATGGCTACCTGGTCACTGACAATTCTGGTGGAAGCTTTGTCACTGCATAAACGGATGTGTCTTTTGTTGCAGCATAACTTCTTAGTGTTCGGAGGTGGAGGCTCCTACCCCCTCTCTCGTTGTTTGTTTTTCGAGGATTTCATCGGTAATCTCAGAATTACTTAGGAGTCCTCTGTATCAATTGTAGTAGCTATATTGATTACTCTCTTCTGTTTAATAAAATACGTGTTATATACCTTATTAAAAAAAAGATAACGGGGGCAGCGAATTGCCGAGTTGGCAAGGCAGCCCCTGAACAATGCCACGAACTGATCATATCTTCGTGTGAACTGAAAGTCGAAACCGCCACATTCCGTTCGAATACATCACGGTCGCACAATTCCTTCCCTACTAAGCTCTAGCCTCTTTAGGAGAATCATTTCACTCCGCGTCGAAGCTCAAAAACAGGGGACGGGAGGCGGGACCCGTCCACGGAGCCCACGCATACCGACGGCATCAGTTCCTTCGCCGCTCCACTTTGCTTCCTCGCAAAGCATGCATCGGGGTCGCGTCGCCGTCAACGATGCAGTGCCGGTACCACAGCATCCTTCGCCCGCGTCCCAACGCCCACGCCCGTGTCAACATCACCGTATTCGCATCATCCGGCAAACGGCGACCTCTCGCTATAAAACCTGCCCCTTCTTCCACTCGAGACGTATGCGGGTCTGGCTCGGTGGAGCAACAACATTCGGTGGTGCTAGTGCTACTCCTGCTCCCACTAGCGGTAGTGGTGGCCGTCGTCGTCTCGCCGCCGCCTCCTCTTCCTCCCGCCGCACATCCGCTCACCGTCACCGGACCGCGGCAGCAGCCATGGCCGAGGCACTCAACGGGCCGCGCGTGGGGATGATGGGCGGCGTCCAGGACGCGCCGGCGGGGCGCGAGAACGACCTCGAGGCCATCGAGCTCGCGCGCTTCGCCGTCGCCGAGCACAACAGCAAGACCGTAAGACACGTTTCCTTTCCTGTGCATATATAAGCCACCTTCGCACCTTTTCTTTTTAAGTTGACATCGGAGGACATCGGAGCCGTCACTGACGAAGTGACGATGTATCATACACGTGCAGAACGCGATGCTGGAGTTCGAGAGGCTGGTGAAGGTGAGGCACCAGGTGGTATCCGGGACCATGCACCACTTCACCGTCGAGGTGAAGGAGGCCGGCGGCGGCAAGAAGTTGTACGAGGCCAAGGTCTGGGAGAAGGTGTGGGAGAACTTCAAGCAGCTGCAGAGCTTCCACCCGGTCGCGGACGCCGCGGTCGCCTGAGGTACAGGATCTTTCACAGGGACTAGCACAAGAAATACGGGAGAACGGAATAAAAACTGAAATGGTTCGTTCTACAGAACCTGGTATTAGCGAGCTGCGATCATCTTTCCAGTGTGCCATGATGTGTTTTTCCCTCAAGGCTCACAAGCTTTTCGCTGGAGGCTGGACCACAACAATGAATGAATTTAGCTGTCGGAAATGAAATACATCCCACTGGAAAAGTATAATATGGTGACTAAACCAGCATCTTAACACATGTACTGTATCCTATATGAAATGAAATATTGACTCCTGTGATGGAATGGGCTGTGCTAAGAGATCTTAAAGCATTCTTGTTTTTTATGTTACCATACATGACACATCCACCAAGAGATTTCTGAACTATCCAAAGAAGCAAAAGCATAATAATTAACATTAAACTGGAGAGCAACTGGAAGGAATGTACAGCTGGTACTATCTGCAGAAGCACTAGCTGTTCAGGGAATCTTAACTTTAGAACACTACAGTCAACTGGTCGAACGACCTTAACCTCTGGAACATTGCAAGCTACATCAGCAGCTTCGGCGGCTATGATACAATGATACATGAGAACTGCTACAGAGTTAAGTTGAACCTACAGTTGTCCTGCTAATCCTACCTACCAACTCTGAAGCTATAAAGGCGGAGCTTAGTCTTCATTGTCATAATCCTCATCCTCCAATCTATGGTTTGTTGACAAAGCAAACTGGACAGGGTCCATCTCCATCTTGTTCATGTCAGGCAGTTCCCAAGCACCAAGAAAGTCCTTGAGTTTTGCTCCTTCCTTTGACCGTGGAACAGATGGTCCAGCAGATGGTGCAGATGGTCCAGGTCCTGCAGTGGTTGCAGCAGAACTAGTTGCTGGAGCTGACAGCTGGGCCTGGGGTGGCACTGTAACCTCATCCTCTTCGTCAGTTGGATCCAAATTCAAGTCGATGTTCCTGAAGGAAGGCCTGGCATTGCTCACTGGTGTAGTAGTCGCTTTTGCTTCAGTTGCATTGGAGACCTCATCTGCTACCTCCACCTTTAGGCTGGCTAGATTGCTAGATTGGTTCTCCGCAAATTGTTCATGAGTTGTGACAACCTCCCGCCAAGCTCTACGTCCACAGCGGCCTCTCCCACGGCCCCTCCCACGGCCTCTGCCATTGCTTGTATAGCTTTCTGTCTCCTACACAAAAGCAACTCATTCAGCAAAATGAAATCTGAAAGTCTAAGGCTCAATAGAAAATGGGATAATCATGTTTAGTGAAATCTGGAGGACAAATAACAGCAGGAAATTAAGTTCTGACAGATACTTAGTAGTCAAAATATACCACTTTGTCCATCCTTGGGACTTCTAAGTTCTAATCGACCAATCTAGCCACTAAGCTCTCTTTTTTTGCTCCAATATATCCTTACTCTGACATGGCATGCCCAGCCAGTGCTGGTCATCCTTTGTTGAGCGCAATTACGGAAGAATTCTCTTTTACCCTTGTTTTCCTAAATTACTATAAAGGACTGTATGTTGTAATCTCGAACCAATGACTAACCCGTTCCCTTGGCAGCTATAAAAGGTTGTCTACGGATATATTATGTGATAAGTGAGAGTACGATTAACAGTAATCCACCTAGGAAAGAAAGGGCATTGACGGAGATAGTGAAGTAACATCAGTAAATCAGTAAAGAAACAAAAAGGGTAAAAAATATTTAATGATGCTCATAGTCGATTGGACTGGGATATCGTTGCATCCATTTCATTAGTACTTGAGCATAACAAGAGCAAGAGAGACATTTCATGTGTGATGAAACAACAACGGATGTCCATGGGTTGTCAGGCATGCAATGTGGCATGCCATATGGGAGCAAGGACAGGTTTGAGCCCCCACAAGAGATCTATGGAAATGAAAAAAATGGCTGGTCCAAAAGTTTCAGGGACAAAATTGAGCATCTATTAAAACTTGAGGGGTGAAATTGGTTATTTTGCCAAATTTTCTGAAATATGTATGAGAACTGCGAAATGTGCAACATCCACATATATGGTCTTATGGATAATAGTGACTTACATTTCTTGTCCTCTTTAATTCCTCCTCACTTCCATCTTCTTCAGCTTTCCTGATGACAATTCGACATCTATTACTTCATAGAAGATGATTGGAACATGTAAGAACCTTGTTAATTACTAGAAAAATTACCTCCTTTTGCCAAGCTTATCATCAGCAATAACATCAGAAGGACCAATGTCTGGAACTTTGCTGACTACTTCAGTCAAGAAGTCATAGACATTGTACGTTTGTATGCATTGCTTCCTGAACACATTAAGCAAAAAAATTAATAAGTGAAATAAATGATGAATTAAAGACATGCAAAAAATGATACCACAATCCAGAAAATAAGTTCGCTTTCTCTCCATACGATGACATAATAACACAACCTATACCCCAACCTCATGCCCCTGCAAGCACTAGTCTACATTTTTTTACATCAGTCAACAGGCCACAATTAATTTTTCTTTCTCACAAAACTAGGATCATTATAAATATCCGCAAAGGAAGAATTTAAAGGATTCAAAAAAAACTAATGTGGACCCTAAACAGCAGTTAATACATAGGATCACCAGATAATATAACTCAGAACAGATAGCTTGAAAAGAAATGCCTGTACAGAACCTATGCTCCAGCCAAGCCAAAGCAAGGCCTTCCTTGCCAATACCAACATATAGTTTATTGCTTGTTTGTAGAATAGCCTACATGCGACATGTAAAATCAACGTGCAACAAAGGAAAGACTAAAATGTAAAACAGATCAGTACAACTAAGCTCTTTTATGATAATCAAGTAGGGCTATGCACTCATATATTTTCAATAATTTGCTCCTCTCTCTTACACATTGATCAAACGAAAACTATACCCAAACTCAATATGACAAGAAGATGGGTCAACTATACTTACAAATGGGAAGAACCCACAGTCTTGACACCCTTTCGAATTGTAATATCATGTGTCCTATCACACAAATCTTGCAGAAATAGCTCCAATGCTTTGGCTACAAATCAAGGACATAGAAGACATGGATGTTAGATAATTTAAACAAAATGTGGGAAATGCTAAAATAAATTATTCTGATATTGAAAAATAGTCTACAAAATATAATAGGCTAGTTAAAATGGCAAGACAAATTTGGAGTTACTTTGCACAGTATGCAGACATATCATCTCAAACGCTGGAAGCCAATTCAATTGAAATAAAGAAAAGTGCATGTATCACCAGCAGAAAACAAGGCAGAAATTAGAGTACAAATATCAACATATGATTTATTAAAGCATACTTTGCAACTGATAAATTATCCGCACTATTTAAAACAGTAGTCCTGTTTAATTTTCTACATCCACTACCAAAATTGAACTATGGACCAATTTAATCTTGCTACCACGTTATTTAATTCTCTAAATAATATGCAGTAATGATTGATGAAGATTGCGATAGCTACAGTAAACTGCATCATACTTCGTTACATCCACTACCAAATGGAACTATGGACCAAATTAATCTTGCTACCACGTTATTTAACTTTCTCTAAGCAAATATGCAGTAATGATTGATGAAGATTGTGATAACTATAGTATACTGCATCATACTTCGTCAAAACAATTACAGAAACAATAGAGAGCTATAACATTTTGCTGATGGCAATACTTACAAGTACATAAATTTTCCAAAGAGAACGCCCAACATTACATAACAATATTTTGGCACCAATATCAAAATCAGAGAACCAATTAAAACATTCTATTTCTGATAAAGTAGTACATCGACAAGCATGGAAAATAGATGCTTTACATGGAAATATAGTTTATTTGCATGTTCTTTTCTCCTTCCGGTCTCCTAAATTAAATCCTAATCAATTCTTGGATAAAGAATCATAACATGGCGGGAAAAACATTCATTCTGCAGTGATTATTGATTAGTGAATGAAAGAACTAACAACAACAACAACAACATAGCCTTTTGTCCCAAGCAAGTTGGGGTAGGCTAGAGATGAAACCCAAAAGAGGCATGGAAACAAAGAACATATAAATGGTACAAGAAAAAAGATTACGGTTCAGGCACGTTAATTGCTAGTCTCCAAGCGCTCCTATCCATAGCTAGATCCTTAGAGATATTCCACTCTTTAAGGTCTCTCTTAACCGATTCGTTTCAAGTCAGTTTAGGTCGACCTCTACCCCTCTTTACATTATCGACCCGTTTTAGAACCCCACTACGCACCAGCGCCTCAGGAGGCCTCCGTTGGACATAGCCAAACCATCTCAACCGGTGTTGAATCAATTTTTCCTCAATTGGTACCACCCCAACCCTATCCCGAATATCGTCGTTCCGGACTCTATCCCTCCTTGTGTGCCCACAACACCATCGTAACATACGCATCTCTGCTACACTCAATTGCTGGATATGTCGCCTTTTTGTAGGCCAACATTCAACACCGTATAACATCGCCGGACGAAACGCTGTCCTATAAAACTTACCTTTTAACTTCTGAGGCACCCTTCTGTCACAGAGGACGCCTGAAGCTTGACGCCATTTCAACCAACCGGCTGAAATTCTATGCCTAACATCTTCATCAATGTCGCCATCCTTTTGTAGCATCGATCCTAAATACCCAAAAGTATCCTTCTTGGCCACCACTTGCCCATCGAGGCTAACAACTCCCTCCTCATTCCTAGTCGCGCTGAAATCGCACCTCATGTACTCGGTCTTGGTCCTACTAAGTCTAAACCCTTTCGACTCTAACGTGTGCCTCCATAATTCTAACTTCCTATTAACCCCTGCCCTAGTCTCATCCACTAGCACCACATCATCAGCAAAGAGCATACACCAAGGGATATCACCTTGTATGTCCCTTGTGACCTCATCCATCACCAGAGCAAATAAATAAGGGCTCAATGCTGACCCTTGATGTAGTCCTATTTTAATTGAAAAGTCACTGGTGTCGCCATCACATGTTCGAACACATGTCACCACATCCCTGTACATATCCTTGATAAGGGTGATGTACTTAGTTGGGACTTTGTGCTTTTCCAAGGCCCACCACATGACATTTCTCGGTACTTTGTCATATGCCTTCTCGAGGTCAATAAAGACCATGTGCAAGTCCTTCTTCTACTCCCTATATCTCTCCATCAACTGTCGTAATAAGAAAATCGCCTCCATGGTCGACCTACCAGGCATAAACTCAAATTGGTTTTGGGTCACACTTGTCACTCTTCTTAGGCGATGCTGGATAACCCTCTCCCAGAGCTTCATCGTATGGCTCATCAACTTAATCCCACGGTAATTAGTACAACTTTGAACATCTCCCTTGTTCTTGAAGATCGGTACTAATATACTTCTCCTCCATTCTTCAGGCATCTTATTTGACCGGAAAATGAGGTTAAAAAGCTTAGTTAACCATACTATCGCTCTGGCACCTAGGCATCTCCACACCTCAATGGGGATACCGTCAGGGCCCATCGCTTTACCTCCCTTCATCCTCTTCAAAGCCTCCCCGATCTCTGCCTCCTGAAATCTCCTCACGAAACGTCTGTTGGTATCGTCAAATGAAAGAACTAAATGGCTGAAAATGACATAGTAGGATGCCAAACAGTTATCTAGGTAAATGGTAATAAAAGAAAAGTATAGGTTGACTTACACACTAGAACAGGTACAGCTAAAGCAATCTTGCCAACATCTTCATCTGCTTGCATGATCTTCTTGATCCGAGGCTGTATGTTAAAACACAATAAGTCCACGTTAGATCAACCCAAGGGTAGTTACTTGAAGCAATGTTCGTAATTATGATCATTTCATACTAAATATCAACTGCCTTTCCATTCATAAGAAAAAAAATGAAAGTGGTATGTAATCAATTTGTCTATTTGCTTTGCTACATGAGGTGATAAATATCAATCTTAGCATATATAGCGTAATTTCAGAACAAATGATAGTCAAGATTGCATCCCAAACGACTACGCACCACATGTGGGATTCCATGTGAAAAAAGACTCTTGCCGCCTAAAAAATTTAAATCTACAAAAATGTACAACAAACAATAAAATACCATTGCAAAATAACTGATGAGTACACGGTTTCTTTTGAAAAGAAAATTACACCAGATCGATTTCTTTTGAAAAGAAAATTACACCAGATGATTGTACCATGCTTGGAATCAGATGGTATCACAAAACCGGCATTCTCACAAAACTAAGCTGACAATCCAGTAACCACACTATCAATCACCATGGGTCTAGAATTACAAGGGCCTGCAAACAATTGATAATGGTTAAACCTAGCAACGGTATAGCTTAAGAAACATCCAAAAAGAATATATTGCTCAATGCATCTGGACACCAACAATTTTGCTCTTCATAATTCCTTAAATTATAACAGATCATAGAATTATATGACATGGTAGTCAAGCATGCAGGTATAAAACCTAATCTTCTCAAACAAGACCCCCCTGGGGTAACCTGATCCACACCAAAAACCTATCACAGAAATGCTGGTGGTAGGTAACAAGACCTAAACATTCCAGGACTTTGTACAGATCGACTGCTCAGATCTGCAGCGAACTCACAAAATCACCAACCAACCAAAGCCCTGAGCTATCCTGATGCATGTACTGAACGAACCACAAAAAAGTTTATTGAAACACAGCCATGAATACCACAAGCTTAGAGCGTACCGATGCAGCAAAATCATAGGGAAACCATTCTTGAATGAAGAAGCAAAAAAGAAAAAGAAAATTGCAAGCAAACTTCACCATCAGAAATTCAAACAGCCACATGCATAACACAGGCACACGCATCAAGCAGCATCGGCGCACAAACACGCACAGGAACCAGGACACGGGAATTCCAACCGACCGCACCACAATCTGAGATTGAAAAAAAAAATCTTACAGCGGGGAAGCGCGTGTCCAGCTTCTTCCTCATGGCGCCGACGACAGGGCGCCGGAACCAGCGCCGGAAACCTCCTCAAAGTCGGCGAGCGCCACGACCCGGGTTTCGATCGCCGCGGGGAGCGCAGCTGCTGGGGAGGACATCGGATCGGAGGGGAAGAACAGGAACATAAATAGCAATTCGGGGGAGATTGGGGGATTTGGGGGGGATTATTAGGGTTTCCGTTACCGGCTTTAGTGTTTGCCTCTTTTGTGAAACAACACCTTTTCCCCCCAAATCGTTCGATCCGGGGCCGGGCCGCGCGAACCGGGCCAAAGCCTCCTCCCGCGCGATCTGGACCGTGGACCCGGTGCATAGTCTAGCGCCGCGTTGAACAGCACGCAGAGCGGGTCTGCTCGTCCTATGTACAGAAAGACCGGGTCCACGGAGGTGGCTCTCGCCCACGGTGGTGACCTCACCACAAGCGCCAGCGCGGGTAGTAGAACGCGGGACGGGAGGGGAGGCGCGGGCCCCACGTCCGTGGACTTTCCGCGCGTTCAGCGCAGCCTCTCGTTCGTTCTATCCGTGGGCGGGGCGCGGGGGCCGCCTGCCAGAGTTGGGGTTGGGTGGGCGGACAGAGACGTGCCGCTGTTGGCCTCCCGTGTCCGCCGTCCGTCTGGTCTGGTGGGACGGCTCACCGAGCGGCCCGGAGGCGCCTAGAGTCCTCCCAAAATTTGGGTGCAACCAAACCAAGTCTGCCTTGTGTGACCTGTGAGATAAGGCCTTGACGCGGCCCCACGTCATGTCACTTAACTCCATCATCATCATTTATATCCTTTTCTTCTCTACTGATCAGAAACATCCTTATCGTTTATTGCTTATTTTTAGCAGGATAAAGATAAAAAGGAAATTAGCGAACACCAACGAGGCAAGGTTGCCTAAACGAGAATGACGCACCCCCTCGAACCTACGAGAGCCTCTAAAGTCGAACGTTGGCATGGATATTCCCGTTTCATCGCTTGCTTTATTTGATGTCAGAGGAATACAATAACAATACTATACAAATTTTAGACTTGAGCTTGACTTGATTGATAAAAAAATTGTACTCCCTGTATTCTATTTTCTCTATTTCAAACGGTTTTGCTATCAAGATAAACAGGTAAAAAATCAAAATAATATATAATTTAGAATGGGCATCATAGTTGTTTTGGCATATTTAGGTACATTACTTTATATATATACATAATAAAAATTATGTACCCAAAATTAAAATAGGATTTACAGTTGAAATAGAGGAAATAGCACATTTATATCACTATTGGACTTAGATCTTGTTTGGATCCATTAAATGATTTGGTCCAACAAGTGAGGTAGTTGTCATTTATGTATTGGACGAGGATGTATTTGGATTCAAAGGAGCTAATTATTGGCTCTATGGGTCCCAACAAAGCTTTGTCATGAGAGTATAATCAATTTCATGTAGCTAACAATTAGCTATTCAAAGTTTGCTGAGGTAACACATTTTATTGCTAGTAGGATGAATGCAAACAGATCCTCTATACTATAAATATTTATATCTTTTGATAAATTTGACCAACTTTATTAGTTTCTCTTACTCTTTAAAACGAGATTTTTCTTTAGAATGCATTAGCGGCTACAAATTTGTTGAGGTCATGTTTGGATCTTAAACTAATAAGTCATCTAATGCCTTACCTAACTAGTTAACAAATAGTTATTAGCTATTTTTTTTCCAGCTAACACATTTAATAGTTAGATAGATATATCAAATAGAGCCTCGATACCATATGACATCCCCAACGCCGCCAACATGATGACTTAATAGTTACATGGTGCAAATCCTAATCACAAAAACAACTTCATGTAGACCCTTTTGGTAACTTCCACGCATCTATAGGATCTAAGGTTGGTTTCATCAACTCAAAATTTCGTTATGTTTCTTTTCATACATCTGATTATTTTTATGGGGTGACCATCTTTATTTTGATCCATATATTAGAAAGACATTTGAGGATGGCAGTGCAGTAGAAGGGGATCTAAGGTTTATTTCATCAGCTCTACAAGTTTTTTGATGTGGGACATGGAGATATTGGCTCGATATCAACAAATGTTTATGTACTTGATACCTTAAGAGTTTGAAATGTAGCAATTTGTAGAGCAAATTCGTAGCTGATTCTAAATCAGGGTCATTTTTTTATGTTGATTTACACTATTCTTGGTTGTATATAGATGAATGTGGGCCAATTTGTCACCAACAACCGAGTAATGAAAAATTTCCACTTCAAAAAAGCCATAATATTAATGGCAATTGTAATTCATCCTTTATGAATGAGTTTCCTTTTGATATCCACATGTGTGTCATGCCTGTTCTGAGATATGAGGTCAATCCACATTGAAATAAGAATATTTGGGTGGGTTCTATTTAAAAAGTTCAGGCTATCAAATAGTGTTGAATTAAAAGACGTGCAAATTATAGGACAAGAAGATAATAGTAGTCAGGTTAGAAAATTGAAATAAAAGCAATATATATCTTCAACGGACGTGCGTGCCGCACATGCGTATTGACTAGTACAAGTATAATAACTATATTTTCAAATTATTGGCTTATTCCTTGCCATCTTAGATCTACATATTGTAGTATAAACTCCGTTCAATATAGGTAAATGTCCATTCTAACTCCTTGATCTATCGCTGTAGTTTTATTGTCCTCGTCATCAAACACTAAAACTACACATCTTACCCCTTGAATTTGCAAAATGATTCAAATTAGCTATCTACTTTTGTTTGGAATGGTTTTCTTCTTTTTTTATTTATCAGGGCCTATTTGGAACGTGGAAAAAGTCCATGTTCATGTGTTTTCCCGTGAAATTGAATTGATTCATGTGGAGTTACTATGTTCCAAACATGTCTTTTAAATAGTAAATACTTGATAAAATTTTAAACCACAAAAAATATCTTTATTCTTTCACAATTCTAGGGATAGAACGAAAATGAAAAATTCAATAAAATATTAAGAGCCACAAAAATATCCATAGACGCTTTTAAAAATAGGTTTACATTTAAAAAAGTGGAAATTATCCAAAATATCTAGAAATTTCAAAATATCATATTTGATTTGTAAACGTGTTTTCAAAACCTTTTGCAATATATAAAAAATATAGTACACAACTGGCACAATGAATAGCATGAATTCACTAGATTTATATTCTTCAAATTTTTATATCTTGGGGACATTTTCAATGATTTAGAAAGCTCGCCAAGTATTTAACCATATCTATATCTATATCTATTTTTATATCTATATCTATATCTATATCTATATCTATATCTATATCTATATCTATATCTATATCTATATCTATATCTATATCTATATCTATATCTATATCTATATCTAATAATAAAGCACCAAAATTTCCGCCATTAAGGTGTTTCCATCATCTTTTTTCCGCCCTCTCCAACGACAATTCGGTCTTTCCTTGTCGGTTTTGCTAGAGATTAGCAGTGGGGAACATATAATAGAAAGAAATATGAGATTTCAGATGTAAAGATAAAAAATAAAAGGTGAAAATGCAAAGTATTCAGATCCGAGTGGGTCTCTTGCAGTGGGCTTTTTTTTCAACCTAGGCTCAATCTTTGCAGTTGGGCCGACTAAGTTGTGGGCTAGACTAAGTCCATGCAATTTTTTCTTTTATTTTGTTATTCTTTTTTGTAAAACAACAAAATTGTAAAATTCACCCAAAGTTATAGAAAAAACAAAAAATAACTAACCTTAGTTTTGTTAGCATCATAAAAATGTGACTTATCCACAGATGTTACGAAGCTTGTTTGGTTGTTCTTTGTCTATTTTTTTGGTCCAACTCTTGATCTCTATTTGGATTATGTTTTTCTTATCTTTTTAGGTTTTTTCATGGACTCAGGAAGTCCTTTTTTGTATCCGTTCTGTTATACATTTTTTGTTTTTCAGTTTTTCCCGTGCATTGCAACCACATAGTTTTTTTTTCTTTTTTCCTTTTTTCAAAGTATCTCCTATTTCTTCTTTATATATAAATAAGACAAAAGATAAAATAAATTGAATTCAATACAACAACTTATTAAACAAATTGAATACAAATTGAATTAAATTGAACACCAACTGTTATAAACCGTATAAGGATGGCATCATATGAGTGCAGGCGAGGAGGCACGAAAAGATGCTAAGGCCGGAACAATGATGGCACGAGGTGTGGAGACTACGGTGAGTCGGCAACATAGGAGCAACTTGACGAGACAACAATGTGAGCAAGACCGAGGCGAGGATCAGGCTAGGTCGAGGAGAATGGAGACAGCGATGCTGGCGACGCTGCCAAATCGTTGGGCGTGTGGCCAGCGGTGATCTGTCGGCCGTCTCATGGATTTGCTAGGCTATGGCGACACTGTTATGTAGAGTTGCCGGCGTGTGGTCATGTTGGGGCTTCGTGTGGTCGACGATGTGTTGTGACCATCAGCCTGCCCGCCTGCAAGGGCTGCATGTCAAGGCTTGGAGTTCTCCAGCGTGAGGATGAGGTCTCATGACTCCAAGCCCAAGCAAGGAGATAAGGGTGAGAAAGAAGAAAGAACAAAGAAAAGAAGAAAAAAATAAAATAAAGGAAAAATAAAGAAAATAAAAGATAGAGTAGTATGGACAATTTATAGTTTTCAACTACCATAAGAAGCTAATTTAACTAAATATTTCACCAAAACAGCTTCACCTTCATCACTGGAGCTACTCATGGAGCTGAAGTCAAAAACAAAGATGCTTCACTGGGGTGATATTCCTCATTGATTAATTGTTTGTTATTGGTCTCGGCTTTAACAAATTTTGCATGATGAGGTGTTTATACACAATGTAAATTCACTTGTATGCTGCATTTCCGTTACATTTGTTGATTTTTGATGCTATAATTGGAAGTGGAAATGAAAATATGCTCCCAAGGCCTTCGTGTTTGTAAGAGAATCCTACGCTATGGCATAGATGCAATTGATTACTTAAGGAGAAGAAAATATATTGAGTCAAAATAGTTTATATATGTGTTTTTGAGCATAATGTCCTGTAATAAAAATATAACGATGTTAATGAAAAACTATTGCTTTCAAGACAAAACAAGATATAGATACTAAAACTTGTGGACAACGTTGTATCTTCCCGTTGCAACATGTAGACACTTTTGCTAGTTTTTAGCTAAAAAGACAAAAACCATCTTTAAAAGCACTCCAAATTAGGTAAGGAGGTAATTTGAGTGTACTACAACAATAAATAGTCAGGGAGGAAGAATGGGCTTTTCCTTAGATACTCTGGCATAATAAGGCTTAACTGGATTTTGTGGTCTCCCAAATATGGCCCACGATGCAGAATTTTGTTTCGAACCTTTTCCTTCCTTTTATAAGCTCTGACCACAGTGTCAGTGTGTATATATAAACGCAGTCCGAATTTCAGTTCAAAGTGGAATTGTTCTACCGTGTTATACTGTTATACAAATTACAAAGACACGTTGTGTAAGACTATGACGAACTGTATGCGGCAATTTTATGAGATTCGAAATGCATCTAGCACCTCACATTTTACAACGCGAAGAACTCTGTCCAACAGGTTAGCTCAAAGCAGCAGCAGCAGCGAGAAAAGCCCAAATCCAGCAGTGATTTCAAAGCGGCAGCAGGCACCTCACATCTCGACGGGCACCCTATTGTATAGCTCCTCCTTCTCCAGGCGCGGCTTGGCGACAGCTTGCAGCGGTGTGCCCATGAACGTGACGAGCCCGGGGGACTCTATCATGTTGACGTCCTCCGGTCTGGTGCCTTCCGGAAGGGACCACCCGAAGTGGTGCAGAAGGTGCCCGATCATGGAGGCCACAAGGTTGATGCCGAGCTGCGCGCCCGGGCACACACGCCGGCCGGCACCGAACGGCAGCACCCTGAAGTCGCTGCCCTTGATGTCAATGTTCTCCTCCAGGAAGCGCTCCGGCCTGTACTCCAGCGGGTTGCTCCAGACCTTGGGATCACGCGCCACCGCCCACACGTTCACCATCACGTTGGCGCCCTTGGGGATGTCATAGCCACCGACCTTGACATTCGTGCTGGCCTTGTGGGGAAGCATGAGTGGTGTCGGTGGGTGCAGCCGGAGCGACTCCTTGACGACGGCCTGTAGGTAGGGGAGCTTCTGGAAGTCGGTCTCTAACATGACGCGGTCACGGCCAACCACGCTGTCGAGCTCCTCTTGCAGCTTCTTCTGCACCCTGGGGTTCCTGACCAGCTCTGCCATCGCCCACTCGACTGAGATGACTGTCGTGTCCATTCCAGCAGTGATCATGTCCTGAACATGAGGAACAAATCAAGGAAGATTAGTACTCATTGCACCAACAAGAATTACCAGGATCGATTGTTTTACAAATAAAATGGCAGTCACCTAGTGGCATAGCAGCTAACTGGCCTAACCTTTGCACATTCCTAGTGTTTGGTAGTAGGTAAAATGAAAATGAAGTGCAACCATTTCCAACTACAAAGTAAACATAGACAGTTTCCAAATCCCACCACCTTGCACCTACTTAAAGATAGTGATGTCTCGCTCTGACCCAAACTAAAAACTTTTTTTTGAAATGAATTTTTTTTCTTGAACAAACAGGAGAGCAGGTATCATCATATTAAGAAAAAGGTCCCTTACAAAAAAAAATTAGATAAACACACGCACCTATTACAGTAAGGAAACCCAACCCCAACCACCACTGTACCTTTATCCAGTAACCTTATAATTATAAATCAATCACCATATCAAGGGCATGCAGTATGTGTGCATTATAGAAAAAAATTAGGTGTGCATTGGGATCCTGTCTAGTAAAAACAACATCCAGCTACAAATGAGTAATATGTGAGAAAAGTGATCCAACATACCCATAGAAGTCCAATAACTGTGTCTTCACTAAGGTCATACTGTTCTTTGAGGGTGAAGAGTGCATCCACAAAGTGCTGCTTGGCACCACTCTCCTTGAGAGACTTAACGTGCTCATCAATGATCTTCATTGTTAGGCGGTCCCTTCTCTCATTGTGAGTTTTGTAAAGCTCCTCATTAAGTGGACACAACCATCTCAAATACCAAATAAACTCAGCAACAGAGAGAGATGCACCAATCTTGATCCCGTTGTTCACAATAGTCTTAAACTCACGCCCTTGTTCGTCAATGTCACCATTTGCATTCATGAACCGCTTCCCAAATGCCAGCCTTGTTATGTTGTTGAAGGCCACCATAGAGAGATGGTTCCGCACTACCAGTGGCTTTCCTTCATTACCTGAATACAACATAAGATTAACAGTTTAAAACTATATACTCTAATGAAGTGCTTGACTGATTTTAGGTTCTAACTGATTTGGTAGCTGACTGTCTCACTAACTGTCATCCATAGAAATATGTTGTAATTCCTTTTATGTAGACAGTTCCATGTAATGCATTAATGGAACAATGCATGCTTGCTAAACAATATAAAAATGCTATCGTGGGTGATTTGTTTTGCACTAATGTTACAAAACAGGAATGCTCAAAAAAATGTTACAAAACAGGAAGGAGAATACGATAGTGGGTGCCTAATGAATTACATCAATAGCCACTGAAACAATCAACATTATGCTAAATAAAGTCAAATATTAGCGAGTGGTTTGCTCTGCAACTAACATATCAAGGAAGAAGAATATGACTATAATATTTTTTTCTTGTGAATACCAGAAAAGAAAACCCAACACTACTGCAGATTATCCATTGGGAATAATACCATTGCCTGAAACATGGTAACCATGCAATTTGCCATCTATAGTCCCCCTTCTTGGACAATGCTTGAGCAATCAGTTTAGATCGATTCACTGATTGCTCCGAAACAAAAATATATATTGGTTGTTCAATAATCAAATACCAATACTGTATTACAGTCTGCATAAGGATTAAAAGCTACTCCATGTTTTAACGAGCTCAAACATTTGTACCTACTATCAAACTGGTCAGCAAGTTTCCTTCTTTTAGAACTCCATTGGTGGTATTAACATAGTCTGGGCTTCGGAATCTCAGACAAATCCAGGTGTCATTTTTGCAAAATGCCGCAAGGCAAGCTGCTCGCAAATCTAGGCCATAGAAAGTGCTCTCAGATTGCACAAGGGAACTACATAATTCTGCATTAATGCACCCCTGAATTTTGTACATTTGCAAGTTGTCACCACATTTATACTCTCCCATGTGTTGATCCCTAATATGATTTCTACGGGATACAGCCGATGACAAATCATATTAAGGCTGCAGGTTTTTGGTCAAGCTGGTAAAATGCCAGTTGCCAACAGAGAATGCTTGGCACACCAATAAAATAAGTTGGGCTCATTACCACAAAGAATGGTTGTAATAGAATTAATAAGACACTAAATTTACATGCCATTCTCACAGTTACATGATAGACTGTTTACCAGCATTACAGCTACAATATGTCCCTAATATCTGACTATTAGTTGTATGAGAAGTTCTTTAACAAAGCATAGTGTGGAAACTACCAAATTAGTTGAAAGCAACCAAACACACTAAAATGGCACCTAGATCAAGAAGAACAGCTCTAATGTTGCCTTGAATACTAAAACTCATGGAATCCCAACCTAATTGTTCAACTCTGTGATCTGGTTGACATGAAGTATGGCTAAACCCCAAGGTTTGTCAGCTCAATGCAGCTGAAGAGTTACAGTACTGCTGGTGCCGTTGAGCAGTACTCCCTCTGTCCCCAAATGAAGGACGTTCTAGCAGGTGGTGTGGATGTTCAGATTCAAACAATCTTCAATGCACCTGCAAACAACTATGTCTAGGTACAAAGAATCTTTCCCGTACTTCATCTAAAGCCAAAAAGACTATGGCCTTGTTTAGTTTCCTGAATTGGGGCCAGAATTCCTGTAACAGAGTTCCTATAGCATTTCGTTTGTATTTAGTAAAAATTATTCAAACTTTAACTAATTAGGCTCAAAACGTTCGTCTCGCAAAGCACAATCAAACTGTGTAATTAGTTTTTGATTTCATCTGCATTTAGTACTTCATGCATGTACCGGTGTTTTGATATGACAGGAAATCTTCTTTTTTATAGTGCCAAATGCTGGAATTGGGAGGGAACTAAATAAGAAGTATAATTCGGGGACAGAGGGAGTACCTCACTAACAACATGCTTACCATGTGGCCACAGTACTAGGCATTTCTATTCGTTTACTTCACTGCATTGGGATACACTGTTACTGTGTTTGACATGTCCCCTTCGCTCTTATGCCAAAATTGTCACAAAACCTACGAAACTACAGGTTCCGCATTTTGCTCAAAGATTGGCGCAAGCTAGACAAGTAAATCCCAGCGCCGTTCGAAGCTAAGTGAACACGAGACAGCAGCTGGTCACCAATCCACCAGCACAGCGACAGCATGGCAAAATTGGGTGGGGTCGGCCAACCAACGAATCTTCACACCAAAGAATCCTCCATATTTTCACCAAACACCCCCTAAATTTCGTAGAAATTGCGCATACCCAACATTGTCCGGGATCAAGAGAGAGGAGCAGTAACGAGATCTCAGCTTACTCACCCGGGGCAGTGGCGGCGCGGTAGACGGACTCGACCATGGCGGTGACCTCGTCCTCGCGGATGGGGCGCAGCGCCTCGAGCCTCTTGGGCGTGAAGAGCTCGAGGTTGCAGAGCTTGCGCACCTTGATGTAGTGCGGGCCGTAGTCGGCCCAGATCAGGTCCTGCCCGTTGCGGCTGAACCGCTGGGTGGTGCGGTTCCGCGGCCGGTCCGCGAGCTGCTGGTCATTCTCCTTGAGCACCTCCTTGGCGAGCTCCGAGGTGGAGACGACGACGGTGAGCCCCGACCCGAACCAGACGGAGATGATGGGCCCGTACCGCTCCGCCCACTCCTGGAAGCAGCGGCACCGGATCGGCTTGATCTGGCGCAGGTTGCCAAGGACGGGCCACGGCCGCGGGCCGGGCGGCAGGCGGCCGAGGCGGAGCCGGTTGAGGAGCGCGAGCGAGAGCGGGATCAGCACCACCGCGAGCGCGACGGAGAGGAGGAGGGAGGCGTCCATGGCTGGGCTGCTCGGCTCGGCAGGGGCGCCGGGGTTGGTGGAGATTGGTGGTGCGGTGCTCGCCGAATTTATACGGCGGGAATGGAAGAGTGGAGAGGAAGAGGGAGAGGGGCGATTGGCGGTAGGTGAGTGGGGCCCGCTGACTTGCCCCTTTCTTCGTGTTTCCACTTTCTTTCAGCTCACTGTTTTTTTACCTTTTTTATTTTTATAAACAATTATTTAGATATAAAATTTGAGTGTTTTTCATGCTGGAATTTTAAAAAAATTGTGTTTCTCAATATAATTCAGGAATAAGATGCCTATAGGCGTCTTTCTGTCAAAACAAATAATGGTGACTGGTTTTGAGCTTAGTTGTCTGCTCATCCAAGCACAAGCATTTGGGCCTGGTTTAGTTTCTTCCAAAGGTTATAATTTTTTCACTTTCTCTCCATCACATCAATATTTAGCTTCTTGCATGGAGCATTAAATATAGATAAAAAACTAATTACACAGTTTAGTTCAAAATCATGAGATGAATCTTTTGAGCCTAGTTGGTCCACAATCAGATAATATTTATTAAATAAGACGAAAATGATACTATTTATCGGGTTCAAAAAATACCATAATCTAAACACCCCCTTAGTGTTGTTTTTGCCTAAATTTTTGAGGGGCAGAGTCCACCCACCAACCCCTGGAGGAGGAAGGACAGAGGATACCAGGTGCTCCTGCTGATTTAAAGGCTTGTTGACAACTTTGGAGTCGGACATCGTATTGTTGACCGATCCCTGTACAGTACTTCCTCCGTTAGTTTGTTTTGATTTTTTTTATGTATTTTGCTATGTATCTAGATAAATAATATGTCTAAATACATAACAAAATATATATATCGAAAAAGTCAAAATAAACTATAATTTAAAACGGAGGAAGTATTTTTCAAGCCTTGTCACCGGTACACGAGAGCACGTGACTAGAATGGCGTTTAAAATGGTGGAAACTTGTTGGGCACAGAGAGCAGATAACACTTGCTTTGTTTTTTATCCTCCGATAGAAATGAAACTAAAATCTATTACCACCTCTGGTCAATGTTGGAAAATTAGGCTATAGCTAGTCGTGTACTATAGCTAGATTAGAAATGAAACATGAAGTAGCAGTGACCTCAAGAGGCAAGAAAACACTAGTCCTATTTTTTATATAATAAATATATATAAATAGAATTTTTTGTTTCACCACTTGAAGTCTTGAACCGATCTTAATCTCCACCCCTCCTCCCTCTGTCAGATATCCACATGGCCATTCGCCCATTCCCATTCTTCGCTGCTTCATTGTCAGCTGGTGGCTGCTGTTTGGTGAGAGGGAGACGAAACATGGTCGTTGGGTTCCTGTGGGCCTGATTCCTGTGGGACGATCGGCCTTCGGGCGGTTTCGGTTGCAGACTGTTTGGTCCTGTTGACTTGTTTAGTGAAGCCAGCTCCAAGTCTTTTCGGGTCCACCTGGAAAAGAAAAGAGCAAAATCCCGCTCGGCCAACCATCGCTTCGACTCAACCAATCGAATGAGAATTTTTTTTATTAATAAATTTTTTTTAAAAAAATTACAAAATTAGTCTCCATTTTTGAAAAATTGCAGGAATAGGCCACCAGTCGCCCGTTGGAAGGGCGAAGAGGGCCATGTCGCCCGACCAGAGGGCGACCTGGCCGTGCACTGGCATGGGTGGGCCCCACGTCGCCCGGACGATGGGCGACGTGGCCCATGTCGCCCGGCCAGTGGGCGACGTGGCCCATGTCGCCCGGCCACGGGGCGACGTGGCGCCGCTATATATAACGCGGCCGGCCGCTGCCGGCTGGGAGAAGAGAACAGGAGAGGAGAGGAGAGGAGAGGAGAGGAGAAGAGAAGAGAAGAGAAGAGGAAGAGGAAGAGGAAGAGGAAGAGGAAGAGAGAGGAATCGGAAGAGGAAGAGAAGAGAAGAGAAGAGAAGAAGAGGAAGAGGAAGAGGAGAAGAGGAAAATTTTCGGTAAGTAAAAAAATAATTTTATATATAATTATTTAATGTGTGTTATATTAATTGTTAGATAATATAATTAGCAGTTAAGCGATTAATATTATATTTCGGTAGTATTATTTATATTCTTATTTTATATATATTGTTAAATTAAATAGTTATAGTTGAAATAATATTAGTAATATATTACTAAAAAGGTATTTTAGCTGAAATTTTTAGATTACACAGATGTCGGAGAAGTTAGGATTTCAAATTTATCATGGAGAAGGAGAAATTATTCAAGGTGTACACGGGGTTGATCTGTCAGGATTTGCCTCAGTAACTAGATGGGTGTCTAGGGCAAATGAGAGAACAATTAGTGGTGTGCAGAATTGGTTGATGCGAATATTTGGGCTTGACAGCAACCAACATGACGTTAAGGTCATGGGTATCGTTAGTCGTGCTCGGGAGGGCACTTTTTTGGAGTTAGTACCGCTTAATGCAACATCAACATGGAGAAAATACGTCAACAAAGCTGTAGAACGTGGGTGGCCTCTAGTCCTTCTTGTTCAGGCATATACGAAGGAGGTTCATGAGGTACACGGTGTAGAAGAAGAAGGAGGTCCGAGCCATGACAATGACAATGATAATGAGGAAGATAATGAAGAGGGTGATCATCACCTGTCATCTATGGTACCGACGGGTGAAGCGGACGAAGGAGAGCGCATAGAACATATAGTTGAAGAGATGGCGATGGAAGATATGGAGAATGAGAATATATCTGAAACTGAGTCATCTGAAGATGAGAATGAAATTCCTGTCCCACTGGAGTGGAAGAGTAACAGTTCGAAGAATTTGATGATCAACGAAGGAAATTCTGTGCCGTGGGAATATCATGAGAATGAACTAGTAGAGGGAGGTATGTACAAAGGCAAAGATGAAGTGATGAGTGCCGTGAAGTACTGGTCTCTGTCAATGAAGCGGTCTTTTGTAGTTGTGAAGTCCAACAAGAAAGTATATGATGTTAAATGTGTGTTTTCGGACTGTCCATTTAGGGTACATGCTTATGAGCAAAAATGGAGTACAATTTGGAAGTGCTCTATAGTAACAGAACATACATGTGAGTTACAAGAATTAGAGAAGTCCAATACTGCTCTTACATCGAGCTTCATTGCAGAGTACATGTATAATCGAATTGTTGATAATTTAAGGTATGAGCCGAAATCTATAGTGACTACTATAGAGGAAGATTTTAAATACACCATCAGCTATTCGAAGGCGTGGCGAGCGAAACAGAAGGTCATTGAGAAGAGATTCGGTTCGTACGAAGCATCTTATGAGAACCTACCAAGATTGTTAGAAACCATCAGACAAAGAAATATTGGTACATATTATGATATCATGGATGTGTCTGATCCAAAAGAGGCCGAAAAGTTAATACTTCGTCGAGCCTTTTTTGCACTAGGTCAATGTATAATGGCATTTCGTCATTGCAGACCTGTTTTATGCATGGATGGTACATTTCTAACAGGAAAGTATAAAGGTCAGATTCTAACTGCTATTGGTGTTGATGGGAATAATCAAGTACTACCAGTTGCTTTTGCTTTTGTGGAAAGTGAGAACACAGATAGTTGGTATTGGTTTCTAGAGCGTGTGAAGTTAGCAGTGGTGCAAGGGCGACCTAGTGTTTGTGTCATACATGACCGACATGCCGGTTTGTTGAAGGCGATAACGGATATGCAATATGGTTCAGTGGAGCGTGATCTTCCTCCTCGATGGTCGGACATACAATCAAGATGGTGCATGAGGCACTTGGGTGTAAATTTTTTCAGCCATTTCAAAAATAAACACCTTATGAATATGTTTAAGAGGTTGTGCAATCAGAACCAACAAAGAAAATTCAATGCAATGTGGAAACATCTTGATGAATTAACAACAAAGCAAACAGAAGAGTTAGCGACTCGTACGAATCAAGACCCGAATGATATGTCTGTTCCTCTTTCAGGCCTTCCAACGGATGCCTTGAGGAACGTGGTTCGGAGGTCGGGGTCATCAATCAGGTGCTTCTCAGATTGGATTGAGTATGAGCCAAAGGAGAAGTGGTCATTATTATATGACACAGATGGGGCGAGGTTTGGAATAATGACAACAAATTTGGCGGAGGTGTATAATTGGGTCATTCGAGGCATGAGAGGATTACCTCTTGTAGCAATCGTAGAGGGTATTTTGCATGGAACATGCAAGTACTTCCGTGAAAGATATATGGTTGCTTTTAATGCGATGTCAGATAATACATTGATTTTTTCAACATTCATGACAAATTACATGAAAAAAAAGGTGGAGAAGGCAAGCTTGCATCGTGCACGTCCTATGGGCACAGCAGAGAATCGCTTTGAAGTTCTGTGTAGGGATCGGGGCCGTCGTGGTGGCAATCGAGAGAGAATTGCACAAGAGTGTGTTATTCGTTATAACTCATGCAGCTGTTCGTGCATGAAACCGAAACTTCTACACAGGCCGTGCTCACATGTTATAGCAGCTTGTTCACTTACTAATTTGTCCCCGAAGCCGTATGTCTCACATTATTTTACGAAGGAGGTAGTCATGACAACCTGGAATGCAGAGATTTATGGTTTCACAATATTTGGTAGTTTTACAAACAATCCTGGAAGTAACTACCTGCGGGGGCCCGATAAGGACAAATTAAGACAGAAGCCTGGTCGTCGTAAGACACGGCGCATTAGAAATGATATGGATGACTCAGAAGTGGGAAGACTGGAGCATCGCTGCACCAAGTGCAATGGCACAGGACATACTTACAAAAAGTGCACGCGTGCAACCACCACAGAGGGAGCTGCAGAAGCAGGACCTTCAGGGAATCCGCAAGACGGCCGGCGCCCTCGTGCACGTCGTGGATTTCGGAATCAAGGCGAAAATGCTCTTTAAAAATAATAGTATGTCTGCTTTTTTTGATTTTTTTTGTTTCATAGTATTAATTATATTTATGCATTATTTTTTTACATTATTAAGATATTTTAGGTATGGCGATGGATGAGGGACACTTGGAGTTGTTGGACGCACAGTTGGACCAGCGCCACCGGTCCTACTTGAGTGCTGTGACAGGTGCTGAGCTACCTGTTCTACGGCCTAGGGTACCTCAGGAGTTGTGGCGGCTCGACGAGCGATGGATACCGAGGTATGCATGATAACACGTTCACTTATTTGTTTTACTCATACAGACGATTTGGTAATATATATTTATATATAAATGTTGTATTTGCTACAGGCTACGAGCAGCTGGTCTACTGCCTCTGTGTAGGCTTGTGCAGGCTAGTGCGGTTGAGGCCCCGGCCGATGCGGTGACACGGTTCAACTTTGACCGTTCCTTACTAGCGGCATTGGTGGACCGCTGGAGGCCTGAGACGCACACGTTCCACTTTTCTTGCGGGGAGATGACTCCCACACTCGAGGACGTCTCCTACTTACTTGGTGTCACTACTGCTGGACAGGCCGTCAGCCGTCCAGACGTGGAGGCCACTTGGCGTGAGGACCTTCTAGTCCGTTTCGAGGGTGTTGTGCGTCGACCAGACGCTCCAGAGTATCAAACTCTTGCTGAAAACCAGCATCACGGGCCTACGAAGACCTGGCTCTTGCAGTTTCAGGTAAATAGATAACACTATGATATAGTTCATTAACATCAAATATTCATATGTATGTTAAATGAAATTTGAACTTCTGTTTTCTAATTCAGGCCGAGTATATCCACCCTGCGGCGGATGAGGCCACTGTGTCGAGGCACTTGGAGGCCTATCTGTTGTGGTTGTTTGGTTGGATAATGTTCACATCGTCGCATGGGAACTCTGTCGCGAAGCACTTGATCCACTTCGCGCGCGAGATAGCGGACGCACCGCTCGACGCCGTGCCGCAGTATAGTTGGGCGTCCGCTATCTTGGCAGCCACGTACCGAGGTCTTTGTGATGCGTGCACAAAGACCGACCCGTCAGCTATCTTCTCTGGTTGTCCACTATTACTTCAACTCTGGTCGTACGAGCGGTTTAGTATTGGACGACCAGTCATGGATTTCTCGACCTACGGAGCAGGGTTGTACGGGGAGACGGAGGAGGACGCCCCTACGATGGGTTCGTTGTGGGTCCGGCGGCGGGTAAGTCTTCTATATCGCGGTTGAACCTGTTTCTATTTATTTTTGAATAAATTGCACCTTACTATTATTTTCTATACAGCCTACTTGGGCAAACATTCAGGTTCACAGAGCCTATCCTGAGTACATGGTGGCGTTCGACCGGATTAGGCCAGACGACGTCCGCTGGACACCTTACAGCATGGAGGACATTATCGTACGAGCGCCTAATGGGTTGTCGTCGTTCTGCACGAGGGATCAGGAGTACTGGATGACACGTAAGGCTGTCGTTTTCGACATCTTTGTCGAGGACTACGCTCCTCACAGAGTGATGCGACAGTTTGGTCGTAACCAGACGTTCCCACTTCCGGTTGCCCATATTGTTCCTCTTTCCGTGCACGGGTAAGTATAAGACAATTAATTCGTTCTGATTGAGTATTTAATATATATAGAAAGATAATTAATATGTTTTGAAATCCATAGTTACGTGCGGAGGGGTCTACCGGTAGGCGTTACTTGGTCCTCCCGTATACAGCCGTGGGTCGACGAGTGGGCCAACGCACTACATGATGTGACCTACGAGCCCAGACCGTTTTCCTTGCAGGCTTACGGGGACTACTTACGTTGGTATATTCCTCGCACACGGATCAGAGTCACGTATACACCAGCGGAGCCACGGACCCACGTCCCCAGGTTGACGGACACGTACCCTGTGCACAGAGATCAGGCGTTGTCGTTGGCGGTACGATCTTTATGAACTTCAACCCACTTCGTTTAATATTTTTCTTATCGTAATTACTTCAATGTTCTCGTTTTGTTAATAGGCCGACATGGGTCACCGTATCACTGTGGATGGTGGATCGCTCTTGCACCGGTTGAGGGAGGGCATTCAGATGACCAGCCACGAGCTTACCGCTGCGGTCCAGAGGATGTACGACTCTGCTGCAAACATTGTCAAGTTGACGTCGTGCCGGCCCTGCGGGCGACAGCCGGATGTCGTCCCTCGACCTTCACACGTGACACACAGGCCTGAAGGACCGACGGCGCCACTACCTCCGCGGCCTACGTACCAAACAGGTGAGTAAGTTATATTTTCTTCGTATGTAGTAATGCTAACTTGTTCGTTACTTATAAGTTTCATTATTCAGGTCCACCTACGTATTCTGCCGGTTGGCGTCCGGAGTTCGATATCATTGGATCATCTTCGCAGCCTGCTCACATGCCTACAGGTACGATATAGTGGTGAAATTTAATTATATTATCTAATACTGCTTTATTCGTAACATTACATTCACTCTGCATGGTCAGGTATGCACTTTGACGGTTCGCGGCATCAGTTCGATTTCGGAGGTTCCTCTTCACACGCTGTACCCATGGTTCCAGGTATGACCTACTTTTAAGAGTTCGACACGTTATATATTAGTTTTACCATCAGCGTTATCATAACATTGGTCTTATATGTTTAGGGACGACCCGTTACGACTACGAGGGATCGGACATCTCTGAGCACGCTGACACTTTTCGTCAGCGATCTCCGACACCCTTCGACCTTGAGAGTTACCTGCAGCAGGAGCCGGCGGACGTACTTGCGTCATCGCAGCTACGTGAAGCACCACCACAGACACAGCCCTCACAGGACGAGTACGCGACACCACCTGCTGCTGGAGGCCGTCCTGCACGTGTTACAGTTCCTCCTTCGCCGCTTACTTACTCAGCCGGCCATGTGCGAGCGGGCCGCAAAGCACCAAAGCCTGGCACGATTAGGGGTGTTGCACCTAAGCGTGGACGATATTAGTTTTGTATGATTTGCCGCCGATGTTGTTTTCTATGATATTGTACTGATACTATTTTAGTTTTTAGAACTTAATTAATGTTTCACTGTTGTATTTTTTCATCTATTAAACTTGGGCGGGGCGAGCACACGACAATGGCGTTTTCGCACGCCAATTGCATGACTGCGTATTATTTTTGCTATTTCTCTGACTTCGATATTTTTTCTGAAATTTCCGAATACATAAATAATATTTAAAAAAACCGAAATTTTTCCTGAAATTTCCAAATAAATAAATATTATTTAAAAAAATCCAAAAAACCAGGTCGCCCTTTGGCCGGACGACCTGAGTCTGGTCGCCATTTGGTCGGGCGACCTGGGCCTAGTCGCCCTTTGGCCGGGCGACCTGGGCCTGGTCGCCCTTTGGCCGGGCGAACTGGGCCTGGTCGCCCTTTGGCCGGGCGACCTGGGCCCGGTCGCCCTTTGGCCGGGCGAACTTGGCCTGGTCGCCCTTCCAACGGGCGACTGGTCGCCTAAACCTGTAATTTTTTGAAAACGTAGACTAATTTTATAATTTTTTTTAAAAAAATTTATTAATAAAAAAATTCATCGAATGAAGTCGGGCAGAGTCGTAGTCCAAAGTTTGAGGCCCAAGTTCAAGAGGTGTGGTTCTATATTATGCTACAATTTGGCCCGGCCGCGCGTTGGGCTGTTCTGTGGCCTCGCCAACGGGCCCAGGATCCACAGCCCATAGTATCTCTTAGCATGTTTCACCTCTCCAAAAAAAAAAGCATGTTTCAAAGCAAAACTCCACTTAACTATGGTTAGATAAAATAAACTGAGGTTAGGAGGGCATTATTCTAGAACTTCAGGACAATGAATTCTATTTAGATGAATAATATTCCATAATATTCGTGTAAATAAAACATTTCATAGATGCTATGATAACAGTTGAAATATTGCATCGAACAACCTATAAATAATACTATACAAACAACCTAAGAGAAAACATTTGAATATCTCATAGATACTACATGAACATTACAAAATAGAAAATACACCATGTATTAAACATGAATACTTCATCTATTCTACTACTCCCTCTTATCTTGTCTAAACTTGTTTTATATACACCAAATTAAAGTCCTTATGAGGAGCATATAAATTGAAGTATTAGTCGAGTAACAATAATTTTCTATAAAGAGGTTTTTGGAGGTTTTTTAAAAAAATCTCTATTATTCCTATAAATTAGAAATAATACAAAGAGTATTTGGGAGTTTTCTCTAACCTCTTATCATATTTTAGTATGTGGTCAATAAATTTTGAAAGTCCCCACGTTGATTCTCAAGGCCTAAAAATTAGCAAAAAAATAAAATTAAAAAACGTCTATACTAATAACTAACCACCATTACCATTATTCACAACTAACCTAGAAAATGCCCTTCAATTTCTACATGTGGTACTGTAAAAAACAGCTTCTTTATGTTAGTTGTAAGTGCTTCAATATTTTGTCTTGGATTAAAAGGAGATTCAAAATTTGTAATTTAAATTATATTTTTGTATTAAATATCGTAAAAATATAGTTCAAGATGAGAGGTTAAAGGCCCCTTTGAATTGGAAGAATTTTGCTATTTTCGGTGTCTTTCATATGAAAAGGAACTGATTCCTACAAAAATCATGTGAAGTTCCTGAGTTCTAAAGGGGACAAAAAAAAGAAACATTAGAAAAAGGCACCAAAGAAAAGACCTGATAACATCAACTACTACACAACCAAAAGAAGACTAATATGAGGTGCTCAAATGACAATGAAAAAGAATGCTGATAGAGCTATAATGAGGACATATAAATATGATTGTACAATATGGAGCAAGCTTGCCTATATAGATCAAGGTCGTTACAAAACCAACTAATAAAGAAAGATACAACGTGCATAGAGTTTAATTAGACGAGGTGATGGGAACCAAACGGGTGAGAAAAGTACAATAGAAATTGCACAAAATTAAAATAACACGCAAAACTAGCTCGGTGTGGTTCTTTGATAAAAAGCTATAGCACAGATTATCGAACTCCCTGATTTGTTTCATCACATGGCGGTTTTGTTATAAGAAAAAACACGGTTGCTGATGAGCAAATAGGGCGTCTGTCGTCTACAAGGCTTATGATTCGGTGATCATCTCCAAGAGGACATGTGACGTGTATAGGCTACAGCCTCTATAGGTGTGTGTGGTTTGCGTGCCTTACGTAGAGTTATATTACAACTTCGCTAAGAGTCTAGGCCAAAACAACCCTCTCTATAACCTTCACCACATGCAGAACCAAACTAATTTTTTTATGATGTGGAAAGACAAAATTTTCTCAAGTTTGCTGAACGACAGATGGAACTGAGTGGGCAACAGTAGTAGCAACAGCTTAGTTCCCAAATCAACACTTCATCGATCCTCATCATATGCTTGCCCAACCCAAGCCCCAGGATGACACAACCGAGACATGTACACCGAACCCTTTTAATTTGAAGGTTGCATGCATGATCGATACTACTAGAATCACAAAGCTCCATCTCAGTCATCTCTCCACGACCCCTCACGGCCATTGGCTGGCCTCCGCCCTACCATCGTTCATGCCCTAGCTTATAGCCTTTTTCCCATTGCTTCATCGCGATTCCAAGACGTCAATGCCACTGCCAAACTGCATCTCTGTCACTCACTCATATGCCAAAGCATGCTCGCAGGGGACGGCCGGCGAATCAATCTGGCGTCTTCTTGTGCCGGCATCTCATTCCCATCCCACGAACTCAGCTTACTTTAGGCAAAAAGGCGAGCAGGTAGTGACGACCTCACCATCGGTGCTGTCTGAGTAGGGAGACCTGAATAAGCAGCAACTTGGCTCCGTACGTCGGCTTCGACGACGCCGAGCAATGGTGCCCTGGGCGAAAGCTCTTCTTTTCCAGGATACAATTGCTCGGTAATGGAGGTCATTATTCGCGTGCATGCTGCTGCGCCTGGGCCTGGCTGGCTGGCATATACGAAAGCGACGTTCTTCTTCTTCACACGTCGTACACCTACCTCCGATCAGGTTTCGAGCTCGATCGATTCAGGGGATGCCCTCCATCTGCTGGTTGTTGTTGTTGTTGCAGCTGGAGAGAGACTGGTGGTGGTTAGGCCGCTGCAATGTAAAGCACTGTTGCAAGTTGCTGCAAGTGCCGTGTGAGAGTGGATTCGACGTGTAAAGGAATTCAGCCCTGCGAACGACGAAAAGAAGATCATCGGCATACGACGGATGTGGGATCTGCACTTGGACGGTTTATGCGGAGAAATGCTCGCGCACGAATCTAGCAGCTGCAGGGTTTCCTCTTGATTCAGCATCTGGCAATGGCAATGATGAGTGGACAAGTGGATCTCTTTTCCATGCGAGTCCATTCCTGATTGGGTTTTGTTAACTTATCAGCAGCGCAGCCCCGTGATAATTCATCAGCTAGATAGATAGGCATAGCTAGCGCTTCTGATCTCTCATTCTCTCCTCCACAAGATCGATCGTCCTGATGATCTCCTCCTTCTCATCATCATGGAGTAGTAGAGTATTTTGTTACTCCATCCGTTTCAAATTGCAAGTCATTCCAAAAATCTTGAAGAGTCAAAATACCTCAAATTTAACCAAATTTATGCAATAATATAATAATATTTAGGATATCAACTAAGTATCATTAGATTCTTTGTTAACTATATTTTCATAATAATTTTTTTAATATCATAAATTTTTGTAAATTTTTCTATAATCTTGGTCAAACTTAAAATAATTTAACTCTCCAAGATTCTTGAAATGGCTTGTAATTTGAGATGGAGGGAGTACTACACTTCAAAGTTTAAAGGAACATGAGTAACTAATACCCAGGGTTTTCCGCGAAATTGCAGTGCAACGTACGTATTATTGGTCGTCTAAAATTGTCATGTGGATCAGGATATATCCCCACCTATAAATAAAGTGGATCACCAGAAAGCTAAGTGGACTTCTGATGATACATCATGTAATAGCCAATAAAAGATCTGATAGATGCGTGTTGTTAGAGAAGTAGCCAAGGGATAGTGGCATGAAAAGTTTGTATTCTAAAGGTACTGAAAACTGGCATAAATGGCCCGGAAAAGCCATGCTGAAAGTATTATTCGCTGATTTATTGTCAGAAGAGAAAAAAAATTGTACTGATAAGTTTAAGCGAACAGGGTCATATGCTGATTTTTTTTTACCATTTTAGTTGCCACTAAGATAAGAAAAAAAAAGCTTGTATGCTCTCTTACAAATTTATTTGTCCAAACTCAGCCTTTGGGATTAGTGATGAACTTTAGACTGGTTGATCGATCACTTGATGCTATATGAAACCTATTTTTTCAAAGAAACATTGTCCATGTTTAGTCGCAAACAAATAAATGTTATGTCCTTTATTTCATCCTATACCATGTCAATAGGCATGTTGGGTTTCAGGAATGTGATATACAGGCCTGTAATAATTAATGATGCGACTGTATACTTCCTATTTATTACTGAAGCTTTGCAATCTGTAAAGTGACACGTTTAAATACTGAAAAATAGAAAGCAACAAAGTGGCATTTCGATCTAATACTTAGTGGAGTATGTATCTATGTCCACCAAGAGGTTAAAAAAAAATCAAGGTTACATCACACATGCATCTGAATCGAACTATATACACTGTGATAATGCTAGTTGCGAGGAAGTAATAGTTATATTTGGTTGTCACGAGAGAAACTTTTTACTGCTTTGTCCGTTCCAAATTCTAAGTTATTTTAGTTTTTCTAGGTATATATAGATATTGCTATATATGCACCTATATATACATGACAAAAACAATATATCTAAAAAAATCAAAACTGTTTATAATTTAGAGTAGATGGAGTATATATATAGGATGAGTTGTTTTTTGTTTTTTTTTGCCAATGTACATGTAAAGCGCTGCACTCGAGTTCGACACACCATTCCATTATTCCCATGTATCCAGTTGGTTGCAACAAGGATTTCCACCACCAAAGGCACCAACTGATGATGTATGCACGCATTTCAGACGCGACAAAAGTTTGGACCAGCGAAACACCTGGGAAAAAAGTTATTTAAGTATTTTATAAATACTTTTACAAAAAAAATACTTTGATATATAGTGTGATACACACAACCGCTCATTTATCATACAAGCGAATAGGCGATTACAACTTGGGATGCTAAGATAGGTACGGTAGAAATACTAGTAGAAATCAAATAAAGATCTATCGTAAAAAAAAAGAAATCAAATAAAGATGGTAATAAAAGCAAAACTGCCACGCTTTCAGTATCAGTTGTTGGGTTGGGTTTTGCATGCGCCTTTAGTGATGAAACCGCCGTGTTTGGAACGCATTCAGCAGGAGCTTTGCTAGCGATCGAACTGCAGAATTCTTCCCAAAGTTCGTGCCAAAATCTCCATTCCAATTTCCAAACAGCTGCAGCTGCTGCTGCACTATCTCACTGGTAGGATTACCATTATCAAATACTCCATTCGTTTTAAATTATAGTTTATTTTAATTTTTTAATATATATATTTTGCTATATATCTAGATAAATAATATATCTAGATATATAATAAAATATATACACTAAAAAATTAAAATAAATTATAATTAAAAACGGAGGGAGTACCATTTTCCTAGGAGTAAGTATAGTGTGCTCGTCGTAGCTAGACGAACAGTTGAGATTTGAGAGTTCAGCGCTCGATCGGATGACGACGACACCGCCATCCACCGGAGGCAAATTATTGGGAGTCGTCTCTGATGAGGCCAATCAAACTGCTCCAGCAGCAGCTGCACGTACTCCGGAGGATGACCTCACGCCATTGTTGCCAATGTTGCACCCGGCCGCACCATCTCCAACGACGGCGGCGATCGCTGCTCCGTCTTGCGTGGAGGATGCCGGCACTGCTGTCATCGGCAGCGCCGTCTTGGCGTCGGCCTCCTTCTCCTGCGTCTCCTTGTGCTTGCCCCAGAGGACGGAGTAGAGGCCGGCCACGATGAGCACGGCGCCGAGGACGCCCCCGAGGTAGATCTTCTCGGAGAGGATGAAGGAGCCCATGACGGCGACGATGATCATCATCAGCGGGCTGAACGCCGACGCGAACACCGGCCCGGTCTTCTGGATCACCAGGCCCTGCACGTAGTACGCGATGCTCGACGTCACGATTCCCTGCAGGAACGGAGGAACATACAGCAGCACGGACATCGTCAGCAAGGAGGCCGGCCATCATCATCATGGCTACTGGAGAAGACAGAAGAGTATCCATCCATGACGAATTAATCCTTACGGCATAGGCGGCGGCGAGCAGGTTCATGTCGAATCCGATGGTCCAGACGGAGGTGCGTCGCTCCATGACGAAGGTGACGACGATGGCCTGCAGGGTGCCGATGAAGCAGACGAGCGTGGTGAGCGACAGCTGCGCCGAGTACTGCTTGATGGTGTGCGTCTGCAGGACGAAGAGGGAGGCCCAGGCGAGGGTGGCGACGATGACGAATACCGAGCCGAGGAACCAGTCCCTGGCGCTGATCTCCGCCGCGGCGGCGGCGGCGGCGGGGGTCTCGGCTCCGGCCCCTCCGTGGACGGCGTGCCTGCTGGTCCACGGCAGCTGCATCAGCGGGCCCTTGTAGAGCGTCATCAGCATCGCGCCGGCCACGGTCACCACCGTCCCGAGCACCTTGGCCTGGCACCTTACCTTCTTCATCTGCAGCTTCTCCATCCTGCACGCGCCGTCAAACACCGTTCAGTATCCGATGGTTTGTTGCAGCAGTTAACGTTGTTTAGGTGGTCTGGAAAGTGCAACTGCAAGCGCACCTGAAGATGACTGCCAGGACGAAGGTCATGGCCGGCAGGATGTTGCTCATCGCGCAGGCGAACGTGGGGCCGGTGAACTTGAGCCCGGCATAGTAGAAATTCTGGTCGATCACCGGCCTGCAGCAGAAGCGACAACAGGTGAAACTGTCACTCTCACTCAGCTCAAATAATAAACCATCACTATCACGTTACTATTGTCAGCCACGAGAGACGCATGAATCAACGAGCTTGCACTAACCCGAGCATCGCAAGGACGAAGATTTGCCAGAAGATCGGCCAGGTCATCTTGGGCCTCACCTTCCTGCAGCCATAGTCGCATCGTGATCATTGTGCTAACTCACCAGAAAATCGGAAATCCCGCTGATCAGCTACGATCAGATGGGTACCTCTCGAGGACGAGGGCGAAGGGAGCGATGGAGAGCGTGGCGAAGGCGTGGCGGTAGACAACGAGCACGTAGTGGCTCATGCCATTGTTCAGTGACACCTTGGTGAGCACGTTCATGCCGGCGTAGCCGAACTGCAGCGAGATCATGGCGACGTAGGGCTTCGCCTTCTCCACGAACCCGCCGCACCCAGCCATGGCGATGATCCTAAAATTCTTCTCGCTTATCAACAGGAGAGATCACAGGAGGATGGAAATGGCAAAATGGTATGGTATAGAGCTCAGAGATCATGTGACTTCTTGGAGCTGGGACGGAGCAGAGGCGATGGCTGGATTTATAGGGTGCTCGATCGATCGGAGGAAGGGTGTTTTCGGGCGAATGGTGTCGTCGTCGTCTCTGAGTGACATGTGAGTAAGGTGGGGGCCGCCAGGGCAATGCTCTGCTGGATTCTTGTTGCCGTATATTCCGAAAACGTAGGCGTGTCTGGGTAGTGGCGCGTGAGTAGAATTCCGGCAGGGGCCGGGTTTTTAGCCGAAGGCATGGGTCAGTTATGTGTGTGCCCATGCTGTAAAGCTGCTAATGGGTTTCTGCGTGGAGCATGAGAACCATGGAATGGAATCACAACGTGATGGCAAGCCTGCCAGGCTGCCACCTACCCACTCGCTGAAGCAAAACTGACGCAGAGAGTCGCCTGTCCCGTTTCACCGGTTGCAGTTCGTTTTTTTTCTCATGACAATTTCCAAAAAGAAAAAAAGAAAAAGAAGAAGGAATGTACCATTTCTGAATAATACTAAATCAAATAAGAAATATCTAAAAATTCAAAAGGAAATAAATAGTTATAATTCAATAAAAAGGGAAAAAAGACTTGCATTCGAGTTCGTTGCGCAAGCAAGTCTCATTCAAGTTTACTATTATAGAATGATGAGTCAATTAAAAGGTCCAATCATTTTTTTTAAATTGATGATATGATCAACATTTTTCTTTGACAACAGATATGATCAACATTGGACTATGTGTGAATCATTATTTGTAGGGCCATAACACATGATCTAGGAAATAAACATTGTGAAATCATCTTTAAACGCAACATAAAAGCTTGTTCAAAATATGTATTTTGGACACTCAAAAAAGATTAAAATGATGCACACACACATAGTGTTTCCATAAATGAGCTTAGTTTCAAACTCATCTGACAAATTCAAATGAAAATGGCAAATTTTCTGAAAGGTTTCTTTTAAATGACAAATTTTCTGAAAGGTTCGTTGAAGACTTGTGTGGATAGCTTACTAGGAAACCTTTGTGAGCACAACCTTATCTTTGTGGAGTTACAATATAGAATAACATATGGCGTCCAAAATATGCTTATATGACCCACTTCTCACATGGAACGGACCTGCATAATCATAGAAACTCACTTACACCTTTGTCCTCGTGACAAGGACTATCAGTCGGCTCTCACCCTCCTAAAATTTAAAGATGGTACTAAACCCACCAACTATAACTCCACATATATCATATGGGCCAACTTGACAACTACTAAAGACTTCTAAGGTGTTACACTAGTTCATGTGAGCACACTAGAAAAAGTAGAGCACACTAGAAAAAAAAAAAAGATAAGCTGCACATTACGCTAGATTACCTTAATGTTTTTCTAGTGTAGATCAAGAAAAGCCCTACTCTAAGCTTTTGCATACCCAGTTCACCCCCTTGGCCCCTTGATGGGTATCATCCTCGTTAGGACTAGAGGTTTCCTGTACAAGGGACTCACCCAACTACAACTCTGTCACCTTCTCATCTTCGTTCATGCTACTTCCATCATCACAATGCATTGAAGGCCCAATTTTGCTTTCAATGACACGACGTATTCTTCAATAACATTGTGCAAAATTGAAGAAGGACAAGGTATTATCTGCTACTATATGATTCCGTTAATGCATGTGTGGCTCATGGTAGATCATATGGTTGTGATTCATACAACATCAATTGGAAAAGTTTGAAATGCTAATGAAAATCATATGATCGTTAAACTTTTGTACCAAGTTCTCTAGATTCTTTTGTTTAATTTATGTGCTATACCAATGGATAATCCTTGGAAACTTCACGATTTTGCAAGCTTCTTTTGTTTTATATTTATGTGTCTTGTTTGAGACCAGCCCGAGGCATAATATAACTTGAGCATTGATGACTAAAGGGAGCTTAACTCTTAGTGATGCTCGAACATATGCTAAGGGAATGTGACAACAATACAATACTACGGGGAAGAAAATCTATCTTGTCTCTGGTCCATCGTACTTCTTGCATTTACATTTTTATTGATCTAATTGTGTGGTTGAACAATTTGGTGATAACTATAATTTTGTTTTGGCGTAGTGTGACCTTTACTAGCTAGGTTTTCAATTCCCTACCTAAAGACATGTTGCTAGTGTGACCTTGTTATTACTAGTGTGGTGGTCTTAAGAACTCTATTTAGTGCTATATATGTTTAATTAGTTCTAGTCTAGTTATTATGTTAGAGGTGGTAAAAACAGAGCTGTGTTACGTTGGTTTGATTTTTAGAGCCCAATTGACCCCCTCGTAGTTGGACCATTTGATCCCTATACACCAGCACGTTATCCCACATGACCCATGCAACCGTTGGGGTGATTTCTATGAATCGCACATTTATACGTACTGTAACTTATCTTAAGTAGATATAACCAAAAGGGGGTGGGGCCGCTTAAAACAGCAAAAGGAATCTAAATCAAGAACTGTACACTACTATCCGTCTTGAACTCTCCGTATGAATGAAAGGTAGTAATAAACTTTGCAATGCCGCGTAATTGTAGTGCAGACAAGACTTTCGGTTCAAAATCGCAAACATTTTCCAGGCTGCGGCTGCGGCTGCTCTGCTACCTGCGTCAGTCACGCACTCACGACGCCAGCGTCTTCCATGGTCCCAGCTCCCAAGTGAAACTACACATTTGGCCTGATCGTCCATGAATATAATAGACCGTTCCCAGATCATTCTACTTTTCTTTCTGCCGATCTCCTCCATTATAGAGTACGTACGTATCAACAACTTCTCCAAGTCAAGTCAATTCATGCTATTGATATGCTATGCCTCTCAAGGAGATATCGCATTGCGCTGGTACAGAGAAGCTGCATCGGTCGGAATCCCATGTTAGGCAGCAAACAGGCGCCGGGCAACACATCAGGCAATCAGGCACAAAAGGCTACACACGAGAAAAGAGGGTCGGACGGAGGAGAGCATTTCGCGTGCGTCACGCGAGTCCGCCAGCATCCGGCAAATTCGCCGGTGTGACGACAACGCCAGCGCGGCCGGCGGGTGTCTGAATAATAATAAAAAAAAAACTCGGTTGCTGCGTCTGCGTTCCGTTGCTGCAGCAGATAGGCACGCACAACGGGGAGTGCCCGGTGACTGGCTCTCTAATTCGGATTTTAGGTGGGGGGAGAATGATGCGATGCGCAACACGGCGACGGTGAGCTTAGTTCGGCAACTTTTCTGGCCATATTATATATTACCTACGTAGTACGACGCTATGTAATCCGTTCCATATTTTCTATAAAACATGCTCTATGTATTTTTGATCTAAACACCACAATATAGACCATGATTTTAAGAAACACATGAAGTCTAGTATCCCGAGCATGTCTAATTTGCATTGCTACTCGATCATTTGCTCCTGGTGTACATGCAGACCTTCGATGACAGTGATAAATGAGGAAGTCATCACGTCTATTTGGTTGTTGTGGACCAAGTCACAAATTAACATCGGTTCTGAAAAGTCATAGACCGCTGCCACTAATGGTCCAATGAGTTTGCACACATCATCGACATGATATCCCCTGAACAAGACAACGGTGACACAAAATTAAATCACGAGATAGCCACGTGATAGTTCTTAATGTGCAATCAAAGCTTAAATTGTATTTTTTTTATTTGGAATTTTGTTTTCATGTGTCATTGCTTAAGAAAGACATTTCTATCTACTGAGGAGTTTTGTTTCTTTTGCAGTTTGGACGTCGGGTTGCGTGGTGATTCACACTGTGGTCTACATCCTTTGTTTCAAAACTTATGAGACTATACAAGGTTAAAACAGTTTGAAGCAAGGTTCAAATCGTTTTAAAACTGCATAAGGAGCTAAGTCGGACGGATATAGAAGTTGAGGGAGACTAAACTTATGATATCCCCTGAAGAACACAACGGTGACACAAATTAAACCACGTGATAGTTCTTAATGTGCCATCAAAGTTTAAATTTTCCTCAAAATCAAAGCTTAAATTGTATTTTTTATTTGGAATTTCTTTTGCATGTCTCATTGCTTAAGAAGACATTTATACTGAGGAATTTTGTTTCTTTTGCAATTTGGACGTTGAGTTGCGTGGTGATTCACACTGTGGTCTACATGTGGTCTACATCCTCTGTTTCATTTCATATTTTGCTAATTCAAAACTTATGAGACTATACAAGGTTAAAACAATTCGAAGCAAGGTTCAAACCATTTTTAATCTGCTTAAGGAGCTAAGTCGGACGGATATAAAAGTTGAGAGAGACTAAAATTTTGTTTTTTTACTTGAGCGAGACAAATCAAACACATAAAAATTTTTCTTTTGATTTGAGTGAGACAAATCGAACTTACAAGTCATAAAGTAGTTTTTTTTGAGAAAATAAGTTATAAAGTAGTTGAAAGAGGTCATCGGATGGACTTATTTTCCAAGGATATCAGGCCTCAAGGAGCCCAATTGAGCTGCCCCATGGCCTTCTTCAGGCAGGCTCTCTCTCTCTTATTGCGCCGAGCAAATGAGCACATGTGGCACCTGTAATTAGAGGAAGCGGTGGAGATTTTTTTTCCCCCAAAAAAGGAGGGTTTGACTGTCGAAATATTGTTCGCTCGTCTCAAATCCAATCAACGTTCGCTAATTAGCGGCTCCGCCAAATCGAGCTGGCCCATGGCCTTCTTCAGGCAGGCCCTCTCTCTCTCCTTGCGCCAATTTTGGACACAAACACAATTGCAAAGCCTCTCTGGTCCTTGCTACTCCAAAATGCTCTCCTTTCGTTTCCATAGGACTCTGAACTGATGAACTCAGAAAAGTATTGGAAGGTGTCAGAAATGGCGTGCAGGCCATCATCGCCATTCGCCACAGCCCGGAGGATATCGAGGCAGAGGCACCAGCACCACCAACCCCGCACATGACTCGGCTATAATACTGCGTTCCCAATGGCGGATCTCGTCACGGTTCAGACCACCGGTTTCTCGTGTGAGTGCGTGCGTGGTGGTTGCAACTTGCAAGCGTACCCAGACGGAGCAGGTGGAGCAATGGGCTCCACGGCGGCGCCGCCGTGCCACCTCGTGGCGGTGCCCTACCCGGGCCGCGGCCACGTCAACGCGATGCTGAACCTGTGCCGCCTCCTGGCAGCTCGAGACGGCGTCACCATCACCGTCGTCGTCACCGAGGAGTGGCTCGGCCTCCTCGGCGCCCCGGCGGCGCTGCCGGACCTGGGCCCGCGCGTCCGCTTCGAGGCCATCCCAAACGTGATCCCCTCGGAGCACGGCCGCGCCAACGACATGGTCGGCTTCCTGGAGGCCGTGTACACCAAGATGGCGGCGCCGTTCGAGCGGCTTCTCAACAGGCTCCCGCCGCCGGCGCCCGCGGCCATCGTGGCCGACGTGTTCGTGCCGTGGACCGTGGGCGTCGGCCAACGAAGTGGCGTGCCTGTGTGCTTCATGTGCCCGGTTAGCGCCACCACGTTCGCCGTGCAGTACAGCTTCCACCTGCTGCCACCCGGGGTGGTCGCCGGCGGCGCGTCTCCGGGTACTACGAGCAGTTGTCCAACTCGTATACTAACACTGTTCTTCTTTGGCACATCAACATTTCTGCAAATTAATCTCGTGGTGTTATATGTGCAGATGTTACTGATTCTTGTTTGATTGAAAACTACATTCCCGGCACGAAATCAATCAGGTTCGCTGATCTTGCACCCACACACACCAATGCGGCAATAATGGACAAAGTCCTCGAAGCCCACTCCTCTGTCAAGAAAGCACAATGTGTCATCTTCACCACCTTCCAAGAGCTCGAGAGCGACGCCATGGACGCGCTGAGGCAAAGCCTTCCATGCCCAGTGTACGCGGTCGGTCCCTGCATCAACTTTATGGCACTGCAAGAGCACAGCAAGGCCAGTCCAGACGAAGACGACTACATGGCGTGGCTGGACGCGCAGCCGGCGGGCTCGGTGTTGTACGTCTCGCTCGGCAGCTTCCTCTCCGTGTCCGCCGCCCAGTTCGACGAGATCGCCGCTGGCCTGGCCGAGAGCAAGGCCCGGTTCCTGTGGGTGCTCCGCGACGCCGGCGCGTGCTCCCGCGCGCGAGGCCTGATCCACGACCCCGACGCCGGCCGCATCGTGCCGTGGACGGACCAGCTGAGGGTGCTGTGCCACCCTTCGGTCGGGGAATTCTTCACCCACTGCGGCATGAACTCGACGCTCGAGGCGGTGTACGCCGGCGTGCCCATGCTGACCCTGCCCATCGCGTTCGATCAGCCGACCAACAGCCGGCTCGTCGCCGAGGTGTGGAAGACTGGGGTCGGCCTCAGGGACATGGCCGGGGCTGACGGCGTCGTCGGGAGAGAGGAGATTGCCGCTGCCGTGGAGAGGCTGATGCACCCTGACGCGGCGGAGAGGAAGCGAGCGGCGCTGTTGAAGGACGCGGCTCGGGCTGCGTCTGAAGACGGTGGATCCTCGTGGAAAGATGTCACGTCTTTCATCAACTTATTAGTTTCACACTGAGATCTCCGGATGTCATACGGAGTTACTTCAGCAGTAGAAACCAGTCTGCAGCTGCAGGTGCTGGTGAATTGTGATCGATTCTCACATACTTAGTGTGATATCTGAAATGGTGCTGGTGAATTGTGATCGATTCTCACATACTTAGTGTGATATCTGAAATGTTAGCAGAATCTTCAGTTAGACAACAATAAACATGTTGCTGCATCCAGTTGACAGCAGCTCTTTTAATTGTTTAGATCAAAGTTCAGAAGATTTGTAAATCTCACAAGTAATAGAATTCACTTCATGAAATCATCTGAAAGAAGCAAATATCACAAATTAACAAAGCATTTTATGAAATCATTCAGAAACTTTCAAAGTGAAGTGCTGTATAATTGGTTCTCAGTGAATCACTGGGATCTTCGAATAATAGTTGCTTCATCTAGTGTTTCAGGAATCATTTAAATCTGTAATTCTGACAGTCTTGAAATCTGAAACTTTGGCAACAAAATCCACAGTGCGTCAGTGTGTTCTCTGAATGTTTACAAAATTTTCATGTAGTTGACAGCATCTCTTGCAATTGTTTGGATCAAAGTTCAGAAGATTTTTAAAACCTCACAAGTAGCACATTTTTAAAATTTGTTAATTTTGGCAATTGCTGCTTCATTGCTCTTATCAATCTCTCAAAGTGTTTCAGGAGTCATTTCAATCTGTAATTTTGGCAGTCTTACAAAACTGTGAAAATCATTTAAGGAGAAAAATATTCAAGGAGGGAAGTCAATGTGAACAATAGCGGTTAATTTGTGATTGACTGAACATTTCTTCCTTTCGAATGATTTTATGAAGTATGAATAAGTAGCATTTTTAAAGAAATCATCAAGAACTAGCGATTGTTCACACTGCATTTATAAAGAAATTAACTTCACAAGTCGCATTTTTAAAATGACGTCCTGAAATCGTCCAAAAGAAAGGAACGTTTAGTCAATCACAGTATTAACTTTTTTTTGAAAGAAATGTTCAGTCAGTCACAAAATCGGTGAACAATCGCTGCTGCTTCATTGCTCTTTCAGTGAGTCAATCACGAAGCGTTTCAGACTCAATACAAAATTCCCATGGAGTTAGTGTCATCTCTGAGTGCTTGCAGAATATTTGAAAACCTCACAAAGTCACAAGTACGATTCAAAAGAAATTGAGTCAATCACAAATTAACAAAGCATTCCGTGAAATAAAT
>CM041641.1:18080588-18203588 GCA_023333625.1 Bothriochloa decipiens | reverse complement strand
TAACTCTCAAACTTTCATCACTCAAACAAATCCCTTCTCCTAAAATTCTCTCAAACTTTCATCACTCAAAGGTCGGGAAGAGCAGCCTGTTGGTGCAGAGCAACACCCTGGAACTGCTCAGCGGCGTACTTCTGGTAAATTGCCATCTTCGCATTAGGAGCAGCAGCATGGGAGCCGACCAGAATCTTTGCGCCTTCCCTGATGGACACAACAAACAATCTAAGTCAAGTTTCAAAATCTCAGGGACTCACGGAGGGCAGGAGGGAAGGAGGAGAGCACACTTACATAAGCTGCTGCTCGTCGAGGCCCGTGTGATGCTTCAAGGTTTCTGTCCAGAGAGGACTCCTCTTCAATGTGAGACGAGCAGCATACACAGCGCAAGCAGCCACCATCGAAGGACTATTCGTCACCAGACCGTACTCCATCAGCGCGAGCTCTCCGAAGAAGCCTATCATATGCTGAAGCTGCATCCGTATGAGCAGAACACAAGTGTCAGCGCAAAGCAGGAGCAGAACACACATATGATGTGAAACTACATGACAGCAGCACGATCTTTACCTGTTCGTCAGCGCTACCAGCAGCCTTGGCGAATCGCAGAAGGAAGTGATAAGAAGTGGGGACAGTGAGGTTCCACTCCATGCTGTTCAGAATTGCCTTCTCAGTGACAAGAATCTGGTCCCTGCTGAACGCACAATCTGATATTTGGATGAAATCATTTACCTGCGACAGAAAAGTTCAGGTTTCAAGCATCCAGGATAAACGGCAAGATATGAATGGAGGTTTGGCCTTACCACGGGTGCCCAGATCTCCTCATATTTGCAAGCGATGAGCATGGCTGCCATGCCAACGAGCTGGAACTCCGTCCTCGGCACAGGCTGCAGCGATAGGTACTTGTCCACTATGTATACTGTGAGATAGAGAGTTTCAGGCATAAGCTCGAATCTTTGGTGGACCTCCATGAGCCAGTCCACGACGATGGCGCGCATTTTGGGGGTGAGCTCGGCCTGATTGCCCGCGTAGTCAATGGGACGGTTCTCATGCTGCAAAACGTAAACATGGTGTATTATGGTGATGACAGATTCAGAACAAGCTTGCTTGAGAACAGACTTGCTAAAGATGAACCCGTAGTTACCTGGGCGGCCATGTAGAATGCGTAGATGTCCTCAATGTAATCCACCAAAGCAAACTCATTGCCGCCATCGTCCTTGTCAATATCCTCAATAATCGCCTTTGGCTTCTCGGTAAGGCCACAGGCAGCCTGACATCAACGAGAACAAATCAACAGGCTAATACAATGCTGAACTGATCAGGAACGATGCAAGAGCAGGACAAGTGTTGGGTGCAAGAGCAGAACAAGTGCTGAACCTTAGAACGCGCAGAAAGCACGGTTGAGAGCGTAGACACGACCTTCTTTCTCCTGCCGGCGGCACCCTCTGATGGCTTCGTTTTCTCCTCAGGGGGGGCTTTGGAGGCACCCGATGATGGCTTCCTGTTCTCCTTTGGAGCCTGCTCAGGACGAGAGATGTTCTTGGCAGGCACTTTCCTGGCTGGCTTCGTAACGGCGCGCGCCGCTACGGGCTGAGCAGCAGGAGCTACGGCGTTCTGCAAAACCAGCCATTGGGGGATCAGATCAGACCAAATCAGATGTTTCGGATGCAAGAATCTGCAGACTCAAATCCAATGCCGCAGACTCAAATCCAACGCAGGACTAGTGGTTAATCTGCTTACCTTGTTCGCCAAAGCTGCCTTTAAGAGCTGGGCGCCGAATCCCCTCGTGATGGGGCGATGGATCCCCTCCGGCAGCTTGATCCTCCTGTAAAGGAGCGGCGAGGCAAACAGGTTTCAGAGGACAATATGAATATGAAAGAAAGAGATGGGATGCAGCAGAAGGCCGTGACGAATTCTAGTTGTCTTTACCCGTCGAGGACAGCGGAGGGGCCGACATTGCCGATGTCACCGAGGGCTTGGCGTGCGGCGTCAGGTCGGGCGGCGTCTTTCTGTTTCCCCACGATCCTCGCGGCACCTGACCATCATCGGCGAAGAGGAACGGCAATTCAATCAGATGAAATTCGTGTGAAATCGAAGCAAAAGAAACAGTAACAAAGATTGGACTGTCTGAAACTGAAACTTTGCTTGACGTTGACAGATCAATAATTAGATCGATAAAGAGATCGAATCAACAAGCCGGACTACATCACGATCAAATCTGCACGAGTCTATAATAACGGAGCTATCAAGAACCACTATCCAAGAATCCTGGATATGATGGAATCAGACATCCCCTGGCACAGCCGATAGTATGAAAAGAAAAATCCGTTCTTGGCGGACGATCCAAACAAGCAGGCGAGCAACGGATCAAGAACTGGAACTAAGCGCAGGCGAACAACGGATCAAGATTCAGACAGCTTACCTCGATTCGCCGGCTGCGGAGCGGCAGCGCGGTGGTTCCTCGTCGGTTGCCTCGTCTCCATTCCTGAATCGCCTCCCCGGGAACGCCGACGGCAAGGAATTGGGCGGCTGGTTGGAAGTCGCGAGGCAACGAGAAGCTCGAACGCCTCCTCCTGCTCCTCGTCGTTGGCTTCTGGATTCGGTGGATCGGAAAGGGAGGCGGCAGGCAGGGAGGGGAAAGGCTTGTGCCTTTGGGTGTTGGCTGAGGGAGGAAGAAGACGGCGGTGGGGCAGCGGCTTTATTCGGACGGGGCGGCTCCAACGGTCGGGACCCTGGATGCGGCGTGCGGTCAGGATGGCCGCAGCGTCTACACGGGCCGGATCGGACGGCTGGGATTGACCGGCCTGGAGGGTTTTCTGGGGAACTAGCCGTTTGAGGGTAATTTGGGTTGCCGTTAAGAAGGCCACCACCGACTCGTGTTTCGCTTCGCACCTGTTTAACCGTGAATTGTGCGTGATTCGGACAGTTAATTTACTCTGTCGCGGCGACGGTATACGATCCGGTAAAAAATAGGAAATGACCGGATGGGCAAGCCGTATACCACGGGCCTTTTTTTTTAAAAAAAAAAGTGATGCAAAACGGCTATTTGCACTACGAGGATGGTTGCGGTGGTAAATATTTTTTCTTCTATGTTACTCTTGCACTCAGATTTCTCTCTCCCTTCCCTCTTCTTCTTTTGACAATGAACAACTTTGATTTAAACAGCAAGTAGGGGCCTGCCTACTGTTTTACCAAGGTTTTTTTTGTTCCGGTTTTTATGTAGAAAGTGATACATCAATCGTTAACATATTTTAGCATGCTTCCAGAGTCTAGAAACAAAAACATTTAGTGATGATGATTCCTTACTACAATGAAACATGTATAATTCACCTATACACAAGGCACTAAATAGCGTGTGGCGGGTTGGTAGCGGAGTAGTGTCGAGATAGTGGATTGCAGATGTGGTTCGTCATATAATAGTTACATTAAATTTAAGCATATGTGTCGTGAATAATGGGTAGAAATATATGCTTAAATTTATATGGTCAAAAAATTTAAAAATGCTATTTTCTTATCAAAAAGAGATGGATTGCATACTATAAGTTGATTAAAACGGCTAAGTGATTAATTGGCCACCAACCTTATTTTGTTGATGGTTTCTGCGGCTAATAAGCTAACTAATATTGTTTTATTATGAGAAAAAAATACTCATAAACAGAACTGATAAGTTCAAACAAACGAGGTTAGCAATCCATCAAATATCACTCGAAATGGAGTGATGAGCCTTGCTGATCGTGTTACTACTGTCAAGTGCACGACCGTGCTGAATATGAGGCAAGAATCCGAACGGGTGAAGGACCGTGCCATGCGTGCCACCACATATTGCCTAGTGTGGAGTTGGGCTTCGTCATGACTGGGCTCATGGGCTGCACTCGGCCTTCCGTGGAACCAGTGGCCTAGAAAGAATGACGCCATATCCCGCATGGCGGATTTTCCTGCTATAGTAAACTGCCGTAGTTCGCGCGCGTCAAGCGTCACTGCAGTAATGGAAAAAGTCTACGTCACTCCCTAAAGTCTAGAGATGTGTCTGCTTAACCCCCTCAAGTATAAAATTAGGTATTAAACACACTAAAATTTGCAAAGACAAAATCACTGCCACATAAACAAAATCACCTATCAAAACCATCTCAGGGGGTAAATTGATTGGTTTTGAAAACTCTAGGACGTTCAATACCAGGTTTTATATTTAAGAGGGTTAAGTAGGCACCTCTTCAAAGAGAGTGACGTATGCTTTTTTCCCTAGAGTAATCTAGTCGTGCACTCGTGCTAGTATGACTTGGTTTGTGCTCGTCAGAACCTACTGCCGTGGCACTCACTCATCAGTCCCTAAACAAATTCAACGGTTGCTTCCATTGTTCGTGTTGGTGAAGCGCCCTTAATTTTCAGCAGTCTTTTCAAGCATCACACTGGACTGGACACTAAGGAGTAGGAGAGTCAAGACTCAGAAACCCACGGGACACGGCACTAATCTTCCCCGATGAGACGACGGCCGGCGATTTCAGGTCGACAGAAACGGACGCGCCTCCCCCGGAAATCCGGCCACATATCAGGGGCTGGAAACCGGAAGCAGCAGCAGCAGCATACGCCACGGCACAGCGATGGTGAGCTCGCTTCGTTCGTCATATCGTAGTCCCGTCGCTGGCAATACCGATCAGTCGTTTTACGATGCCTCGATCGGCTATGCCCAGCTCGGACTCGGAGCAGATGCGTCACCAACACTCTCCATATAGCTCGGAGAACACAGTACAGTTACAGTAACAGTAGGAAGGCGACTGACAGGCGCAAGGCACGAGACGCGCGAGCAAAGACTTTCATTCCGATGCCTGCACTGCACCTTCTTTGATTTGCCAGCAGCAGCGGGTACACGGCGCTGCACCCGTTTAGGCTCACTGGCTTCTGGTTTGTTTTGTGGTTTGGTTCTGTTTGCTTTCTCTGAACTCGTGCAATGCGGCAGCTGAAACGTGAGGCCCGCCGGCCGCTGGGCTCAAAGCGAGGCTTCGACGGTTCAGACGTCAATAGTCGCGAGAGAGATCGCTGTGTCACACCAGAAAGGGAGAGGACAAGGACGGCGACGGCAGGCATTATTTACAGGTGCAAGCAACTAGCAGGGTCTGACTGAGGTTAGTTGCAGAGCAAGAACTTAAAATCTCATGAAAAGAAGCTACAGCAGCTACTCCGGTTGGTGGCGGGCGCCGGTGACGGTGATCGTCTCTCAGCTTCAGCTTCGGCTTCAGCTGCAGGCATTGGTATAACAACACTGATCGATTGACAGAGGAACTAGGAACTACGGTGGTGTATATTACGAATTTGTTCGAGTTTGTAGCTAAGATAACGATGGAATCGGTCGACACCGACGGTTCCTCGAGCCACAGCTCACCGCCAGTTCGTCGTCGCCAACCAAGAAGGAAATCAAACTGAGTACGCTATCCTGTTTATATTCATTACAATTGTTCCCAACAACGATCACCAGACGCAGCTGGCCTTGTATTCTTCATTTCTTCCAGTCCGGTCCACTGAACTTGGTGTTGGGCTTCTTGGGCCGCTTGTTCTTGCTTCTAGCTTCTGGGCCTGATGCACATAGTGTGACATCTCCCCCCTTTTGAAACGTCTTGATCCCAAGACGTGAATTCAGGAAACAAATGCAGAATCTCATCCTCATCTTCCTAAGTTGCAAGTTCTGGTGGCCAAGAAGTCCATTTGATTAGCAGCTAATAAAATGTACGCCTGGACTTGGTGCAAACACGACGGTCCAAAACCATTTCTGGCTTCTGCTGAGCCAAAGGGTTGGATGGAATTGGAGTGAAAGGAATAGGATCAGAGCTAGTTACCTTCTTGAGGAGCGAGACATGGAAAACTGGATGAATAGAAAATATCTCTGGTAACTTCAATTTGTATGCAACAGAACCCACTTTGGCTTCGATTTCGTAAGGACCAAAGTAACGGTAGGAAAACTTGTGACAAGTTCTAGCAGTAACTGAAATCTGAGCATATGGTTGAAGCTTTAACCATACCTTGTCACCAACTGCAAAGCTGCGTTCAGTACGACGTTTGTCAGCCTGAGTTTTCTGTCGCTGCTGATCCCTCAATAACTGTTGATGGATCAAAGAATTGGCGGTTTTACGATCATTAAGCCAACCTTCCAAATCTGGAATTGGACAAGCTTGAGCAGGATCAATGCCGAAATGGCGAGGACTGTGACCATACAAGACTTCAAAGGGAGACCTCTGGTGAGAAGAGTGATAACAAGAGTTATACCAGAATTCCGCTAAGTGAAGCCAATGAGACCACTGATTAGGGCAAGCGTTGATGAAACAATGAAGATAAGCTTCAATACACTGATTGACCCTTTCAGTTTGTCCATCACTTTGAAGATGATATGCTGAACTCATATTCAGTTATGTGCCCGACATAGTGAAGAATTCCTTCCAAAGATGACTGATAAATACTTTATCACGATCTGACACTATAGATTTCGGCATACCATGAGATTGTACACTTACTCCATATACAGCTTGGCAATTTGAAATGCTGAGAATGGATGCCTGAGCTTAATGAAATGTGCATACTTACTAAATTTATCCACCACCACAAGTATGCAATTATACTGAGCAGAACAAGGTAATCCTTCAATAAAGTCCATTGTAACAACTCGCCAAGCTTGGTCAGGTACCAGAAAAGGTTGAAGTAAGCCAGGATATGGAACATGTTCAGACTTGACTTGCTGGCACACAGAACAGGCATCAATGAAGCTTATAATAATGATCTTCATGTGAGGCCAGTAGAACAAATTTTTGATCCTTTTATAAGTAACTAAGAATCCAGAATGACCACCAATAGGGCTGGAGTGAAGCTGTTCAGTAATAAGATGCTGAAAATGTGCAGAATGTCCAAGCCAAATCACCTTCTTATACTTGATCACACCCTGGTCCAGTGAAAAATGACCAGAAGGGTTCTGTAATGACAAGGTGGACAACAATTTACTAGCATCTTCATCTTCAGCATAAGACTTCTGCAAAGATTGCATCCAGGACGGTATAGCAAAAGAAATGGCATGAAGAATACCACTAGAGTGAGTAGCTCGAGATAAAGCATCTGCAGCACAATTTGTATTGCCCTTTTTGTAACAGATTTTATAGCGAAACTGCATAAGCTTGGTCATAGCCTTCTGTTGCCAATAAGAATGAGGGTTCTGCTCAGCTAGATGAGTGAGACTTCGGTGATCAGTATTAATAATGAATTCAGCAGGTAAAAGATAGGATTTCCACTGATCCACTTCTAGCAAAATTGCTAGACTCTCCTTTTCATAAGTAGAGAGGCCTTGATTCCTGGGTCCAAGAGCCTTACTCACAAATGCAATAGGATGTCCATCTGAAAGGACCTAAATGGCCTAGAGGGGGGTGAATAGGCTTGTTTGAAAATCCTAAAACTCACAGACTTGAAATATGAAAGTTAAATACCAACCGAAACTTCCGGTGGGTTTGGATCAGAAGTTCCGGTCTGGACCAGAACTTCCGGTGCAAGCCGACCAGAACTTCTGGTGCCCTACTGAGCTACGAAATCAGAGTGAAATGAGTTGTGATTTTGATTTTGATTGTTACTACACCCTCCTAGATGTTTGTTGGTGATGATGTTGAACTCCACAGAGCTAGGCACCTCACCAAATCGTAGATCGGTTCCTCCAACCTATGAATTTTGGAGGTAGAGAGGAAGAACATGAAGAACACAAGAACAAGGGTAGTCGATGCTACCTCCACAGCAAGACACACGATTTATACCAAAGTTCGGCAATCTCCACTCAGGAGTTCCTACGTCCTCGTTGTTGAGGTGACCATGAAGGTCTCCTCCCTCAAGCAAAAGCTTGAGATATCCACTAAGAATCAGGGGTAGTACAAACACTTCGGGGTGCCCTCACAAATGAATCAACATAGGCAATCACAAAGAACGCCTAGCCAGCTAGGGTTCCAAGAACCCAAGAGTTACAAATGCAAACCAAACTGGCAAGACGAGGAAGACAAGTGCTCAAGTTGACAATCGATGCTCCCACTCTCAAATCTCACGTCCCTAGCTCAAAACAATCGAGGATTGAGGCTTGAAAGCAAAGGGGGAGAGAGAGTGGGTGAGTTCAGCTCACAGGAGAGTTTGGCAAAGCTTGGGCGCAGTGAATAGAATGGGCTCACTGTCAGAAACAGAGGTGAGAAAGTATTTATACTATCAGCTCCAAAGAGCTACCGAAACTCAAGAATATTACCAGTCAACACTCAGATCTAGCATGAATATTACCGTTAGGCTAAGAGATTTGGCCGACCAGAACTTTCGGTGTAAAACACCGGAACTTCCGGTACCCACCGGAACTATCGGCTGGAGGCCGGAACCAAATACTCACACAAGCACGCTCGCGCGCTAAAGGCTGAGATGGCTGACTGGAACTTCCGGTCCAGGTGACCGAAACTTTCAGTGGTCACCAGAACTTCCGGTCGGAGGCTGGAACCGATTTCTGGCACGCGGGTTGCACGCGCGTTTTCTACTACCGGAACTTCCAGGCATAGGACCAGAACTTCCGGTGGTGACCAGAACTTTCGATCAGAGGCCGGAACCGATTTCTGGCACACGGTTGCACGCGGTTTGCTACTACCGGAACTTTTGGTCACAGGACCAGAACTTTCGGTGCACAAGCTAAGAAAGCATTCTAAGTGTGTGTGCACGGTGTCTCTCAATCATGTAAAATAGACCAACATGAGCACTTGTACCCTCATCTAGCTAGTCTAATTTGCATCCCTCTTGATAGTGTGGCATTTCCTATAACTCAATTTTAAATACAAAAGGATAATCCAATTGAGTCGAAGCGCCTTTCATCCATTGAAAATTTAGGGGTGCTTGTATCACCAAATATCGTCATTCAAATCTTTCAATGGACTAACACTTGTGAATTAACTTGAATAAACTTGTTAATCCCTAATTTGATTGTCATTAATTATCCAAAACCCACTTCGGAGGCGAATGCACTTATAAACTCCCCTTTTTGGTAATTGATGACAATCAACTTAGGCTTACAATAAATTAAAGAAATTGAAGCTTTTGAATTCCAAATTTTATGGAGAGCTCCCACTAAATGTATGCATAGGATTTTGAATTTCAAATCTTGACTAAAATCAAGATTACATACATTTAGAGCAAGCTCCCCCTAAATTTTGCAATCCGTGGGGGTGCCTAAAAGTGTGTGTGACAATAATAATCCATGATGCTTATGACAAGATATATCACATAGAGAACATAAAAAGAATATGAATGGTTATGCAAGAAAGAAACAGACTTAAAAAATTACATAACCATTCTAAAAATAACAATCATCATCAAAATATCAAATATAGGCCATCACATCATGATATATTAAATAAGCATAAGTGTTTAGCCTACAATCATCCAACACTCCCATAGTTCATAGTTCACCACATAGTTCACCAAGGAGATAGAGTTATTACAAACCGATAAATAGCTATCCTATTACATCATAATAAAGCCTAACACTCGCCCTTTGGCATCAAATGCCAAAAAGGGTAGGCAACATGAAGCTCCAAGGACAGCAGCAAGGACACTAAAAGGTATCATAGTCATACTCAGGGTCGACAAAGTGGGAGTACTGGCTCCTGCCAAACGACGTTGAAGAGGAAGTACCAGCCTGATCAGGTGCAACAGAGGTGGAAGTCCGAGTGATCTCATCTGTCTCATCAAAGATACCACCAATGGTGCCACCCTGATCTGTGTCCTAAATGGAGGAGGCAATAGGAAGAGGAGGTGCGTAGGGAGCATCACCATGAGGGGCAAAACCCTCCTGTGCAGCAAAGTTTGGTTCCTGTCCTTCAACATCGTCCTATGGTACATAGCCATGCTCTCCATCATAGTCACATCTGTAGTGATCATAATGACCAAACTGAGAGGCACCACTAGCAGAGGTCCCCTGCATAGCATCCCACTCCTCATATGGGTTCCGAAAGGTACAGAGCCGAGATGCAGGAGGAAGAGCAGCCTTCTCCTCCAGATGGAGCATGCGGCGATCTTGCTTCCTCTGGTAGTAGCAAAAGAAGGACACGAACCTCTTAAGAGCATAGCGAGTGGAATTACCAAAGCCACGACTACATCCATGTCCACGACCACGACCATGGCCAGCAGGAGAAGGATGGGCAAAAGGAGTAGCATCATCATCATGTTCAGTGCCATCACCACCACCAAGAGCAGCAACATCATCATCACCACCATGAGCAGTCCCACTGCCACTAGCCTCAGTTGCTTTGCCCGCTCAAATGTTTCACATTGTAATCTGGATGAATGATATCATGCCCAAAAGACAAGCCTGTGACTTGCTCAATGACATGCATGAGGTAGGGAGAATAGGGAAAATTCTTGTGGGAATCCATAGAGACATCTCTGATGTTGCGCCAAAGAAGATCAGATACACGGAATCTCTTATTAAGTCCAAAACATACAAGAATGGTTGGAGCATGATTGTGAAGATTTGAAGAATCACCAACCTTAGGATCAATGGTAGCACGAATCAAATTGTTTAGAACATAGAATTGGGAAGCAAATTGTGACTCTTCCCATCTGCTAGCATTGGATCCTTGTACAGTCCAGCTTGAATGAACTCATTTCTACCAACACTCTAAGGAAAGTAATCATATAAGCTCAATGCCTCTCTATCAAAATGATCAAACCCAAGAAGCCTAGAGAACTGAAGATAGGAACATCGATAATGCAGTCCTTCAGTCATCCAATGAAGAGCCTTGTTCTTCTCATCCATCCACAGAGTAGCCCAGAACTGGCAGATAATCTCAGTATTCCAATTATACTTGAAGGTCATAAGTGACAGAATGCGCCACTCCTGGAGCTTTGCAATCAAGGCATTAATCTGAGGATTATTGTGACCTGCCAAGGAGGCAAGGGAAGGAGCCTTGTGCTGAATGATAGGGGTATTGAGACCCCTGGGGCTATCCTTCATGCAAACAGACGCATAGTAATCTCTATGGAATTGAGACCAAAAGCGATAGTCCACAGCTTCATATGGGGTCCACTGAAAAGGATTCTCTTTTCTCATTGTACAAACATCCCTTGCTTGGTTCTTGTAATTGATACCCCTCATTTGAACAATATTGTTAGGATCTTGAGGCCGATGAAGGCGAGCATTCCGATTGGTTGGATGATGGGTAAGCCGATGCCCGGCTGTGGCCAAACCAATATGCTTAGGTGAGCGGCGAACAACCTCAGGATCAACTGCACAACCCTCCACATCAAGCGGTGACTGCAGAACGGCATCATGGACCAAGTCTCGATGAGGGAGAGGCAGACAGGGTCTGTTAGAATGATCTAGGCAGACTCTTGGACCTTCGTCACTGTCATGCTGCTGCTAAGAGGACTTCCCACGCCTAGAACCACGACGACAACCACCAAGAGGACGCTCTTCCTCGCCATCCCCCAAACTTGGAGGACGAGGACGAGCACCACGGTGAGGATTTGCGTGATGGTCAGTCATACTGCAAAACAAGGGCCAAGGAGAGGTCTTCAGACACGGCAAAGGAATGCGGCAAAGGAGCGAGCTCCAGGAACCGTGCGGATGTACTGCACATGGTTCACCGGAACTTCTGGTCGAGAGTGACCGAAACTTTCGGTCGAGCCGTGTAGCGGCACATTACATGGGATTCCGCAAAATCAACCATGGAAGTTGCACAAAAAACATTCACAGAGCATGTAGACACTATATCCAAGTAGCATGAACGAGGAAACAGCCTAGAACAAGGTACATTGAGAGATCAGGCAAGAACTCCATGATACCTTGCTACTCCGATGGAAGAGGACGATTCAATCCCGTCCAAGCGCTCCTAGTGGTCACCAAGACGTTCCATGTGATCTCCACGGCATGGGCAAGCTCCTCCTCAAAGGATTTCGTGAAAGGATGGAGGAGGAGGGAGATCAGGGCGGAGGGGCGGCGGGCGACGGTGCCGTCACCCAGCAGGTCGGGTAGGACGGGTCGGGTGGGAGAGGGAGGAAAGGAGGGGTGATAGAGAAAAAGGTAAGAAAAGTGAATTGTTTTTACAGTTATGCGAATGACTGAAAGTTTCGGTGGTGGAACCAGAAGTTCCGGTCTGGACAGGTCAGCACGGAGTAAAGGACGATCCAGGCTCCAGTCGGCAGTTCCAGTGGGATCAGAACTTCCAATGGAGACGACCGGAACTTCTGGTGCAGGCAGAAGTTCCACCCAATGACCGGAACCAAATGCTGACTGGCGATGGCACACGACAGACAACTACTGAAACTTCTGGCCAGTGCCATCGAACTTCCGATAGGTCAAGTTCCAGTCATTAGCAAGACTAAAATTTGGTGAACATATAGTGAACACGAACTCACTCAAAAATATATCCAGATTTCAAGAGATCATTACAAAGCAATGGACTCATAATTGAGATGCAAAGATAGATTTTAATGTGTTGCACACAATATTTTGACAAGAAAGTTTATGCAGTATACTAAATCAATCAAGGTGTGCAAGATGTCATTCCACGTTACGAGAATCAACGATATTAAGCTCACGCCTCAAAGCACAAAATCCTGACTCATCTAGAGGCTTTGTGAAGATATCGGCTAATTGTTTGTCGGTTCTCACATGTTGAATGGCGATATCTCCTTTGGCTTGGTGATCTCTAAGAAAGTGATGACGGATGTCTATGTGCTTTGTACGGGAATGGTTGACGGGGTTATCGGCTAGCTTGATTGCACCCTCATTGTCACATAAGAGTGGAACCTTGGACAGGTTGTAACCAAAGTCTCTCAAAGTTTGCTTCATCCAAAGTAGTTGGGCACAACAAGAGCCGGCCGCCACATACTCGGCTTCCACGGTGGATAGGGCAATGGAGTTTTGCTTCTTAGAACTCCAAGACACCAAGACCTACCGAGAAATTGGCAAGTCCCAGATGTACTCTTTCTCTCTACTTTGCAACCGGCATAATCCAAATCGAAATAACCAAGTAGAGTGAAAGATGAGCCCTTGGGATACCATAAGCCAAGATTAGGTGTGAGACCCAAATATCAAAAAATTCTCTTAACGGCCATGAGATGACATTCTTTCGGATTAGATTAAAATCTTGCACACATGCACACACTAAGCATAATATTGGGCCTAGATGCACAAAGATAAAGCAATGATCCAATCATGGAGCGATATACCTTTTGATCAACCGCTTTACCACCTTGGTCAAGATCAAGATGTCCTGTAGTTGGCATTGGTGTGTTGATGGGTTTAGCCTTGTCCATGCCAAACTTCTTCAACATGTCATTGGTGTATTTGGTTTGGCAAATGAACGTTCCTTCCTTGAGTTGCTTGATTTGAAAACCGGAAGAAGGTCAACTCCCCCATCATGGACATCTCGAACCTCTTGGTCATAGTCCTACTAAATTACTCACAAAGCTCCTTATTAGTACTACCAAATATTATGTCATCGACATATATTTGGCAAATGAAAATATCACCATTAACTTTGTGAGTAAATAAAGTAGGTTCGAACTTTCCAATCTCAAACCCTTGTTTGAGTAGGAAGTCCTTGAGACAATCATACCAAGCTCTAGGGGCTTGTTTGAGCCCATAGAACGCTTTGTGTAGCTTGTAGACATGGTCGGGATGATGTGTGTCGGCGTCGGGACCCGGGGGTGCCCTAAGCCGACGAGTAAACATGTACCGTGTGCTCCCTAATCCGGATGGTGATGCAAGATGAACACACGATATTTATCCTGGTTCGGGAAAAGAAGGCCCTACGTCCAGCGGGGGGAGAAGACTTGTATTATCTTGCACCGAAGTGCTTGTACAGGGGAGGATACAAGCGAACGAGTGAGAACGGAGACGTAGAGAGTGGGCTAAGACTTGGGTGTTTTGGACTCTGGAAGCTCTCTTGGGCGTTCAAGAATTCTCTCTCTTTCCTTCTAACATGCCCGTCATCTCCTTTTATAGACTAAGGAGAGGCACGGGTGTACAAGAATCCTATGCGGTCCTAGGTGATGACGTCGAGGGGGTGATGCCGATCAAGTCATGGTCACTGTAGAGGCGTACGCTGGGCTTGGGTTGCCCTGTAGCGACGTGTTTGGAGTCAACGGTCGTCCTCCAAGCATGTCACAATGACGCCTATAGACAGTCGGTGAAAGACCCGCGCCCATGCACGGGCGTGCGGATCCCTATGTATGTCGCGTCGGGGGTTGTTGGAGCGTTGATTGGAGGTGTCGAGGCTCGATTCGTGGGGTGGCTTGATGGTGCTCGAGGCCCAATCGAGGGGTAGCCACGGGAGTAGTGGTTGGATGGATAAGATCAGACTTAGGGAATCCGAAGCTGGTGGCTGTCGCATAACGTGTCGAGGAGGCGTCGGAGGTGGAATAGTGCTCGGTATGGTACAGCAGTACCGGGCAAATCACCGCACGTCCAGGGATGGGCGCTAAAAGTAGGATTCGACCGCTGTACCCGACCACTGTAACATTACTGTAGCCATGTGGTTAGGCAGGAGTTGGTGAGAGCATTAAATGCACCGACTCCCGTACAGGGAGTAGGTGGGTCGAGGGGTAGTGTCAGTCAACGGGGGGTCGTCCGCTCAGGTGGGCTTCTGTTAGTCGATGGGGGGTCATCCGCTCGGGCGGGCTTCCATCACTCGATGTGGGGTTGTCCACTCGGGCGGACTTCCTTCACTCGAGGTCCCCCATCGAGTGGGAATTGGCCTCTTCTTGGACAATGACGCTCGTGGGCCGGCCCAGCGTGACTCGATGTATGCTGGTGGACCCGTATATCTGATCGTGGGCTTCCTTGGTGGTCTTGCGGTTTGAATGCTCGGAGATTAATTTTCCTAGAGGTCGAAGGTTCAGGGTACCCCTTTATTCAGGTACCTGACAATGTGGATCTTCAAAACCCAATGGTTGTTTAACATACACCACTTCGGAAAGGGGGCTATTGAGGAATGCACTTTTCACGTCCATTTGAAACAACTTAAAATTATGGTGAGTAGCAAAGGCTTGTAATATACAAATAGATTCAAGGCTAGCTACCGGTGCATAAGTTTCCCCAAAATCTAAACCTTCAATTTGGGTGTAACCTTGTGCAACCAACCGAGCTTTGTTCCTTGTGACCGTGCCATACTCATCTTCTTTGTTGTGAAAGACCCACTTGGTACCTATCATATTTTGCTTGGGACTTTCCACCAAGGACCAGACTTCATTCCGGGTGAAGTTACCCAAGTCCTCTTGCATAGCCATCACCCAATCTTCATCTTTCAAGGCTTCCTCCACCCTAAGAGGTAACATTGAAGAAACAAAAGAGTAATGCTCACAAAAAGATGCTAAACAAAAATGAGTCATCACTCCTCTTCGTATGTTTCCTATCACATTTTCAATGGGATGGTCCCGTTAAATGGATTGGTGAACTCTTGGGTGAGGTTCCATTGTCCTTCTTTGAATTGGGCCATCATCATCACTATCAAGATCTTGATTGATTGGTGAATTTCCATCAAGGCTTCCCCCTTGATCATCATTTTGGTTGCTTTCTTCAACTTGTGGTGGATCTTGATTTGCTAGTTCTCTTGATTCATGACCATCTCTTGATGTAGAAGCATCACCATGGGCATCGATTGACCCATGATGCATGTATGGATCATGATGGACTTGCACTTGTGCATCATCATCATCATCATCTTGTTCAACGGGTTTCACTTCACCGGTGGCAGGTTTCTTATCACTTTATGAGAAGGCTCCTCTTTACCTACAATTTTCATATTGACTTGCTCCTTTTGAGAGCCGTCGAATTCATCAAAGATCACATCTATCGTTATTTCAGTAAGACCGATGGTCTTATTGAAAACACGATATCCATATTCGTTAGTACCATAACCAAGTAGGAAACCTTCATCTACCTTTAGTTCAAACTTAGAGCTTTTGGATTTCTTTCTAGGTATGAAACACTTACATCCAAACTCTAAAGTATCAACCTTAGGCTTTTTACTGGTAAGTAGTTCGTAGGCGGTTTTGTTCATGATCTTGTGGAGGTATAGGTGGTTGATTTGTATGACAGCTGTGTTGACCGCCTTCACCTAAAAATCTTTCTCTGAAATCTTGTACTCATCCAACATTGCTCTTGCGGTCGGTTTTTTCTCTCCACAACCACATTTTGTTGGAGAGTGTAAGGAACCAAAAACTCATGCTTGATCCCACCTTCATCAAGGAATTGTTCAATGTTGGTGTTCCTAAACTCGGTCCTGTTGTCACTTCTCACTCTCTTGATCTTCACATCAAACTCATTTTGAGCTCTTCTTGCAAACTTCTTGAAGATCCCTTGGGTCTCACTTTTATCTTTCAAAAAGAACACCCAAGTGAAGCGAGAATAATCATCAACAATTATAAAACCATATTTATTACCTCCAATGCTTATATAAGCATTGGGTCCGAATAAATCCATGTGTAGTAACTCAAGTGGTCTTGAAGTTGACACAATGTTCTTTGCGGGATGTTTAGCTCCAACTTGTTTCTCCGCTTGACACGCACTGTAAATCCTATCTTTCTCAAAAGAAACATTTCTTAGTACAAGAATGTGTTCACATTTTTGAAGGTTGGCCAAGTTCCTCATCCCAACATGAGCTAGTCGGCGATGCCACAACCAACCCATGCTAGATTTTACCACTAAACAAGTCTCGAACCCCACTCTACTAGCTATGAAATAAACTAGATAGAGCTTGCCCTTAAGTTGACCCGTAAAGACAATAGAGGAATTCACCCTTCTAGAGACTTCCACAACCTTATCTGTAAAGAGACAATTATAACCCATCTCACAAAGTTGTGAAATGGATAACAAGTTGTATCCCAATGAATCCACAAGTAATACATTTGAAATTGAATTATCAATCGATATAACAATTTTACCCAAACCAATAATCTCTCCTTTACTATTGTCACCAAAAGTGATTCTTTCACCCATGCCTTTATTTGGTTGAAAGGAGTCAAACATTTTTTTGCTCTGGTCATATGATTGGTGCATCCACAATCTAGCACCCAACAAGGTCCACCAGAGGAATAGGCCTATAAAATAAAATTAAGCCTTTACTTTAGGTACCCAATTTGACTTGGGTCCTAGGGGGTTAGACACATAAGATTTGGGAACCCAAACACTCCTCAAGATTTGCCTCTTCTTGACAGCGTCCACATATTTTACAACAATTTTCCTTATCCCAACAACACAAATAATCATAAAAGTTGTCCCTTGAGATAGGCACTTGCCGCTTAGGAACCTTCACTTCCTTCTTCTTGATGTTCTTGTTGTCAGAGAAAGAGTTAGGAGAAATCTCAACATTATTCACCTTGTTGATGAGATCAACAAGAGCCACGCTCTTGTTGAACTTTACACAAGGCACACCATTTACCATGTTTCTCTCATTAGCCTTACCATCATACCTATTGTATCCTAGGCCATCTTTGATGAGTGGATGACTTGGTGCCTTGTAAATTGTGGTTGGTTCCTTATCCTTGCTTTTGCAACCAATCTCCACAATTGTCTTCAACCTAAGAATCTCTTTTTATTTCTTCTCTAGCTCAACAAGGTTAGTGGCATATGCATTTATATCAATATTATAGCATTTTTCACATCCTTTACTAGTTGAACCTTTGGAGTCCTTAGAAGATGTAGAAGTGCTCTTTCAAAGAGTGTCATAGTTAGTTCAAGCTCATGATATTTATTTGTCAAGCTTGTAAGGATTTCTTGAGCTATACTATGATCATTCTTTAGACTAGCCAAAGAGTCATTAAGTGAGGAATGTTCCTTAGTCAAGCACTCAAGAGAGTCCTTAGCCAAAGACAATTCTACACTTAACTTTTCAACCTTCTCCTTTTCCTTGATGAGACATGCTTCTAGCCCTTGATTCTTCTTCCTTTCCACTAGGAGCATTTCACTTTGCGACTCTAAGCATGTCTCATGCTCCTCTATGTTGTACATCAATTTTAAGATTTTAGAGGCTGCTTCTTTTCCATATAGCTTAATGATTTTGATAGCTTAGTTCTCATCAAGTTCATCATCAACATCACATTCATCATTAGAGTGTGTGAGAGTGTGTGATGATACATTTTCCTCCTTTGCCATAATACAAGTAGGAGTGACATCATCGTCATCGTCGGAGAGGTTGGCGAAGAGCTTAGGTGATGAAGATGTGTTGGTGAAGAACGATGTCGATGAAGAGGATGTCTCATGTATAGCAATTGTAGCTACACTCTTCTTGTCATTGTCATTGTCTTCATCACAATTATCGTCGGATTGCCATTCTACACCTATATGAGCTTCACCCTTCTTCTTGCTCTTGTACTTCTTATCACCTTCCTTGTTGTATCTTGATACTTTGCCTTTGTTAGGACAATCGACAGCAAAGTGACCGGTGAGACCACACTCATAGCAAAATTTGTTCTTATATTGCTTGTTTCCACCACTACTCCTCACCTTTTTCTTCTTCTTGATCAAGAACTTTGCATAATTTTTCACCATGAGAGCTTGTTGTTCATCAAGTTCTTCATCGCTATCATTATGCTTGTGCTCACAACATCCTTTGTTGCAGTGACTTGATCCACTTGCTTGAGATGCCGTAAGGGCAATGTTTGTCTTTTGACTAAGTGTTTCCTTGACCTCATCATCTAGAACTTCATGATGCATAATCTTTGCAAGCATCTCTTGAGTTGTCATGGTGGTGTAATTTTCTCTCTCCATTATCACGGAAGCTAGCATGTTGTTCTTTTCTCTATACACTCTACATAGCTTTCTAGCTGCGGCTTGTTCATCCCATCGTGTACATCCAAGTGCTCTAACTCTATTGATCAAGATCATGAATCTATCATACATAGCTTTAGTGGTCTCTCCTTCAAGCATGGTAAACTTCTCAATCTTTCCTTGTAGAAGCTCAATGTTTCCAATTCTCACACTTTTGTCACCTTCAAAAGATAATATCAAGGTTTCCCAAATTTGCTTTGCATTTACCAAACCATTCACCTTGTTGTTGTCTTCTGGAGTAAGGCATTACAAGATCAAGGTTGCACTTGAGTTGAAAATCCATCTCATCTTTGGTTGTCCATTCCTTAGGATTTTCAGGAATATTGGCACCAACTTCAACGGCTTCCCAACATCTTGCGGCTATGAGATGCATCTTTATTCTATGAGCCTAATCGGTGTATCTTACTCCATCAAACAGAGGTGTCTTGCAGGGATTGACCATAGGCAAGTGAGCATTGATGTTTTTGCTTGTGGAGCTACACTCATAACCCACTCTAGAGTATCTTTTTGATGTCTTGCTTGCATCTTCGTTTTCACTCTCCTTCTCCTCACTTGTTCCTTCTTGACCTTTCTTGTCAATGATTTCTTTCATCTTGTCTAGTTGCTCTTGCATCTTGATCATTTGCTCTTGTTGATGCTTTTATAATGTGACGGTGAGCTGTGCTGTTATTTGAGCCGCCAGCACCTTCATTGTACCTTCATCCATTGCGGCCATTTTCACTCCTCACATGGTGAAGCGTTGAACCAAGGGACCACAGCTTTGATACCACTTGAAAGTTCCTAAATGGCCTAGAGGGGGTGAATAGGCCTGTTTGAAAATCCTGAAACTCACAGACTCAAAATGTGAAAGTTAAATTCCAACCGAAACTTCCGGTGGGTTTGGATCAAAAGTTCCGGTCTGGACCAGAACTTTCGGTGCAAGCCGACCAGATCTTCTGGTGCCCTACTGAGCTATGAAATTGTGGCAGAACCTTCTAAATCTCATGGCCCACAGGCATTATTATTGTCTAAATAGACTCCTAATAACCATGAATGTGTTCCATAGGGCTTAAAATGTCTGTCGGATAAATCCCAAATCATCCATGATTCTCCAGGCAGGATCAATCATTACAAAGAGACATTGCAGTATTACAATAGTTTTATACTAATAAGATACATCAGAGTAAAATAGCAGAAGAGTTACAATAACATAAGATTACAAACTATTTAGTTCAAAACTTACAAACCATAAGTTGGATTATTTCAAACCATAGCAGTAGTGGAGTAGCTATAGATAACTTATTTACAACACTCTGATGGTAAGATCTGCCCAAGAGCCAAACTTTCTACTCGTCGTCACTCTCCACAACGACTGTCATGCAGCAGGGTGCAAAGCAATCCTGTGCATGAGGCTCACCAGCAACAAGGGTTCAACAAACCCTGAGTACGAAAGTACTCAACAAGACTGACCCGACGAAAAAGAGGGTAAAGACTCAGGAAATGCAGGCTAGAGGGACAAGGTAAGGCTCGTAGGAATTTTTGCTGAAAACCTCGACAGAAAGTAAAGTTGTAAAGCTCTAGTTCAAGATTATCAACAAACTCCATTTATAAACCTTAACCATAATTCAAGTTGTTACTACGATGATGAACACCGATCGAGTCTTCTTCTCCGAGAAGCAACAGCGATTCGAATCCATTTTTTTATACCCAGCTGGGACCTAGGTCACTGATATACAGGAGACTCTAACTCCTAAGCATATCAGATGAACCGATATACCGGGATAATAACCGCAGCCATATATCACCATATGATACACGTGAGCACTTCGACCTAGTGTACCGATATACATGGAAACTTAAACCCACAGTATACCACACTATGACATATGTGGGAACTCTGACCCATAAAATATCACTCCATGACATACCTAGGCTCCAACCCTCAGTATATCACTTCATGCATATGGATTTTCTAGTTTCTCGATATCACCAGTTCACCAACGGACGAGACCTAGGGCATCAACAGATGGAAACACTACAGAGGGACTCCATTCCCAATGCAAGTTACCCGTCCGGACTCGATTTATTAATTATCATCATGTTTTCATCAAGAAAAGCCATCCTCGTCCTTTTCATTCTTTTACTTTTTGAAAACCTAACTAATTAAGTAGGGCTAAGCATTACTACATAGTTTCCAAATAACAGGTAACAAGGAAATATAGAAATAAGACAGATAATGCAATTTGTGGGTTTTCACTCAACTCCTATTACTTAATGCAACATTTCATAACTGAAGTGATAAAACTTTTATAAAATAAGGGTAGGGTTTGAATGCATCCGGAGCTTGCCTTGGTGGTCGGGGTAGACGGTCTCGAGCTCTGGATAAACACCCAACTACTGAGTCTGCTCTTCCTTAGGATCTGGTGCGACAACGTTAAACTCTCCGTTAACGAAAACTATACGATAAATGATATGCTTCAACATGATGGAATAGTAAACATGATGCTCGATGAATGCATGACCAGAGTAAGGACTTGCGTACAACTTTCTTTCATGATAAAGTTGCAAGCCAACAAAATTTACTTACTAAGTTCATTAGGATTAACTACTTCATTAATGAGGTTATTTAAGCACATGAAATAACGTTGATTAAGCCTTAATGACATGATTAAGATAAGCGCAAACAATTAATTAAAGTGCTAAAGGTCATTAAGGTTAATGACTCAAGGGCATCAATCAATCCCAAAGTCAAACAAATCCTATAATAATTAATCAAGATTAAAGGGGTTAATTATTTAATTAAAAACATTTAAATAAAGGCATAAAATTAAAGTTGTCTAATTAAGCTCAAAATTTTATTTTGGAAAGATCTTGGTCTAATTAGATGGAAAAACAATTTTCAGAAATAAAAGCCAATTGTTTTATTTATTAAAAATCATTGAAGATGCATTTTTCAATTAAAAGGACTAATTTTAACTTATGTAAAAAGTACTCAAATTTGACATTTCATATTTTTTCTAGGTAGAGGACATCATGAAGAGCATACACATAAATTTTTAGAATTTTTGGAACAATATATGATTTACTATGATTTTCTAAAGAAAATAGCATTTAAATTATTTTCTAAAAATAGAAAAAGAAAAAGAAAATTCTTTCCCGAGTTGACTGGCGGCGGCGGCGATTTTGACCTGCCAAAACTCGCCGGCGGTAAGGTCTCCGGCGACGGGACTTGACCCTACAGGCTCATCTCGACGCGGCGAACACCCTGGGCTGGTTAATGGAGCGGCGGGGGGTACGGCGGCGCACTGGCCAGCGACCATGGCGGCATGGCGGTGCGGCGACGCGGTGACAAAGCTCGTCGGGAGTTTTTCCGGCGATGGTGAGCGCATGAGCATGTGCAGGACATCGATACGAATACGTTGGGCCAGAAGATGAAGTCGTTCTTGGCCCCTAGCTCAAACGGCTACGCGCGCGGCGGCGCTGGCAAGGCCATGCCGGCGGCGAGCCATGGCGGCCAGACACTACGGCGTGGTAGAGGTAAAAGTGAGGGCATGGAGGGGCGTAGGAGCTCACCGCGGGTCTTATGCGCTCGTAGATGAAGGCTCGGAGTGCCTGGAGGTGGGAGCTTAGCGGCGGCAGGGATGGCGGCGGCGGTGCTCCGGCGGCAAGGACGACGTTCCGGTGTGTCCTGTGCATCGCAGAGCAAACCAAGGAGAGCATAAGCAAGAGCAGATCAAGGTGACCACGATGATGAACAAGATGCAAGAAAGTAACCAGCGGCGGCGACGGTCGTCGGAGGAATTGCTCGCGGCGGCGCAGTTGCCGTGCGCGAGGAAGACGGCGGCGTGCGGGCAACTCAGGCGAGGAGAGCGAGCACGGGCTAGCTCAAGCTGAGTGCAAGGATGTAGCGGAGCTGCTGGCAAGAACAATTGAACAACGGTGGATCGACGGTGGCAAATTTGGACGGCAGGTGGAGGTCATCGGCGGTGGCAGCAGGGAAGAAAGAAGAAGAAAAGAGACGGCGGCCGACCTATTTGTAGGCCAATGGCGACGCACGGTCGGACGACACGACGACGGTGAAGTTTCGGGTGTTGGGGTGAGCTGGCGGTCGCAGCAGGGCGCCGGCGGCCACGGCGACGCCGGTGAACAGAGAGGGGAGAAGACGATGATGACGTCAGCAGTACTGTAGACAGTGAGGTCACTCGATAAAATTTGCAAATTACTCTAGAATTATATAAAAATATGAAAATCTCTAAAAATAAAGTTTGCATAACATTTCAAGAGCTACACTTTTCATTTAATAAACATTTTTAAATTCTGCATAGTTTTTGAAATATGAATTCAAATTCAAAAGGGAAAGAAAACCCTAGAAACAAATATTTGAAATTACTTTTTATTTTTCAATAAAACTTGAAAATATTCAAAACTATTGAATGCTCAAATTTTCAAATCAAACATTTTTCATATACAAAGTTTTCCCAAAATGTGCAGAATTTATGAATTATGCCTTTAAAATCAAAAGAGGGTAAATGCTGGAAAACTGTATTTTCAAATTCATTTGAAATTATTTTTGGAAACTTGAAAAACTTTGAATACCAACTTTGTAGCTCTTGTCAAGATATACAAACTATATTTTTAGATCATCTTCAAATTCTATATAGATTTTGAATTATCAAAAATGGGATAAAACCAACTTTTGAAATAAAGGGTTTTTAAAACCGAATTCAAACCCGATTTGGTTTCTAAATTAATTGGTTGGTTATTAGTGATCACAAACATCATCCAAGGAAATTTTTAGGTCCATGACCCAATAGTACCCTCGGTTGACCAAGTTGACTTTAGAAAATCATTTTATAGCTTTCCAATTTGAATTTAGATTTGAATTGCAAGACTTGGGAATAAGCTTTGAAATCCAAATCCCACTTCAAATATGGAAATCATTTTAAAGGGTTGGACTTAGATTTATACACTATTCTTGACACTAGTGTAAACACGGTTTACACCTCAAGTACATAGAGTATAAACTAAGTATTTGAGATGACATTCGAAAGTAGGGTTTTATGATTTCATGTGACACAACATTGCATAAACACAAGAAACCTATGAAATGTAAATTTGTTTTAGTTGATGCATATCAAGGTTGACCTAAACATGAATGCTTTGCAATGCATATGATGACATGGCAGGTTTTAGTTAATATAACACCAAAGGTGTTACAGCCCTTCCCCTTAAAGAAATCTCGTCCCGAGATTTAAAGATGTAAGAAAAGTAATGGAAAAGAAAATATGTCAAGAAAACACACTTCGATGAAGTTCATAAGAAAAAAGGGTTTTACAACTCACACTAAAATAGTTGCAACTCAAAGAGGGAATTATAACTTAGATAGAAGCATAGAATTTCGAAAAGTTCTCCAACAGGTAATCTTTCAATTCCCAAGTAGCTTCTTCTTCTGAATGTTGATTCCATTGTATCTCGTACCACTTGATTATTCTGCTTCGAGTAACATGGTCTTTCTAATCTTTCTGATCCAAAACTCGAATTGGATACTCAGAGTAAGCCAAGTCAGGTTCAAGTTTAATTCCTTCAACATCAGCAACTTTATCCGGCACTCGAAGACACTTCTTGAGTTGGGACACATGGAACACATTGTGTACGGCCAACAATTGTTCAGGCAATTACAGACGATATGCTAATTGTCCACACCTTTCTATGATTTGAAATGGTCCAATGTATCGAGGTGCTAATTTGCCTTTAACTCTAAACCGAGTAACTCCTTTCATTGGTGACAACTTTAGATATACGTGATCTCCCTTATTGAACCATAATGGTTGACGTCTTTTGTCTGCGTAACTTTTCTGACGAGACTGTGCTACCTTTAAGTTTTGTTGTATCTGCTTAACCTTTTCTTCTGTTTCTTTTACAAGATCGACTCCAAAAAATCTCCTTTCTCCAGGTTTTGACCAGTTTAACGGGTTTCTACATCTGCGACCATACAATGCTTCAAAGGGTGCCATTTTGATGCTTTCTTAATAACTATTGTTGTAAGAGAACTCTGCTAAAGGTAAACACTCATCCCATTTCTCCAAAAAATTCAGAACACAAGCTCTCAACATATCTTCAAGTATTTGATTGACTCTTTCAGTCTGCCCTCCAGTTTGAGGATGATAAGATGTACTGTGCAAAATCAGTACCTAAGGAATTATGCAAGTGCTTCCAGAAATTATTGATGAACTGTGTGCCTCTATCAGACACAATAGTCTTTGGTACACCATGAAGACTAATGATACGTTCAAAATACAGTTTGGCATATTACGAGGCTGAATTTATACTTTGAGCTGGAAGAAAATGTGCTGATTTTGTGAGTCGATCCACTATGACCCAGATGGAATCAAAACCTCTTGAGGTTCTAGGTAAACCCACTATAAAGTCCATACTGATATCCTCCCACTTCTATGCTGGAATAGGTAATGGTTGAAGTTCTCCTGCTGACTTCAAATGCACAGCTTTGACTCTCTGACAGGTATCACACTGAGCCACATACTTAGCAATATCTATCTTCATCTTGGTCCACCAAAATTTCTATTTCAAATCATGATACATCTTATTACTTCCTAGATGAATAGAAAATTTGGAGAGGTGTGCTTCATCGAGGATTTTCTGACGTAGCTTAGGAACTTTTGGTATAACTAGACGATTCTTATACCATAAGACATCTGCTTCATCAATTGTGAAGCAAGAAACCTTTTCTTAACTTTCTTTTTGATATGCTTAATTCCTTTATTACTTTTCTGAGCAGCAATAATTTGATCTTTGAGGGCTGACTCAACAGTAATATTTGACAAACTTCCTTGTTGTACCATTTCTATTTCCAACTTTTCTATCTCATGACATAAAGAAACATCCAAAGGCCTTACTATCAAACAATGGCAATGACTCTTGCGGCTAAGAGCATTAGCAACCACATTTGCTTTACCAGGATGGTAATGCAATTCTAAATCATAATCATTGAGTAATTCTAACCATCTCTTTTGCCTCATATTCAATCATCTTGAGTAAAAATATATTTTAAACTCTTATGATCAGTATAGATATAGCATTTATTACCCCATAGGTAATGTCGCCATATCTTCAATGCATGGACAACAACTGCTAACTCTAAATCATGTGTTGGATAATGCTCTTCATGTTTCTTCAACTGTCGAGAGGCATAAGCAATAACTCTCCCCTCTTGCATCAACACACATCCAATACCAATACCAGAAGCATCACAATAAACATCAAACGGCTTCTCAATGTTTGGCTATGCTAGGATAGGGGCAGTAGTCATTAATTTCTTTAATTTCTGAAATGCCTCTTCACATTCGGATGACCAAACAAACTTAATATCATTCTTCAACAACTCAGTTATGGGCTTTGATATTTTTGAGAAATCAGGTATGAAACAACGGTAGTAACCCGCCATTCTGAGAAAACTACGAACTTGATGCACAGTCTTTGGTGGTTCCCAATCAAGTATATCTTGTAGCTTGCTTTGATCAATAGCAACACCCTTGTCTGATAACACATGTCTAAGAAATTTCACTTCTTTCAGCTAAAATTCACACTTGCTAAACTTGGCATACAATTGATGTTCTCTCAGACGCCGCAGAACAATTCTAAGATGTTCAGCATGTCCTTCATTCTTGGAATATATCAAAATATCATCAATGAAGACAACCATAAACTTATCAAGTTCTAGCATGAACACTGAGTTCATCAAGTATATGAAATAAGCTGGTGCATTGGTAAGTCCAAAAGACATGACCAAATATTCATATAGACCATACCGAGTGGTAAAGGCAGTCTTGGAAATATCTTCTAGGAGAATCTTGATTTAATGATACCCGGACGAAGATCAATCTTGGAAAACACCTTTGCTTCTGCCAATTGATCAAAAAGCAGATCAATGCGGGGTAGAGGATACTTATTCTTGATAGTTACTTCATTCAAGGGACGATAATTCACACATAACCTCAAACTTTTATCTTTCTTTTTCACAAAGATTGCAGGGCATCCCCAAGGTGATGAACTAGGTCGAATAAAACCTTTATCCCGTAACTCTTGCAATTGAGTCTTGAGCTCTGCTAACTCAGGTGGTGCCATTCGATAAGCTCTTCTGGATATTAGAGTAGTACCAGGCTTCAAATCAATTCTAAACTCCCCTTTCTATCAGGAGGTAAACCCGGTAATTCATCAGGAAACACATCAGGAAACTCACAAACCACTGGTATATCTTCAATCTCTTTCACAGAAGTTGCGCATACCTTTTCAACATTCCTCTTAAGTGTTGGAAGTTGGATAAGAAGTTAAGATTTGCCATTAGGTATGTTCACTCTCATAGTTCTATTCAAGATGTCTATTACAGCACCATGCCGTTTCATCCAATTCATACCTAGGATCACATCTATATCTTGATCCTTTAATATTATCATATCAGTGGGAAAAATATACCCACCCAAACTTATAGGCACATCATGTACCATTTCTTTAGTACACATACGCCCCCCAGGTGATTGTATGAAGAATTATTCTTTTGTCCCCATTGTTGGTATTTCATGTGTCTTAACAAATGTACCATTGATGAATGTATGAGATGCACCAGAATCGAAAAGCAGAATTGCAGGATGGTCAGCTACAGGGAACATACCCATAATGATAGGTTCTCCTTCTGGAATTTCCCCAACTTGAGTGTAGAACACCTTACCAACCTTCTTCTCACTCTTTCCCTTCTGATCATTTTGATTACCAGCCCTATTCTAAATTTGCGGCTGTTGTGGTGCAAAGGCCCTGGGAACATAAGAATTATACTGCCTCGGATACGGGCAGTATCTTGCAAAATGACCAGACTTCCCACAATTGTAACATGGGTAACTTTGTGACTGGGAAGTAGGGTTATGAATACCAGGGGCATTCGGCTATCGTGGATAAGAAAGAGCAGCAGCAAGACAAACAAATGTCTGTTGCTGGGCTTGATATTGTAGTGGACGGTAAGACGGACGAAAAGAGTTTTGGGGATGATAGATAACTTTCTGGCGCTTTTGATTTCCACCAGAAAATCCCGATGTTACCATTTTATTCTTCTTAGCTTCCATGTGTTGACGGTTCTTTTCTTCATAAGATATAGAAATATTTACCATCTCATGGAAGGTAGCATTTGGGTTTCCAGATATCATCCTCTGAATCTTGCTATTCAGACCTCTAAGGAAACACTCCTTCTTCTTACGGTTAGTACTAACATGGTCAGGAGCATATTGAGACAAGTGATTGAATTTGCCAAAGTACTGCATAACTGACATATCACCTTGTCACAATGAAAGAAATTCTTCAATTTTTATGGTCATGATTCCCTCAGGACTATGGTGAGCACGGAAAGCTTCACAAAATTTAGCCCAAGTAATACGATGACCTTCAGGCTGAGCAGCAACAAAGTTAACCCACCATGCTCCTACAGTGCCTCTCAACTGCTGGGCTGCAAACATGGGCTTCTGATATTCGGTGCACTCAATTAGTCCAAACTTCTGCTCCATAGTGCGGAGCCAATCATCTGCCTCCATTGGTTCATCTACTCTGGTGAAGACAGGAGGACGTGTGTCTGTAAAATCCACATATGTGGTCTCATTCCTATTGTTTCGACTATGATTCCCCTGATGTACATTCTGATTCTGATTCTGGGCCATCATAGTGGTTGCATTGACCAAGGACACAACTGCATTGGCCAGGGTTGGTGGAACTGGTGGAGGATTTGGAACATCACCTCCATCATGAGATGTACCGGTAGTATCACGGGAACGAGTGTGAGTAGGCATCTATTTATAAACAAACCATACTTATTCATAAAACTTTATTGGATTTCATAAGCAGATATTACAAACGTGCAACATACTTATGATACATTATTTTTGTTACAACTGTCTGCACTCCGGCAAGACTTCCCATCCCTTCTAGGGTTTAGAAAACAAGAAAAGGATATGTTACACAACTCACTACTCCCACTCCTAACTCATCCTCCTCACTATCATCCACTGGGATTACATCTTCCTCTTCTTCCTCCTCCTCGGGATCCTCTTCCTCTTCAGGATATTCTTCCTCTTCAGGCTCTTCTTTCACTATCTCTGGATCTTCTTCTTCCATAAAAGCCTCTTCATCATCATTCTCTAGATCCATCTGGTTCTCTTCTTCCTCATCAATGACATCATCATCGGCGGACACTATTTCTTCAGGGTCTTCCTCTTCCTCATCCTGACACATTACAAGACCAAGATCCACTTAGGCCAACTGTCGCTGGTATTCAGGATCCAACAAGTTATTCAGCCTCACACGCTCATCATCAGCTTCATCCGCATACTCCTCTAAATCTTCCACATACTCCTCAAGTTCTTGGATATGATCATTTGCTGCATCTTCTTGTGCCCAAGCATCATTCCTCTGGTGCTTCATATACCTCCAAGATTGCCTCAACTGAGTAATCTCAGCGGCCTCTTCGATCCTATTGGCTTCAACCCTCTCCAATTTGGCCCTAAGTCTTACTATTTTAGCCTGCGGATCTAGATTGGGATTGTTACTGCTTTCGCCAATTTCATATCTGGGAGCTAGTTGATGTCGAGGTACCCCCTTTGGTGCAGTGCTCTTACGGGGAGTCTGCTTGGTAAGGGCAATCCTGAAGAAAGATAGGTCATAAAAGATAAGGGTAGATAGGAGGAATCTGAAGGTTAGCATAATCAGGATTGATACTACTTAACCCAAACCACTTTAAAGGGGAAGGTAATTAAAACAGGTTAATTAAACATGATGCATGAACGAACTTACGATCTAAGCATAAAAGAATTTGAAATAACACATACATAAAAGTAACCTTTATAAAATAGGGCAATTTAATATGCTATTCCACCACCACACTTTGGAAATAAGAATAAGGGTTGATAGAAAGAATCATAGATAAGGAATAAGCAATTTGGACCCAAAATAGTCAAGTTAAAATTATTTGACTCAAAAACTTTTGAAGTTTTCGCAAAAGAATACTACAACTCTTTTTAATAACGATCCGGCTTCGATACCAGCTGTGGCAGAATCTTCTAAATCTCATGGCCCATATGCATTATTATTGTCTAAACAGACTCCTAATAACCATGAATGTGTTCCATAGGACTTAAGATGTCTGTCGGGTAAATCCTAAATCATCCATGATTCTCCGAGCAGGATCAATCATTACAAAGAGACATTGCATTATTACAATAGTTTTATACTAATAAGATACATCAGAGTAAAATAGCAGAAGAGTTACAATAATATAAGATTACAAACTGTTTAGTTCAAAACTTACAAACCATAAGTTGGATTATTTCAAACCATAGTAGTAGTGGAGTAGCTATAGATAACTTATTTACAACACTCTAACGGTAAGATCTGCCCAAGAGCCAAACTTTCTACTCGTCGTCACTCTCCGCAATGACTGTCATGCAGTAGGGTGCAAAGCAATCCTGCGCATGAGGCTCACCTGCAACAAGGGTTCAACAAACCCTAAGTACGAAAGTACTCAACAAGACTGACCCGACGAAAAAGAGGGGTGAAGACTCAGGAAATGCAGGCTAGAGCGACAAGGTAAGGCTCGTAGGAATTTTTGCAGAAAAGCTCGACAGAAGTAAAGTTGTAAATCTCTAGTTCAAGATTATCAACAAACTCTATTTATAAACCTTAACCATAATTCAAGTTGTTACTACGATGATGAACACCGATCGAGTCTTCTTCTCTGAGAAGCAATGATGATTCGAATCCATTTTTAATACCCAGCTGGGACCTAGGTCACTGATATACAGGAGACTCTAACTCCTAAGCATATCAGATGAACCGATATACTGGGATAACAACTGCAGCCATATATCACCATATGATACACGTGAGCATTTTGACCCAGTGTACCGATATACATGGAAACATAAACCCACAGTATACCATACTATGACATATGTGGGAACTCTGACCCATAAAATATCACTCCATGACATACCTAGGCTCCAACCCTCAGTATATCACTTCATGCATATGGATTTTCTAGTTTCTCGATATCACCAGTTCACCAATGGATGGGACCTAGGGCATCAACAGATGGAAACACTACAGAGGGACTCCATTTCCAATGCAAGTTATCCGTCCGGACTCGATTTATTAACTATCATCATGTTTTCATCAAGAAAAGCCATCCTCGTCCTTTTCATTCTTTTACTTTTTGAAAACCTAACTAATTAAGAAGGGCTAAGCATTACTACGTAGTTTCCAAATAACAGGTAACAAGGAAATATGTAAATAAGACAGGTAATGCAATTTGTCGGTTTTCACTCAACTCCTATTACTTAATGCAACATTTCATAACTGAAGTGATAAAACTTTTATAAAATAATGGTAGGGTTTGAATGCATCCGGGGCTTACCTTGGTGGTCGGGGTAGATGGTCTCGAGCTCTGGATCAACACCCAACTCCTGAGTCTGCTCTTCCTTGGGATCTAGTGCGACAACGTTAAACTCTCCGTTAACGGAAATTATACGATAAATGATATGCTTCAACATGATGGAATAGTAAACATGATGCTCAATGAATGCATGACCAGATTAAGGACTTGAGTACAACTTTCTTTCATGATAAAGTTGCAAGCCAATAAAATTTACTTACTAAGTTCATTAGGATTAACTACTTCATTAATGAGGTTATTTAAGCACATGAAATAACGTTGATTAAGCCTTAATGACATGATTAAGATAAGCACAAACAATTAATTAAAGTGCCAAAGGTCATTAAGGTTAATGACCTAAGGGCATCAATCAATCCCAAAGTCAAACAAATCCTATAATAATTAATCAAGATTAAAGGGGTTAATTATTTAATTAAAAACATTTAAATAAAGGCATAAAATTATAGTTGTCTAATTAAGCTCAAAATTTTATTTTGGAAAGATCTTGGTCTAATTAGATGGCAAAACAATTTTCAGAAATAAAAGCCAATTATTTTATTTATTAAAAATCATTGAAAATGCATTTTTAATTAAAATGACTAATTTAAACTTATGCAAAAATTACTCAAATTTGACATTTCTTATTTTTTCTAGGTAGAGGACATCATGTAGAGCATACACATAAATTTTTAGAATTTTTAGAATAGTATATGATTTACTATGATTTTCTAAAGAAAATAGCATTTAAATCATTTTCTAAAAATAGAAAAAGAAAAGAAAATTCTTTCCCGAGTTGACCGGCGGCGGCGATTTTGACCGGCCAAAACTCGTCGGCGGTAAGGTCTTCGGCGATGGGACTTGACCCTATAGGCTCACCTCAACGCGGCGAACACCCTGGGCTGGTTAATGGAGCGGCGGGGGTTATGGCGGCGCACTGGCCGGCGACCATGGCGGCATGGCGGCGCGACGACACGGCGACAAAGCTCATCGGGGGTTTTTTCGGCAACAGCGAGCGCATGAGCATGTGCAGGACATCGATACGAATACGTTGGGCCAGAAGATGAAGCCATTCCTGGCCCCTAGCTCAAACGGCTACGCGCGCGACGCCGCTAGCAAGGCCATGACGGCAGCGAGCCACGGCGGCCGGACACTACGGCGTGGTAGAGGTAAAAGTGAGGGCATGGAGGGGCACAGGAGCTCACCGCGGGTCTGATGCGCTCATAGATGAAGGCTTGGAGTGCCTGGAGGTGGGAGCTTAGCGGCGGCAGGGATGGCGGCGGCGGTGCTCCGGCGGCCAGGACGACGTTCTGGTGTGTCCTGTGCATCGTAGATCAAACCAAGGAGCGCATAAGCAAGAGCAGATCAAGGTGACCACGATGATGAACAAGATGCAAGAAAGTAACCAGTGGCGGCGACGGTCATCGGAGGAATTGCTTGCGGCGACGCAGTTGCTGTGCGCGAGGAAGACGGCGGCGTGCGGGCAACTCAGGCGAGGAGAGCAAGCACGGGCTAGCTCAAGCTGAGCGCAAGGACGTGGCGGAGCTACTGGCAAGAACAATTGAATAACGGTGGATTGACGGCGGCGAATTTGGATGGCGGGTGGAGGTCATCGGCGGTGGCAACAGGGAAGAAAGAAGAAGAAAAGAGATGGCGACCGACCTATTTATAGGCCAATGGCGACGCACGGTCGGACGACACGACGACGGCGAAGTTTCAAGCATCGGGGGTGAGCTGGCAGTCACGGTAGGGCGGTATAGCGCCGGCGGCCATGGCGACGCCGGTGAACAGAGAGGGGAGAAGACGATGATAACGTCAGCAGTACTGTAGACAGTGAGGTCACTCGGTAAAATTTGCAAATTACTCTAGAAATCATATAGAAACATGAAAATCTTCAAAACTAAAGTTTGCATAACTTTTCAAGAGATACACTTTTCATTTCACAAACATTTTTAAATTCTGCATAGTTTTTGAAATATGAATTCAAATTCAAAAGGGAAACAAAACCCTAGAAACAAATATTTGAAATTACTTTTTATATTTAAATAAAACTTGAAAATCTTCAAAACTATGGAATGCGTAAATTTTCAAACAAACATTTTTCATATACAAAGCTTTCCCAAAATGTGCATAATTTTTGAATTATTCTTTTAAAATCAAAAGAGGGTAAATGCTAGAAAACTGTATTTCCAAATTCATTTAAAATTCTTTTTGGAAACTTGAAAAACTTTGAATACCAACTTTGTATCTCTTGTCAAGATCTACAAACTATATTTTTAGATCATCTTCAAATTCTATGTAGATTTTAAATTATCAAAAAGGGGATAAAACTGGCTTTTGAAATAAAGGGTTTTTAAAACCGAATTCAAACCCGATTTGGTTTCTAAATTAATTGGTTGGTTATTAGTGATCACAAACATCATCCAAGGACATTTTTAGGTCCATGACCCAATAGTACCCTTGGTTGACCAAGTTGACTTTAGAAAATCATTTTATAGCTTTTCAATTTGAATTTAGATTGGAATTGCAAGACTTGGGAATAAGCTTTGAAATCCAAATCCCACTTCAAATATGGAAATCATTTTAAAGGGTTGGACTTAGATTTATACACTATGCTTGACACTAGTATAAACACGGTTTACACCTCAAGTACATAGAGTATAAACTAAGTATTTGAGATAACATTCGAAAGTAGGGTTTTATGATTTCATGTGACACAACATTACATAAACACAAGCAACCTATGAAATGTTAATTTATTTTAGTTGATGCATATCAAGGTTGACCTAAACATGAATGCTTTGCAATGCATATGATGACATGGTAGGTTTTAGTTAATATGACACCAAAGGTGTTACAGAAATCAGAGTAAAATGAGTTGTGATTTTGATTTCGATTGTTACCGCACCCTCCTAGATGTTTGTTGGTGATGATGTTGAACTCCACGGAGCTAGGCACCTCACCAAATCGTAGATCATCTCCTCCAACCTATGAATTTTAGGGGTAGAGAGGAAGAACACGAAGAATACAAGAACAAGGGTAGTCGATGCTACCTCCGCAGCAAGACAAATGATTTATACCGAGGTTCGGCAATGTCCACTCAGGAGTTCCTACGTCCTCGTTGTTGAGGTGACCACAAAGGTCTCCTCCCTCAAGCAAAAGCTTGAGATATCCACTAAGAATCAGGGGTAATACAAACACTTCGGGGTGCCCTCACAAATGAATCAACATGGGCAACCACGAAGAACGCCTAGCCGGCTAGGGTTCTAAGAACCCAAGAGTAACAAATACAAACCAAACCGGCAAGACGAGGAAGACAAGTGCTCAAGTTGACAATCGATGCTCCCACTCTCAAATCTCACGTCCCTAGCTCAAAACAATCGAGGGTTGAGGCTTGGAAGCAAAGGGGGAGAGAGAGTGGGCGAGTTTAGCTCACAGGAGAGTTTGGCAAAGCTTGGGCGCAGTGAATAGAATGGGCTCACTGTTAGAAATGGAGGTGAGAAAGTATTTATACTATCAGCTCCGAAGAGCCACCGGAACTTCCGGTGAGAACCATCGGAACTTCCGGTCTCAAGAATATTATCGTTAGGCTAAGAGATCTGGCACGAAGTCAACACTCAGATTGGGCCGACCTGAACTTTCATTGTAAAACACCAGAACTTTTGGTACCCACCGGAACCAAATACTTGCACGCGCACGCTCGCGCGCTGAAGGTTGACATGGCTGACTGGAGTCGGTCCAGGTGACCGGAACTTCCAGTGGTCACCAAAACTTCCGGTCAGAGGCCAAAACTGATTTCTGGCACGCGGTTGCACGCAGGTTTGCTACTACCAAAACTTTTGGTCACAGCACCAGAACTTCCGATGGTGACCAGAACTTCCGATCGGAGGCCAAAACCAATTTCTGGCATGCGGTTGCACGCGGTTTGCTACTACCGAAACTTCCGGTCACAGGACCAGAACTTTTGGTGCACCAGCTGAGAAAGCATTCTAAGTGTGTGTGTGCACGGTGTCTCTTAATCGTGTAAAATAGACCAACATGAGCACTTGTACCCTCATCTAGTTAGTCTAATTTGCATCCCTTTTGATAGTGCGGTGTTTCCTATAACTCAATTTTAAATACAAAAGGATAATCCAATTGAGTCGAAGCGCCTTTCATTCATAGAAAATTTAGGGGTGCTTGTATCACCAAATATCATCATTCAAATCTTTCGATGGACTAACACCTATGAATTAACTTGAATAAACTTGTTAGTTCCTAATTTGATTATCATTAATTATCCAAAAACTACTTCGAAGGCGAATGCACTTACACCATCTTGCTGTAAAACAGCCCCAACTCCATGATCCGAAGCATCAGTTTCGTAAAGGGTTTGTTGAAGTTGGGTACAGCTAGAACACGGGCAGATGTTAGAGCTTGTTTGAGCAACTAAAATACAGACTCAGCTGTTGTTGTCCAGACAAACAGTGTTCCCTTTTTCAGCAATTCAATGAGAGGTTTTGCAAAGACACTAAAGTTTCTGACAAACCTTCTATAGTATCCTGCTAAACCCAGAAAGCCTCTTAGTTCTTTCACATTAACAGGGCTAGGCCAATTCTGGACATTAGATATCTTAGAGGGATCAGTAGACACTCCATTGGGGCTTAGGATGTGACCCAAATATTTCAAATTGTGCTTAGCAAAGGAGCACTTAGAGAGTTGGACCTTAAACTGATGTTGCTGCAGGAGCTCAAACACTTGCTCGAATTCTGTAAATGGTCCTCAAAAGTGGCACTGTATATGAGAATATCATCAATAAATACCACTACACATTTCCTGAGAAGAGGAGCCAAGATACTATTCATAACAAATTGAAATGTGGCAGGAGCCCCAGTCAACCCATATGGCATGACAACATACTCATAGTGCCCTTGATGGGTTTGAAATGCTGTTTTATATTGATCTACTGGGTTGTCCAAAATTTGATGAAAGCCAGATCTCAGATCAAGAGTAGTAAACCACTTAGCCCCATGTAACTCTTCAAATAGTTCCTCAATGATAGGGATAGGGAACTTATTCTTCATAGTATGAGAATTAAGTCTTCTATAGTCAACACACATTCTCCACTCCCTAGTCTTTTTCTTCACCAAAAGGACAGGAGATGCAAAAGGGCTAGCACTTTCCTTAATCATCTTATGGTCTAACAGATGCTGCACCTGCTTCTCTATTTCATCCTTTTGAAATGGTGTATATCTGTAGGGATTCAATCAAAATGGTTGGACACCAGGAGCTAGAGGAATAGTATGAGTGTGTGATCTAGTAGGTGTACTAGATGGTTCTTCAAATATGTCTTGAAACTCTTGGACCAGATCAGTTATCTTAGAAGGTAAAGTCACCTCTTCCTGAACAGAATTGTCAGAAACCTGATACAATTCAACCATGCCCCAAATCTGGTTGGTTTTATCCATAGCAGCAAGCTGATTGAGAGACACCTCCTGAAAAAAAGATGATGCTTCTTTAATACCCTGCAACTTAACAGACTTTCCCTGATAATCAAATGAGAGCCACTTCTGTTTCCATTCTACTTGCATAAGGCTAATAGTCTCAAGCCATTCCATGCCTAATATAGCATCATAGCGCTGTAGTGGTAAAATCTTGAAAGTAGTATTGGATAGATGCTCATCTACTCACCAAGAACAATTGACCACTCCATGGTACACTTGAGCTGTGCTCCATCAGTGACCCTGACAGCTAATGGTAGAGGTAAAGGATTCCATGGTGATAGTTTAGCAGCAAGAGTCTCACTAATGAAGTTATAAGAACTCCTAGAGTCAACCAATATGATAGAATTATAATTCTTTATAGCAGCAGCAAATTTTAGAGATTGAGTGGCAACAAAACCTTTTAGTGCTTGATCAGAAAGCTCCATCAATTCATCCTGAACAGGAGTTTCAGGTGGAGTCTCCTCTTCCAGGCTTGGTTCAGACATAAGCTGCCAAACTTCTTCAATCATGTGAAGAGGCATTGTTTCTGAACACTTGTGAGTTGGTCCCCATTTAGCTCCACATTTGAAGCACAAGCCTCTTGCCTTCCTGTACTGCTTGAGAGCTGACAACTTCTCATCAATCTTTGTTGCAGGTGTAGAAGTGCCTGCTCTAGAATTGGATCCTAGTACTGCATAATATGGCTTGACAGCAGAAGTCATTGGGGTTGTTATATAAGGTGGAACTGCTGGTGTTGCAGAATACCCCATAGGCTTCTTAAAAGATTTCCCTGCTTCAAGCTTCTTGTAATCTGGGGAGGAATGACCCAACAACAATTCTTCCTGCAATAAGGCAAATGCACTAGCCGTATCAAGGTCCTTCGGACGTTGCATCATAACAGCAGGTTTAATAGCCTCATGAAGACCATCAACAAAGCGGCCAGTGAGAAAAGCAGGATTAACAAGTGGATCATGAGCAAGGAGTTGGTGCATGAGCTCTTCAAACAGTGTGATATATTCTAAGACAGTGCTGGTTTGTTTAACATGGAAAAACTATCTTATGAGATGATTAAATTGATCACGCTCAAAACGATCTATCACACTATAACAGAGCAACTCCCAAGAGCACTTACGAAGATTAATCTCAATGGTTTGCATCCAAAAAGCAGTTGTACCAGCAAAATTAATGGTGGCTAGCTTAACCCAGTTACAAGGTGGAATATCATAAAGATCAAAATAGGTTTCACACTATTTGATCCAGAATTTTGGATTTGTACCAGCAAATTTAGGGAAGTCCTGTTGTGGAGCATGTGAACTAGATGAGGCATGATGGCAACAGGAGTAGAATTGGTGAGCAAGGACACTACGAGGTGAAGTTGGAGATGTGGGTTTCTCAACTTTGACCGGAGGTGGTTCGAGGGCGCCCTGGTCCCCCGAACCAGACCCCCGGTAACAATGGTCAACACCGTGGCCACATGGCCCTTGCACCGCCCCGATGGGGTGCGGCTTCAGATGAGCGAACCCCGGCGACTTGGTGTAGACGAAGGCATCACCAGCGATAGCCTTCTCCGGAGGTGTAGCCGACCGCAATTCCTGCACCTCCTTGCGCAGGGATTCCACGAAAGTGCCGAGATCGGGGACCTTGGTGTCGACTTGTGGCCGCGACTGATCGAACTCCGCCCTTGCCGCCTTGAGGTTTGGACCTCGTTGATTTTGCGGTTCCCTTTGTTGATTCCCTTCGTGTGCTTGTCCAACTTGCCGAGGATTTGCGCAAGCTGGTCTGCAATCTTCATTGTGAACTTGTTTCGAGTCTGCGCCAGAACTTCGCGGTCTGATTCGATGTGAATCACGCGACGCTCCCAGCACAGAGGATTTGGGATGAATTTGGTGGTGGCGATGTGGAATCGGGTGGGGAAACATTGAAATCGAAGATAAACTGGGTGGATCGACTGAATCCGATACCAGATGTAACAACACCGATCGATTGACAGAGGAACTAGGAACTACGATGGTGTATATTACGAATCTGTTCGAGTTTATAGCTAAGATAACGATGGAATCGGTCGACGCCGACGGTTCCTCGAGCCGCAGCTCGCCGCCAGTTCGTCGTCGCCAACCAAGACAGAAACCAAACTGAGTACGCTATCCTGTTTATATTCATTACAGCTGTTCACAACAACAATCATCAGACACAGCTGGGCTTGGATTCTTCATTTCTTCCAGTCCGATCCGCTAAACTTGTTGTTGGGCTTTTTGGGCCGCTTGCTCTTGCTTCTAGCTTCTGGGCCTAATGCACGTACCGTGACACTTGGTCGCCCGGCGGCCACATCCCCACAGCGCCGGCCAGCAACCGATGCCCAGCGTCGTCTGCGTCCTGAAAGATTGGATACCGGCTTTGTTAGCTTGGTATTCAGATAATAGTATCCCAAACGAATCTGAAGACTGAAACAGTAGAGCAGGAGCAGTAATGTAAAAGTCTGAAAAAACTGTTTTAGCAATGGAACTGTTAAAAGGTGTATTCTGTCAAGGAAGAATCTTCTGAAGGGTATTCAGTGCTTTGGTAGCACAGAACAGACCAGGAGAAAACAGGAGAATGAAGAAAGAGCAGGGACAGAAACAGGAAAACAGACGTTTGGTCCAAAGCTAAGACAGGTCAAAAAGAGAATGGAGAAACCGTTTGGTCCAAAAGATACCGGCGGTCCCAGGGGTAAAAAAGAAGCATCCATCGATTAGAACTTTCAGCGGCGTGTGGTTGAAAGAAGGTGTGTTTCGGATACAGACCAGGAGGCACTCATGCTGACCAAACGAAAAGCGTCGCAAACGTGTGCAGTGACTAACGAGAACATCTAATGATACCATGCAGTTGCAGTAGTGCAGACTATAGTGCTGGATTAGGACCTGATGATTTCTATAACATAATAATTGTACTACCCTGTGTGCAAATCTTTCAAAAATAAGTATGGGATCCATGGGTTTCAACTTTCAGACAACCCATATCAGTATCAGAGATTTTTTTCGTCCTAGTAGAATATCAGTAACACACCGTCATCTATGTCTGAAACTAGTCAACTACTACCAGTGTCAATTGCAGTGACAAACAACCTCTTAAATGGAGATGTTGATATATTTTTTTTCTTAAATTGAATTCACAAGTATGCATGATTAGTTGAGTCCTACTGATGATACGGAGAAGCACGAAATGCAACGGTGATGCTACAACCGAAACAACTGTAACAGCTTGATCGTTGGTTTGGTACAGGCGGTCGGACTGACCTGCTGGCTTTTCCGACGGCGGCGGTAGCAGTAACAGGCTTCGCCGACGCGCCGTGGACGGCCCCAGGCACCGGCATCCCGCGGGTGGGCCTTGGCGTGGTCATGCTCCTGGTGAGAAGCCCCGGCACGTAGAAGTTGAGCAGCACGCCGTCTCCGCCGCAGCTGCCCCTGCCGCCGCCGCCGCTCCGCCGCGCCCTCTGCTTCGCCGCCTGCTGCCGCTGCTTCTTGGACGCCGCAGTAGCCGCGGTCGGGCGATCGTCCCGCGGCGGCGTCGGGGCGCCGAGGTCCGGCTCCGCGTCGTCCGGCCTGCAGGCGCCGGCCTCGACGAGGTCGGAGAAGGAGAGCTCGCGGTCGTCGGAGTCACCGTCGTCCCCGTCGGGGAAGCGCGCGAGGAGGCCCAGCAGCTCCTCCTCCCGCGCCGACACCTTCCGCCTTGCGCCGCCCACGAGCGCGAGTGCCTCCTTCATGGATCGCCTCTCTCTTTCTCCACCTCTGTCAGCGCGGCGACAGCAGGGAGCGAGCGGCGTGTGTGGTGTTGGTGGCCGCGCGCGCTTTGCTCTCGTGAGAGGTTTTGGGATAGGTCCGTCGATACGACTGGAGGCTAAGGGTGTGCCCGCCGTCGCTTTTGTAGATGGAGGAAGAAGACGTGCGGGCGGTCGGGCGGGTAACTTGAGCTTCGCCTGGCCGCGTTAATAAGCAGAGAAAAGACACGGACCGACGGATGGACGTCTAGAAGGACGGCTAGACGCGACGGGAGTGGCAACTGGGTTCTGAAGAATTGAAGATACGCAGCCGGGCAGCTCTGGAACTGGAATGCCCCGGTCTCCCTTTTCAGTTTCAGAAGCTTCTCTTTTTTTGCTTTTGGGAAAGTTTGCTGTGTGCTGATAATCTGATAACCTGATCAATGTGCTGTATTGTCGTGACTCCGGTTGCTGATGCATCTTTTGTACAGTATTTGTCGTTTTGTTATACTATAACTGTGTCGCTGTGTGTGGCTTTACTATTCACATTCACATTCCGTTTAATATTGCCACTAGAAAAAAAAAATCTAGAGTGAGCTCTTTCATCATTGATTTTTAGTGGGCGTGGTCCAGGGCCGTTCGTGAGAGAGTTTGAGAGGTGCGTTTGCACAGCACAGGGCCCCAATCTTACTCCTACTGTAATACAACTATTATGAGGAGAATCTTTTATGAATATCGCTCTCCAGTATTCTATTCATACGAGAAAATGACAATTTTTCACAAGTCCTACCCACTGAAAAAAAGTATCCAGATGCTTGCTTTACGCGGGTATGGTCTAACAATATTAAATTGCAAAATGTTGACGGGGCTACGGGCCTACGGCATTAAACTAGGCTTTCAGCTTCGTCGTTCGGCAGGATCGTAGGAATGATCGACGTTGATTTTTTTTAATAAACGAATATTAAACTTACATGCAGGTATTACATAGACGGCTGTAGACGTAGTTATTACCTCATTCTAGAGAAGCAATTCTGAATTTAGCTAGATTGATCAAAATTTTTAATTTTGACAAATTTTATAACACAATTTTTTAATATTTACAACTCTAAATAGGAATACTATAAAAATATAGTCATTAATCTAACTGTATCTTTTTAGTACATATATTTCAGTATTTTTTATAGATCTAGTCAAATTTTAAAATACTTTAGATGGAGAGATTACACTGAATGAAAAAACATAATCAGACAATGATTTCTCGTATGCTAGAGTCGAGAATTGTGGAAAAATTATGATTTGTCTTTATTTATTTACACGTCCCATATCTCAGTTGTAAGTAAAACTTAGGGTTAACACTGAGATTTGAACAACACCGACCTTCGACAAAATTGACGATAGGGATTGGCTCCTGGGAGAGTGGAGGTTTTTCACTACAGGAGAAAGAATTGAAGGGCCCTGGGAGTTAGGAGAGCGACGAGAATAAAGTTTAGGCAGTATCATCGTCGGTTGCAACTTACATGATTTTTAGGTAACTCTTCATCATTATTTAGCAATGTCTTTTTTTAAGTAACTTAGCAACGTCTTCTTTTGTGCAACTCTTGAATCAAAATATCTATTTTACTCTTTCAGTCCCAGATTAAATCAACTCCTAGGATGTTTTTAGTATATTTGACCGATTTATATAAAAAAGTAAATATTTATGAAACCAAATAACACACTATGAAATTTTATATCTAATAATGCTAATTTCATGTCATAAATCTGTCTGGTTTTTCTATAATTTTTGACAAAACTAAAATAATGACTTAAGTCATACCTAAAAGTTAATCTGTTCATGAATGAATAGAGTACGAAACACGTTGTATATACCATATGTCAAAGGCTAACTAATATACTCCCTTCGTTCCAAATTATGGTTTAATTTGACTGTTTTAGTACATACATTTTGTTATATATCTAGACATATTATTTATCTAGGTACATAGCAAAATACATATACCAAAAATGTCAAAGTGAACTACAATTTGGAACGGAGTGAGTAGGAATACTATAAAAATGTGCTCATTAGTTCATCTAACAATATCTTTTTAGTACCATCAATTTCAGTATTTTCTATAGATCCAGTCAAATTTTAAAATACTTCTATAAAAATGCATTCTCTTTAGATGGACGTACAATGAATGAAAGAACATAATCATATAATGATTTCTCATATGCTAGAGTCGACAATTGTTGAAATTTTGGCTGAGGTAGAACATACTTTGTCCCATTATTTCAACCTAATTTTTCATATGTAGAGGTCATGAGACTTTTGTAACTTCAAATCAAGAAAATAAAATATCTTCATTTATTTACACGTCTTATATCTCGGTTGCACATAAAACTTAGGGTTAACATGGAGATTTGAACACCTTCGATGAAATTGATAGTAGGGAATGGCTCCTAGGAGAGTGGTGGTTTTTCACTGCAGGGCCTAGGGAAAGAATTAAAGGGCCCTGGAGAAGAAATTGATAGTAGGGATTGGCTCCTTAGGAGAGTGGTGGTTTTTCACTGCAGGGCCTAGAGAAAGAATTGAAGGGCCCTGGGAGGCTGGGAGTAGGAGAGTAATGTGAATAGTTAAATAGTGTTCAGGCAGTATCATCGTCGGATGCAACTTGCATGGTTTTTTTGTAACTCGTTATCATTATTTAGCAACGTCCTGCCTTGTTCTTTTGTGCAACTCTTGAATCAAGTTATCTTTTTTTACTCCTTCAGTCCTTAAATAAACCAATTTCTAGGGATGTCTTGAGTATGGATCGATTTATGTATATACAAAAAAGAGCACAAATATTTATGAAACCAAATAAGCACACTATGATTTTTTATATTTCATAATATTAATTTCATGTCATATATATTTATGATTTTTTCTATAATTTTGATAAAACTAAAATAATGACTTATATCAACTCTAAAATTTAATTTGTTCATGAATAAATGGACGAAGTACCAAACACGTTATATACACCATGTATCAAAGGCTAACTAAGGATATATGTTAGACTAGATCACGGGAATGAACAAGTGCCTGCAACCCATACCGTCCGACGTGGCGGTGATGTACACGTTGCCGGCAACTAATCGAAGCAGGTTCGTTTCATCAAAATTAGAAGATTTTGAAGCAAGGACGGCACACTTAACTATTAGGACGGTTAAGTTAGGTCGTAGAATGGTGTAATTGTTCATCGAGCCATTAGAGTGAGTTTTCCTAGAGTAGCTTCGACAATGATGTACGGATCAGAAAGACAAAGTTCTGATGCTAACGTTCCAACTAACGTCCACTGCTGTCTGTGCATGTCATATGGGACTTGGCACAGTGTGACAGTGGCGCATCAGAGTTCAGAGAGGACAAGGTGTGCACGGTTTCTAGACAACGCGACCCAGCTCGTCTGAATCAGTCCAACGCCCAATTAACGGATCGATGTGCTTGGAGATGGACGTCTCTGAAGAACTGAACGCGCACTTAACGTCAGGTGTCGTTGGATTCTCGACGTGTTTGCGTATACTGGAACCGGAATTGGCTGACAGCTGACACGAGACGAGAATAGAAAACAACAAATGCTTTCTAGAAGAGAAGGCCCTGCCCGTACTACGTTCATTTTTATGGTTACCCGGGGTGATCCCCACCTGAATTTTGTATTGATCGAATGGTGCCTTTGGCACTAGGTTACAGAAATTCTTACATTGCAGCTCTGAAAACACCTACCCAGCCCATACATCGGCAAGGTTCCTGTCCTTCCTATGTAGCCTAAGCGTCCATAGATTGGCATCAGAGATACATGCCCAAAAACGTTTGTTGAAGACTAGTTTCAGACCTGAAGATGACTCTATTTCTACGCTTCCAAAGCTGCCAGCAGCATAGGGCAACAAATGTGTTTAAATGTTTCGGTGCAAGTTTAGCTGGGCAACAAATGTTATGGATGTCTCCCAGCGTGCCAGAGGAGAGATCAATGGGATTAGAAAAGCCGATTGCAGACCAGAAATCCTTTGCAAAAGGGCACCTCCCGTGACCACCTGTTCCGCTGCACTAGGTTTTCTCTGCATGGTTAACGACGTTGTCTACACAATTGTCATTTTGTCAGAGTCGCATGGTCGTCGACGACCCGCACGAAATCCAGCAGTCACGCGAACGCCTAGAACAAAATTCAGGCGCAACGCGGACGCCGAGAACAGGGAGCAGGCACAGGGCCCAAAATTGAAGGATTGAACACAGCGATGAATTTTATGTCAATCGCACTACAAAATGACACTCTCTTTTACAACGCATGTATACGTTGCTATAAGTTTGTATGTGTTGTTGGGGTCTATACCAATGCATAAATATGTGTTACTAAAAGTAACCGTTGTAAGGGTCTTTTGCAACACTTATATATGCGTTGGTAATACTAAAGAATAACTGTTACAAAGTTGCAACGGATATTGTGGACTATGGCAACACTTAAATGTGTTGGTACCAATTAGGGACCAATGACTTATCTAGCTCGTAGCAACACAAATATTTTGATTGCTGCAATGTTTATATATGTGCTGTTACTAGGCACATTTTACTACTCCATACCACAATCATCAATTACAGAAAGAACAAAGTACGTAGTCACATATCTGGGAGACTCAGTATACCACTTATTTATTTATAAAAAAGATTATTCTGTATACTGACAAAAAAAAGGGCACAAAAATATAATTGCATACAATGAACTATACAATTCTCCACTAAAATAAACTATAAATGATTCTTCAACGATGAGTTCCTTGCACAAAAGTCCATCCACTTTAGATTCTGATTATCTGAATCTTTCTTTTGTTTGTAAATTCTTGCGCTTCATTGTTTGATCAGCTGAATTTGGTGTACATGTCCTGCACAAAAATATATAATTGTTAAAAGTACAATGTTTAGAAAAGTTATACGTGTTATGCTGATAGTGAAAAGTAATAACAAACAGACAGCCGTATCTTGCACATATGCCAAATAAAACCATCTATATATTTCATAACTAGCAGAAATATTAAATAACTGACAGTACACAGTATTCTCACATCAGTCAAATTTTGAACATTACCTCCCAAAACAATGCAATAGGAGCTGAAACATGCAAGTGCAACAGAAAAAAGAAAAAAAACAGGAGTTCAGTGTCAATGCTAACTATTTGTACCCAAAGGAAGATAAATGAACAGAGACTAAAATTGAAGTGGTCACAGTTGCATTGTTTTAATTTGCAGGCCATGCCAAGGGTCCCTACGATCCTTGATGTTTAGTTATATTGTAGCAGAAACTGTTGACACTTCAATATTGAGTTTCACCAAAAACAAAGTCTGAACTAATACATCCTTACCAGTGATACCCAAATTAGGTGCATTATGAAAGATGATCTGAATACAAATGAAAAATAACCTAGCAGTTTAGCTCGGTTTCCAGATGACATGGCAATAATCCCGTAACAGCAGAAGGCCTGCATCAAAAGTGTTCTGCTATCATTAATGGATCAGATATAAGTAATCAAATAATTTTTTGAGATGTCTCATGGAATTTCGCTAGTAACCAAATGGCAAATCATGCATCTAGAGGTGACCATGCTAGGAACACTACTGTACTGTTCTTAAATCTTGTTCTGCAATGAAAATATACAAACAATAGAGAAGTTCAGAACATAAGGCCAGAATCCTATGGAACATGCAACATATAGGAAAATCCGTGATCATTGAATCAAGAAAAAAATAGTATAATCAAAGGGTGTTAGTGGTTGGCAATTTGCAGGTCTTTGTCGTCCCTCTGAATCAGTATTACAGTAACAACAGTCAGTAACACACATCTAAAGTTCATTTGGCTCGGAAGGACCATATGCACAAGAGAAATGATACCCAAACATTAAATTTCACTTGGAATAATCCAAGTTCTCGCAACCTGCACAAATGTATTTATCAATTCAGGAAAAATAAAATATAGAAGTTAGTACAGGGACAGTAACACCTTGCTCAGTTCAGGAAAAAATAAATTCAGGTTTCCTTATGTAACACCATGTTCAACAATGGACAGTGAAAGAAAATGACATTTGACTCTACCAACAGAAGGTATTGGTCTCTACTTGAAAACTATACAGTAGAAATTGCACCTAAAGTCAGAGCATTTACTGTAAATTTTCAACTTTTTGTTAGTCAATGTGATGAGAAAAATTCAGATCAATACGGTGAGAAAAAGAAAGGAATTCTTGTAGATATTTGTCAACATTGTTAGTCAAATCTATTCAGATGGAAGGATTGTTGAACACACGCCTGGAAAAAAAACATTGGGGATCTGAATAAGGTGCACCGAAATTCACACATCGATCCATTCTCATATACAGGGAAACGGAGGGGATGGGGATAATACCTCAGGTTTGTGTGCAGATAGGCGAACTACATGCCTGGAGAATAATGGACGGGATTCACATAGCAGATGGGATGAGAATGCGATTAACCTCCTTCAGATCCAACCAAGATGAGGGAGCGCCACTCTGTAGGAAGATGTTGATGCAGATTGGATCGAGATCGCGCTGCACAACCTCCATGGCGCATCGGCGTTGCGGGCCTTTTGTCAGCTTCCGCTGCGGACGACCAGGCCGTGCGGACAGGAGGCTGCGGCGGGATGCGTGTTGGAGCCAGAGATGCGGACAGCGGAGGAGACCAGGCGGCGTTAGTGGCGCTGTGGCAGGGTGCCGGTGTATCACAGAGATGAAGCGGCGGCGGCGGCGGCGGCAGATGCGTGGGATATGCGGGAAGAAATGGTCCTGGGACTTTTGCGGATACTGCGGCCTGGATTGCGAAAAAATTTTAATTAGATGAATAGTATTTTTTTCTTATTTAATAAATATTATTTAATTATAGATTAATTAGATTTAAAAAACTTATCTTATGATTTTAAACTAAACTGTATAATTAGTTATTTTTATTTATATTTAATATTTCATACATGAGTCTAAGAATGAAAAAATTTAACAATCTAAACAAGGGTAGGTTTTTACGCTAGACTTGGATGCGTGGGAGGTGATCGACAGGATAGCAATGCATATGAATTTCCGTTCCAAGGCATGCGTCGCCGAAAGGGGGTTCGTGTTGTAGCGTCGTTAGAGCAACTTTACGAGAGCTAAAACTTTTTATATAGCTAAACATAGCCTACTATCATTGGACGAAACATGTCCAGTGGATTATAGTGACTCTCTAAATTTACTAGCTCTCCAAAGCACATCTATGGATTACTTTTGCTGGTTGAATTTCGAACACGGAACTGTTGGTTTGGTATAAACATGATGATGTGGACATTGTGCTGGTTGTATTTCAAAGGTTGAAGCATTGGATTATCTTTTTGGCAAAAAGAAAGAAACAGGTGCGGGATGAGTTGAAGAAAGAGGAGAGATGCAACCGTGCAAGAAGGGCTCTGAACTGCTGGGGGCTAATAATTAGCCCTGATTTGTTTTTAGGAAAACAGGAGGGGGTGTCTCCTAGGGGTGTCTCTTACTGTGCTTTTATTTAAAACTTGTCGGCTCAAGGGGTATCCAAAACCCATGAATAATAGAAATAATCTCTGATTAAAACCTACGGGAGAACCCACCACGTACAAAACCCAACACTTACGCCAAGTGGTACAGGCCCGGCCTATGAACGGGACATACAAGGCCGAAAAAGCCTCCCACTCGACGGGGCACTCAAATGACGGAAGTCCGCCCGAGCGGACGACCCCCCCTCCCCCGTCGAGTGACGGAACTTGGTGCATACGAACGACCCCCCATCGACTGCCGCTCCAGCCTCGACTCACCTGCCTCCTGTACGGGATCCAGAGCATTTAATGCCCCTTATCAACTCCTGCCTAACTACATGGCTATAACAACATCAAAGTAGCCCAGTACGAGGGTCAAATCCTCTTTTTACCGCTCATCTCCAAAGGAACGGAGAATCGTGCTGCCACTATTTCACCATACCAAGCACTATGCCCCGTCAGGCACTCCCTTGAGACGTGATTATCAACATCCGTACCGTATTTCCCAGAGCTCGGTCCCATCCACAGGGCCTCGACCCCCTCAGCAACTCCTCGATCCAGCTCTAGACGACACCTCAACTACCCCCGCACGTCTCTACAGGGATCCACACGCCCGCAACAGGGACGCAGGTCTTTCAATGATCATCACCGACATCACCATAACGTACCTGATGGACGAAGGCCATGCCCGGCGCACGCCTCTACAGTCACTACAACATGATCGACACCTTCCCCTCGACGTCATTCGTTATGTCAGCAGGAACTACGCCCTAGGGTTTGCTGTACGCCCACGCCTCTCCTTGGTCTATAAAAGGGGACGTCGGGCTTAGTTCTAGGACATCGGATAGCACTCTAAGAAATCTGAGCTTCTAGACAGCAAGGCATAGGCATAGCGCTTCTAGGCTTAGGCATTGCACTCCATCCCTGCTCATCTACGCTCGCTTGTAACCCCCTCATACAAAGCACTTCAGTGTAAGATAATACAACATCCCCCCGCTAGACGTAGGGCCTTCTCTTGGCCGAGCCAGGATAAAAACCGTGTGTTTTTCTATGTTTTTCTTGCATCACCATCTGGATTGAGAGCACGCAGCATTATACTCGTTGGGTTTTTGTCCGCGGGACCAAACACCGACTAAACCTAAACTGTCTTTTTATTAATATCAAATAGAATGGTTAAATGTGAGTTAACAAGAGCTAATGGAGGCTGGTGGAAGCTTTACGTAGACAAATATACGGATGTAAGCCCTAGAGCCATTGCCGCCGCCGTTCTCCCGCCGGCCACCGTAGGTCCCCTTCTCTTCTCATCCGACATCACATCGGGGGTTGAAGGGAGTGGGGATCCATTGTTTTTAATAAGTTTTTCCTATTAGATTGAGTTTTTGAGTTAATATTTTTCCATGCCAAAGTTTTTGGTATTTGTGATTTATCTTCTTCTCCTCCTTTCCGGCGACAATGAAGAACTAGGGAGAACAATTTTAAGATCAATCTTTCTCATTCTTCAGCAGAAAAAAAGAAACCAGAAAGAAGAAGAAGATTCTCAATTCTGCTTACATGAATGTTGGTCGTCGTTAGTTGGGTATCTTTTCTCAGGTCATCTTTTGTTGCTGAGTCTTTGTCTGTGCGGTCATCTATACTGCAAAGTATATAATAGGTTAGGTTATAACGTTGGTTATTATTTATAATCCAGATTGCTTGTAATATCTTAATGTACTATCATATAATATAATTCTTATTTCTTCGAAAAAAGAGCAAATGGAGGCTAAATTGGTGGTTAGAGTCAATTTCCGCGCATGTTTAACTCATTTATATTATGGATTATTAAGTTATAATAACCCTTTGCCCACAAAAAAAGTTATACTAACCCTAAAGGCCTGAGGTTGATTTGCTGCTTGCACGAGCTTGTCCGAGCAGGTATGCACGCCCGATCAAAGGAATACTAATAGTCTTGGAACTTTTGGACTACGGCCCTGTTCGGCCGATGGAAAAACCGGCAGATTTCGGCTAAATCAACAGTATTCTGTGAGAGGAAATAAGCTGAAACAAGCCGAAATATGCCAATTAAACAGGGCCTCCGTCACATTCTTGTAAGCCCATCAAAAGGAAAAGTTGAACCGTCAAGCCTAACGGGCTGAACATGCCCAGCTACCACTACTATTGGCCTATGGAAGCCTGTTGGGCCATACGCTGCCTAACTTAAATTGTATCACCACATTTTTTCTTTTTCTTGTTGTTTTTTTAATTTTTTTTGCTTTGTTCATGATAAGGATTATTTTGTTTATATATACATATATACGGAGAGTATACTCCGTAGCTAACCACACAATACAATATTGTGTAGCCGATATTGTGTAGCCAGACGAGTCCGACGCATCATCCAGGAGCCAGGCCCGTGCGTGCCTGCTGAGTTACTGCCTCCCTAGTCTGGCTCGGCATTAATTCTAGGCAACGCCGTACATGCAACTGAGCAGGATAGGTGGCACAGTAAATTATGGAAAGTCATTAATGTGCGGGCAAATCAGGTTGGACTCATGCACATGAACAGTTACGAGAATGCACATCTATATTGAACTTTTTTCCCAGTTGTTGAACTATGGTAAATACTATATTCAAGGATTTACTAGATTTTGCACTAAGAATTATTTTCCAGAATTTGCACTAAGCATTATTTAAGAGAATTTGTACTACTAATATTTACGAGAATTAAACTGTGAAATATTTAGAAAATTTGCACTAATATATACTTACGAGGATTTGTACTGTAAAAAAATATATTTACGAGAATTTGCACAAAACAATATTTACGAGAATCAAGAATCTGCACTGATAAACATTTACAAGAATTATTTTTACGACAACACTTCCAGTAATTTACAAGAACTTTCACTAATAATATTTACGAGAATTTTACACTAGAATTTACTAGATATGTCAATATAAGTATTAATGAGAATTTCAACAATGAGAATTAATAAGACGACCATGCTGTGAGACGAATCCACAAATATATGTACATGAAGCAATCAATTTCACACAAATTACCGGAAGTACAGTGATTCAATGAAGAACAGAGCAACCGAATTATGCTAAATAAAAATATATGTAGAGTGAATCAATAATCAAATTCTATGGAAGCGATTCCTAAAATCCTATTGCGCACTAGAGCAGCACGCAGCCGTCAATGCCACGACGGCGAGCCCCGGACTGGCCGTCCTCTCCATGGGTTCGTCGTGGATGAGTCGTCGCCCAGATATGCCATGGGAATAGGGCTGCTGGCGCCTGGCGGTACCGTTGGCGGGAGGGCGCCGGCGAGGTCGACGTGGTGGAGGTCCCAGTCGGTCACACGGTGGAGGTTGATGCCGCATGGAGAGTAGGGCCGGCCATGATCTGGCTAGCGGCATGTTGTTCTCTGCTAGGCTGTGCATCCGGGATACGCCGGGACGCCGTGTGCCGAGCCACCCCTGCGGCGCCGGAGATCGGAGGTCGCGAGGCAAATGCGAGCCCATGGGATGGGATCATCGTCGTCTCGATGCCCGAGCACGGCGCCCGCAGCGCCTCGAGGTCCGTCGGCCCAGCGACGGACGAGCCCGGCGTCGCCGACGACACCACGCTATAGAGGAGGCAGGCCACGAGAGATGCGGATTTGTGCGGATCAACGCCGCAGGTGAGCAAAGAGCAGCAGCCACCGCTGCCGGGAGGAAGGCCGCCCCCAGCTCCGACGGGGAATGTCCTGCAGCCGCCGCCACCGTCGACATCGCAGCCTAAAGCAGCTGTTCGCCACTCACCGTGGCGGAGAGAGCTCTGCGTGTGTAGAGAGAGAAAAATAATAGGAAACCACAGAGATGTCGCCAGGCAAGGCAAGAATGAAGGAGCAATAAATCACGGGCATTGAATGAGTGCATGCATGCATCGGCCTGTAGCGAGTCAAAGCTGTGGCGTGAGTTACGGGGGTGAATGGATGAGCCGGATCATGTAGGATGGTGGCGCCGGTAGCTGTCTGGCTCAGCAGTTCTGGTTCGGCTACGGATTTTCATATTCTATAGCCAGCTACAACAAAAAAGTTATATCTATATATATATATATATATAAAAGAATTGGCCAACGAGAGATCGGCAGACCACGCAGAAACGAAGCGAGCCAGCAACCTGCAGCCTAGCATGCAGCCACCACCAGCCTCGAGACCGGTAGCCATGTGGAACCTGCTCCCCATCCTCTTCCTCAGCTCGTCCCTGCTCGTCGCCACGACCAACGCCGACGACCCATGGTACACCGACTGCCCGAGCAACACCAGCTACACGCGCGGCAGCGCGTTCCAGGCCAACCTCGACGCGCTCCTCTCCTCGCTCCCCGCCGCCGCGGCCGCATCCTCCGGGTTCGCCGACAACGTCACCGGCGCTGCGCTCGGCCAGCAGGCGTACGGCCTCGCGCAGTGCCGCGGCGACCTCGACGCGTCGTCGTGCCTCGCGTGCCTCGACGGCTCGGTGCGGCAAATGGCCACCACCTGCCCCGGCCAGAAGCAAGCCATGCTTATCTACGACGGGTGCCTGCTGCGGCACTCCAACGAGAGCTTCTTCCGTGTCGTCGACACTTCGGTGGTTTACTTTGTGTGGAACACCCAGAACGTGACGCCGGCGGAAGAAGCGGCTGGGGAAACGCCGATTCTGATGAGGAACCTCACGGCGAGGGCAGCGTACGCGTCCCCAAGGATGTTCGCTGCTGGAGCAATCCGTCTCACGCCCTACGTGGACCTCTACGGCTTCGCGGAGTGCACGAGGGACCTCACCCCTGATGACTGCGGCCTCTGTCTCAGCCGGGCCTTCGACTTCTTGCCGAACGTTGACGGGAAGATAGGGGGCCGGGTGATCCTCCGGACATGCTCCATCCGATTCGAAGTTTACCCCTTCTACAACCTCTCGTTCGACGTGTCGTCGGTCCCGTTCCCGGCGCGAGTCACGGGAGGCGGGCAGACCGCCAGCGACCACTCTGCCGTGACACAAAGCACCGGTGAGTCAACGCCTCCGGTCTCCTGTCGTCTACCTTTCCTAATTCAGGCGCGTATGCTAGTCCTCACATGCTGCGGCGGTGTCATGAACGTCTGTTTCTTTGACTTATCCTTTCAACGTTGCGAATTTGACCGGACAAAAAACGACAGCATGATTGATGCGAGTTTGCCTTCATTTTAAAAACATGAGATATTTTCCATAAAAAACATGGGTTGCAATTTCTTCCATGAAATATACTCCTATCTTCCATAAGTATATAACTTTCACTATGTACTTAGACATATACATATAGAAAAATTTTATCTAGAAAAGTAAGAACTACTTACAGTTTAGAGCATGCTAGAGTAGTATAGATTAGATATTGACAGACTCACCTCGTTATATTTTGGAATTTGCTACAGCCTGCACACGCATGATTTAAACATGTGGCCTGCAAACACTATTCTAGGAAATAAAATGTTGCACTTGCCAAAAAAAGGAAAAAAAACTTGATAGATTGTTGATGATGGCAGGTCCCATCACCTTCCTCACCACTGCCCTGTCGCGTCAAGCTAGGGTTCGACCAAACCCTAGCTCGCCGCACCGTCACCTTCTTCCCCTCCCCCTCACTGCCGTCTTCTTCTTCAACACCAGTGAACTCGCCCCCGCCTTCTTCTCCATCTCCAGCGAAGATCCCCGCTCTAAACCTGGCCCGCCCGCTAGGGCACCCTAAGCCGCCCACCGCCATTCCCACTACCTGTCCCCCTCCCCCTTTGGCCGGTAATGTAAAGGCTACCGGTAATGGAGAAAAAGGTGGTGCTCGCCGGAACCCTAGAGGAGAGAGGAGATGAGGAGGGGGAGGAGCAGGAGGATGAGGGAACTACCTGGCGGTAGATCTGCCGCCACCACCACCGGATCCTACGGAGTCGTTGCCACGGCGACCATATTCGCTGTGGCACACATGGGCACGGGCGATGTGGAGGCCGTGGGTGCGGGGGACGTGATGGGGGTTTGGTAGAGGAAGAAGAGCACGCCGGCTGCCGGTCACAGATGAGAGGGAGAAGAGAGCCGGAGGTAGAAGATGAAGGGAGCGGCGCATGCGGGCGGCCGGTCATTCACAAGGGAGTTGGGTCTGCGAGTGGTGTGTGGCCGTGTGGGGCTGCGGCACGAGTGGGTCCGAGTGGGAAGGAAGGAGCCTGCAAGCACGTGTGCATGTGTGTCGGGTTCTCAGGTGGGTGCACAGGCGAGTGATTTGCCTGCTGTGAAATATATGAAAAAAGAAAAAAAATTCCAGCTTTGCTGAGTGCCAAGGCACTCGACAAAACTGGGCACTACCACGTAAACAGCACCAGCTTTGCCGAGTGTCGACGCAGGCACTCGGCAAAGGCTGTTTTTTAAAAATAAATAAATAAAAGTTCTTTGCCGAGTGCCTGCCCTGGCGCTCGGCAAAGACTTTTTAAAAAAAATAAAAAATCTTTGCCGACTGCCAAGTCAGCACTCGCAAAGAGGCCATCAGATGACGGTGGCCGCTTCCTTTGCCGAGTGCTGCGTTGGCAGTTGGCAAAGTCCAGGTGGTAGTCGGCAAAGATTTCTTTGCCGAGGCATTCTTTGCCGACAACCCTTTGCCGACTACCCACGTGGAATGCAGTCGGCAAAGGCTTTGCCGACGTTTTTCAGGCCTTTGCCGACGACTTCGCGAACTCAACAAAGGCACTGACTCCGGTAGTGGCACTTTGAAGCTTTAAAAAAAATTAAAACTTTACACACCAATAGTACATCAATAGATGGACATTGTACCAAAATTTGAGATTCAAATAACTTTCGTAAAAATTCATATGAAAAAATAAATTTTACCAATTCTGAATTTTGTCCTGTAGTGACTGAAATTTATTTTTTTATATGAATTTTTACGAAAGTTGTTTGAATCCAAAATTTTAGGACAATATACATCTAGTTTGGTATTATTGGTGTGTAAAGTTTCAATTTTTTTAAAGCTTCTATATATAAATATCTAAACTTTTAAAATAGACTCCGCGGACGCTTATACTCACGGTATTTCCGCGGACGCTTATACTAACGAACAGTGGAGAGCGCCGGGAAATGTGGTGAGGTGGAGCCTGGGAGCGGCGACGCCAGATGGGGCAGATACCTCCAGGCTAGTTTTTCCATAGTTTTTTCAAGTTTCAACCTCCTCTATCAGCATTGGGTGCCTCTCTCGAATGAGATTCGTTAGAGTTATGGGAGCCTTGCTATGTTATTCGTGGCATAGAGTAATCTGTATTCCCTCCCGCTCAATAGTCGCAAAATTATTAGACCAATTTAGTACACAAATTCCTGCTCCGCCGTTTAAAGACGACGATCTTTGTTTTGTATTTGAGTGTCAAACCGTGGTATCTCGCTATGACTCGGCAGCTCTTGTAATTTGAAATTCTATTTTCTCTCAACGAAGAACGTGCATTGCACTGACGCGTTCAAAAAAAAAGATTCGTTAGTGTTCCAACCCTAAAAAAAACCCACTATGCCCTTCTCGATTAGTTTTCTTGGACGGTGTTCGGGAGTTTTTTCGGCAAAGAACGGACGTCAAATCTACATGGCCATCTTGGTGGTCGGCCTTGCCTTGTTTGGGCATTCTCGATGTGGGTTACGGGCTATGCCATGTGTGGCCTCGGGTGTACTATTAGCTCTTACTAGTGTGTGACCTGAATCGAGGCCAATAGTGGGATGCTGATTCTATGGAAATTAAACTATGTTTCGCAATGCCATGAAATTGTCAGGATGTTTATGTTTCTAAGAAGAGTAGGTGGAACTATGGTCTTCATGCATGGCGGACATGCCTTTGGCAATGATTTTGGCAAAGGAGTAGGCCTAATATATAGTCCATCGCATAAACAGCTAGCACCCTCTTTCATGGGTTTTTGGTCAATGTTGACTGAGTTTAGAAGTGAAAGGCTCAAAATCCGTAAAATGTGTAACCCGATCGCTGCCTCATGTGACATCTCTTTTTATCAAATCGCAGCATGTTTTGAAAAAAAGCACACGTGTAGCCGTGTAGCCGTTTGGGTCCAGCGCTTTGCTGACCGTCATATGGAAAATGGAGGATTGATTTAATTCGTCTTCCGAAGCAAATGACTGATCTCCTTAACTCCTTTGAACTTCCAATGACAAATATTGCATGGTTGCAGGAAGAAATCACACAGCCACGACAGCTCTTCTTGTATCGATTCCTGTTGTTGGCACGCTATCGGTTTCGCTGCTAGTTGCTGTCTATCTCTTCAAGAGCAAGAGGAACAGAAAGCCACGCAAGCTTGTGCAGATTGCAAGGGCTGGTAAGTGACGGAACAAGGCTATTTTATCTCATTAATATCTGTTGAGACGGCGTATTGCAACGAACTGGAATATGACTGACTCTTAGATATTTCCATTACCAATAGAACAAGAGGATACAGAAGATATGATAATTTCAGAAGATCTCATGTATGAATTGAGGACCCTAAGAGCTGCCACTGATGATTTTTCAGTAGAAAACAAGCTTGGGGAAGGTGGATTTGGTACAGTATACAAAGTACAGTAATTCTAAACCTGAAAATAAAAAAGAACAAATATTTAACTTGCTTGGCTGATTATCGATGATGATCTATTTCAATGTTCTTCAGGGCACGCTGCAAAACGGGCAAGAGATTGCAGTGAAAAGGCTATCAGCAACTTCGCAGCAAGGACAAGTAGAGATGAAGAACGAGGTCGTCCTGCTGGCGAAGCTGCAACATCGGAACTTGGTGCGCCTGCTGGGCTGCTGCATCGAGGAACATGAGAAGCTCCTCGTCTATGAGTTCCTCACCAACAACAACCTCGCCAAAATCCTTTTCAGTACTTCCCAGTTCATTGAGATGATCATAATCCTGCTCCCCTTCGCTTAAGTGGATTGGATAGGTGGACTAATTTAACCTTTTTGCAGATGCTGCACGGCAGCAAGAGCTGAGCTGGGAAATGAGGCACAAGATAATCAAGGGGATCGGCCGAGGGCTTCTCTACCTCCACGAGGACTCGAGGCTGACCATCATCCACCGGGATCTCAAGGCCAGCAACATCTTGCTGGATGCGAATATGAACCCCAAGATCTCTGACTTCGGCTTAGCCAAACTGTTCAGCATCGACTCCATGGAGGGAAACACCAACCGCATTGCCGGAACATAGTAAGTTCGCCGCTAGCCACCCAGACGCATGCACACTATTTGTGCTCACCTGATATCTATGCTGCGTCTTCGATAATTGCAGCGGATACATGGCGCCGGAGTACGCACAGCACGGCATCTTCTCTGCCAAATCAGACGTTTTCAGCTACGGTGTCCTTGTCCTCGAGATCGTCACCGGCCGGCGCAACACGTGCACATTAGGCTTAGGGCCTTCTGAAGATTTGCTTACCTACGTAAGAAGTATAGCCTTTCGAGGATCCCTTTGATGCTCTGATTTGCAACAGTGCAACACTCTTGTAATGCACAGGTTTGGAGGCACTGGAGCAGCGGGAGCGTGAAGCAGCTGCTAGACGACTACCCGGCGGACGACGAGCCGGGCAGGCAGGAGATGCTGAGATGCATCCACATCGGACTGCTCTGCGTCCAGGAGGATCCGCAGCTCCGGCCCTACATGGCGTCCGTCCTCCTCATGCTTGGAAACTGCATCGTCGCAATGTCGCCGCCAACCAAGCCGGCCTTCGCAGTCCCCGTAGAGAGGCCGATGGAGCCCGTAGGGGAGCCGTCGATCAACAAAGTTTCAGCCTCTGACTTGGAGGCGCGTTGATGGTTACAGGATTATCATAGACGAGGACAAAGTGGATCAGTCAGTTGTGCTCTTTCCATAGAAATCACAGGATTTATTCTTTTTTCTTCCTCAAATTCAAAAGCAAATTAATTAGAGAAGTGTTATGGTTTTTGGGAGGAACAACTCCTACCGAATTTTTTTCGGCCATTGATCTTGAAAAGGATTGCTTAACTGTAATATATAACACACATTACTAGTTTCGGTCCACTCATTTTTTTTATCAGTGGAGCGTTGTCTTTATTCATTTAATGAAACATAGCTACAAATGCCATCGGAGGTTCTAAAACTAAACATGCCTACCTCGTGATAAGTTTATAAAACTTATAGCTAGAAAATGGGCATCAATATTTGAAATCTAGCCTTCGAAGACGAGATCAATGCTTACGAAGTTCTTTATGCTAGACTTTATTTTTCTGGACAATGGTGCCACCCATCTCTTCGCCTTGCACGCTTCAAACCGTATTGGCACAATCATTAGCCAGTCTTGCAACCAGCAAACCACGACACTGGCCAAGGCCAGTCCTTTGCTGAAAGCTATCGCCTCCACCACCCCGCGTCTATGTTTCCTTCCCACAACTTTTGGTACCAAACATCCCGAATTCTTTGAAGACCGTCACGTTCACGTTGATCTTGGCCACTGATCAACGGAGGAGACTACACTCCTCAACTGGTCCTGGCCGAACGTCTACCTTTTTTGATCGCCTAAAAGGACGAGGTGGTCCGACTAGGTGAATGCTCAGAGGCCCCATTTTTTTAGTAGAATAGGCCCTATTTAAAGGCGCCAGACTTACTTATTTGGCCTTCTGTTACTTTAGAGCTCTTAACGTATTAAGTGGCCTATATAAAGACCGATTTCCTTTTGCGGTGAAAAAATAAAAAATTCTTGCTTGTTTAATGTATATGTTGAGTATATATTGTCAAATCACCAACAATATTCACACAAAAAATCATGGTATTTTTATTTTTAGTGAAGGGGCAAAATAGTCCTTTTATAGATCACTTAACACCGTTAAAAGCTCTGAACTAACAGAAGGTTAAATAAGTAAGAAACTTTTATTTTAAGGTTAAATACATAACTTTAAAAAAAAGAGCTAAATAAATAATTAAAGTTTTTTAGGGCTAAATAAATAATTCTCTCGAAGGAACCGGTGAGCTGTCGAGCCCGACGCGCTGAACGTGCCAGGCTACTACTAGTCTATTACTATGGCCTATGGAACGTGCGTGTTGCTGCGTATTTTCTTGGGGGTTTTTAGATTGACTTGGGTTTTTTTTACAATACTGAGGCTTTTTTATTAATGTAACAAGTATAACTTCGGCTCACTTATAAAGCGAAATAAATGAACCAACCGAGGCCTAAAAGAAGAACAATCCAACTAACTAAGGACAAGTCACCGCAAAACCCTGAGGTGGAGGAGGGCAGGCCCCACCGTTGTCGCGTCTGCAAGACCGCCACTTTGTCGAGATGAATTAGGAAAATAAGATTAAATAAAATAGGAATTGAGGATCCGCAGGATCTCTTGATTGTTTAGTGGTCAAGTCCAATCGGAACTATAAATATTTAGAAATTGTAATCGGTCAAAGGCAATAAAAAATGTTATCCCTTATCTCCTCTTTCTCTCTCCTACCCCTGCGGCGCCACTGCCCTCGCTCCTCCCCACACGCAACGCGCCGCCACTGCTCGCCGCGCCACCGCCATCGCTGCCCCCTCCACGAGCCACGCCAGGGCTACCACGTACCCCCTTGTGCATGACTTGTTATAGCTGGTATCGGACGACCGGATCGATCAACGGCATGGAGAACGAACCAGTCAACATCGTCGAGATGCTGCAATCCTTCATCACCACTGTCAACAAGAAAATCGAGTGGATGCACAAGGATTTTTTCACCATCAACGCTCACCTCAAGTAGATCGAGGATATGACGATTCAATCTGCCATCATCACAGATACGCATGAAAGATTGAATGATGAAGCCGTTGTTAATGAACTCACTGCAGAAACAAAGGAGATCATGATTGCCGTCGGCAGAGCTCACCTTAAAAGTAAGATCAGCAAACCCAACTCTTCCGATTCGCCCCTAATCGTCGAAGAGATTTCGCACAATCTCCTACCAATCATGGATCCTGCAACAACCACCACCCTGCAACAGGAAGAGGCGCCTATGGCACCACCACTACTAGAATTGTCCTCACGCCACCAAAAGTTGATAGCCCCAACATCACACCGCTTCTACCAGGACGTACGACGATGATTACACGCATATCAACACCAACGTATGATGAAAAATCAGATCCTAGGCCTTGGATAGTAGACTGTGTATTCTTTTCAACCTGGACCACATGAAGCCATAGGATCAGGTACTTTATGCTGCTTTTCACCTTACTGGCATGGCACAACTTTGGTTCCTAAATTTCCAGAAAGAGAATCGACCAGCAAGTTGGGCATATTTCCAGAATGGTCTCCTCAAGGAATTCGGCCACCTAATGCATCAACCTCAGAATGAGTATGCACCACCAATATTTCAGGGCACATTAGAAGAATACATAAATGATTATTAGGATTACACGCTCGCATCAATCTAGACAACACCCCTCACCAAGTCAGTCTCTTTATTCTAGGATTCCCACCTCGACTACGGGAGTTAGTGCAACATCAATTCCCTCGAGACATGGAAACTGCAATTGATTTAGCTCGGCGAGTACAAACAGCAGCAATATCATACACACCACCACCACCCATTATAATTACCAAGGACCAGCATGAGCAGCATCACAATAAAGAGGAGCAAAACACCAATGCCATACCCTCAACCATCCAAGTTCCAACGGCTTACACCACCTTACAAGACCTTAAGGAAAGAAAAGAGAAATCAAGCACCTCAACAACATCATCAACTAAATCTACTCCACCTACAACACCTAAACAGTTCTCAGCAGATCTTACCGAGGTCCTCCTCAAACTATGCATGGCCAATGGGAATGAACAATCGTTGCAAGTAATCTATGACACCATTACAGTCCAAGTTGTAGCAAATTCTTGGTCCATCAAAGAAGGAGTAATCTACTACAACGACCGCCTTTACATCCCAGCAACCTCCCCACTACTACAAGAAATAATGGAAACAGTCGGTATGACAACCCCTCACCTTATTGCAATTAGGTTTCATTCCACCTCCTCTACATCCCCAGTGCACGCCTTTCCGTCTAGTATCCTCTTGCTTGAGTGATGGCCAACAAAACCCTTACTAGTCGCCACAGTAATTTCTTTGATGATCATGGGCAACAGTTTATCAACATCAAGAATGTTCAAATGCCAATTCATAGAGGAAGCAGCCACCCACTAATATCAACAACCTATGCAGCTAAGGGAGCCACAATGTTCGGGACTATGCTCCATTTAGAAACAGATCAGTATTTTCAAACCCCACATACAGTATGCAGACACTTCAAGGGAACCATACATGCAGGGTAAACACTATCGCTACCAAGGCCATCTACTTCAATGGAAATGGTTCACTTTACAGGGATGATCGCAAAATTTGATATGATAGACGCGATCGGAATTCACCAGAATGAGACAACAGCAAAGTCTACGACTACATCATTTCAGGTTACTTTGACTATTTCCACTATTCATTCATTTTTGCCAGCCACAGCAACAGGGATGACCGCGACACCAATGCCTTGGGACATGTTATAATTCAACTCATGGAGATTCCCTGGGGCAATAAGCAGCCTACATCCAATGTTTCATCATGTCGTCTATTTTAGCGCATTTACGTGCTGAGTGAAAAAGGGGAGTACTATAACAAGTACAACTCCGGCCCACTTGCAAAGCGGAATAAATGGACTAACTAAGGCCTAAAAGGAGAACACCCAACCAACTAAGGACAAGCCACCGCAAAACCCTAAAGAGGAGGAGGGTAGGCGCGCCAGGCGCCGCCGCCGCACCATCCCGCCCCCACCGTTGTTGCGTCTGCAAGGCCGCCACGTTGCCGAGATGAATTAGAAAAATAAGATTAAATAAAATAATTGAGGATCTGTAGGATCTTTTGATTGGTTAGAGGTCAAGTCCAGACGAGGATCAAAGACAATAAATAAAAGGGTTATCCCTTATCTCCTCTCTCTCTCCTACCCCTGTGCCACCGCCGTCCTCCCTCCTCCCCACGCGCGTCGCACTGCCACTGCCCGCCGCGCCGCCGCCATCGCCGCCCCCTCCACGAGCCATGCCAGGGCTGCCACGTGACCCCTATGCACGGCTTGTTATAGTTACATACTTACACTTGATACAAGAACTGGCCAGCGAGAGACCGGCAGGCCACACAGAAGCGAAGGGAGCATCGTCTTCTATCTTTTTTTGAGAATGAACAAAAAGCGAAGGGAGCCAGGCAGCCAGCAACCTGCAGCGTAGCATGCAGTCACCATCCTTGGGACTGGGAGCCATGTGGAACTTGCATCTGCTCCCCATCCTCTACCTCAGCTCGTCCACGCTCATCGTGACGGCCAACGCCGATGACCTATGGTACACCGACTGCCCGAGCAACACGAACTACATGCTCAGCAGCGTGTTCCAGGCCAACCTTGATGCGCTCCTCTCCTCCCTCCTGTTGGGATAGTCCCACATCAGTTAGCCGATGGTGGGTGGCCAACTTATAAGGTGGGGCGATCCTCCCCCAACAGCTCGGGATTTTGGGGTGAGCAGGCCTGTAAGGCCTTGTGGGCTGGGCCAACAGTGGTTATGGGCCCACACACGCTTACTGCATGCTATCCTAGAAAGACACAAGACCTGCCATGGAAGACCACTGCTCGGTTGAGGCTGAGGGCCAAGATCACCGACGTGTGACTAGGGGGTAAGTGCTGGGATCGTCCCACATCGGCTAGCTGATGGTGGGGTGGCCAGTTTATAAGGCGGGGCGGTCCTCGCCCAATAGCTCCGACTTTTTAGGTGAGCAGGCCTGTAAGGCCTTGTGAGCTAGGCCAATAGTGGTTATGGACCCACTAGACGCATCACCTTGTCTCCTCGGCTAGCTCGACGAAGGCGGCTGCGACGTCCACACGAACGATGGCATTCGTCGGATCCGCAACGACAAGGGTCGGTTGATCACCCGCGTTCAGCGCTCGGCGAACCGGCTGTACCTACTGCTTGTGAAGATAGCACGACCGCTCTGCTTAGCTGCACGTGCTAATGATAGTGCGTGGCTGTGGCATGAACGCTATGGCCACCTCCGATTCGACGCCCTTCACAAGCTCGAGTAGCGGGGTATGGTGCACGGGCTACCTCATGTCGAGCACGTCCACTAACTCTGTGCCTACTGTGTCACCACCAAGCTGAAGAGGAGTCTGTTCTCGTCACAGGCGAAGCAGCATGCTAAAGGGCTGCTGGACTTGATCCATGGCGATTTGTGTGGCCCCATCACGCCGGCCACACCCAGCAGTAAACAATATTTTCTTTTTCTTGTGGATGACAAGAGCAGGTACATGTGGGTGGCGTTGCTTGCTGCTAAAAGCGACTGTCGATGAAACATCTTTGGCAGTCTACAACGGGATACCCTGAGGTAGTAGATTGTGGTGAGGGCGCGCTAAGACCTACGATCTAGATGTGAGACACAAGACAAACACACAGGACAAGTAGGGTTTATCCAGGTTCAGGCCGCTCAGAAGCGTAATACCTTACGTCCTGCGTCTCTGCTGCTGTATTGATGAGTACCGGAGTATAATGAGATGAGATGTTGTGTGTTCTAGAGGGTCCTTGCCTGTCTTATATAGTGGGGGGCAAGGTTAGATATCTAGGGTTTCCCTATGGTCGGTTACATTAAGCCGTATCCTTAGAGTACACGACTAGATATAACCGACTAAAACTCCTTGCGTGCCAAGCGGTCATCAGCACCCGTGCAGCTCACCGGCCTAGTCGGCAGTGGACCACGGGCTCCGTCTTGTCGTCCGGCCCACCAATCACGATGATGATGGATCAGCCTTTGTCTTCTGGTCTGGGCCATCTGGACCGAGCAGCCCAAAGTCTGGCTGCGAGGGTATACGGGGTCTATACCCCCACAGCTAGTCCCCCGAGCACCATGTATCTTGAGAGAGTCGCCGTCTTGACCTGTACTGAGCAGTGAAGATGCAGACTGCGTATTGCCGAGCGATGAAGATACCGACCATGTAGTTCCATGCAGTGAACATGCCGACCATGTAGTACCGAGCAGTGAAGATGCCGACCACGCAGTGTCGAGCAGTGAAGCTGCCAACCACGTGACGCTGACCAACACTATCGCTGATCAGTTAGCACCATCTGGGCTTCTCCCAAGCAGTTCGTAAGTCTGCTCCTGACCACAACTCCTGTCAAGGAAGGTGATCTATCAAAAGATGCATGGTGTTCCAAGAAAAAGAAAGAATATTTCCACGTCCTAAGACGTAGGCCCACGTTAACACGTGATATGAAGTATCACTGGGATGCTAACATGAATGATCTGTAGAGGCAAGGGTACCTAACTAGGAACAGAAAATAGGCCCAAGTCACCACGAGGTGACGTGGGCCCATGTAGTCCCCAAGCTCGATAGAAGATAGAGTATGTTGTATTGAGATTTTTAAGAAAAAAGTCAAATAAAACACCAGCTAGACATAGAAAATGCCAAATACCCATTCTAGAACCGAGAACAGAAAATAGGCCTAAGTCACCGCAAGGTGTCGTGGGCCCATGTAGTCCCCAAGCTCGATAGAAGATAGGATATGTTATATTGAGCTTTTTAAGGAAAAGGTCAAAAATAGCATCAACTAATCAAAGCCAGTATTAAAGGACTAGACATATTCCAACTGACTTGTAGTCCCCAAATGTACTCGAGACGAGTCATAGGCTCGATCGGGTCGAGGACACCGAGAACCTATGGTTTGATAAGCACCTCTGGATGACAAATCACCGTGCAGTCCCTAAGTGTGCCCGAGACAAGTCGCAGGCTCGATCGGGTCGAATGTCAAACGACGAGTCGATCCAAAATCCGAAGTATGAACCTATGACCTTCTACTTAGGAAACAGAGCTCAGGCTCGATCGGGTCAAAAGACACCAAGAACCACTGTTCTGGAGACACTTTTGGGTGGCAAGTCGAAAGCGCAGTCCCCAGGTAAGTCCAGGACGGAGCACAGGTTGTGTGGTGCATGACACCAAGCCGAGGCGATGATGACGAGTCTCCGAGCAGCGTGTGGTTGGAAACGAGGCTATGTGGTGCATGACACTGAGCCGAGCGGTGACGACGAGTCCCCAAGCAGCGTGTAGTCAGAGACTAGGCTGTGCAGTGTGTGACACCGAGCCTAGCGATGAATAGTTAGACCAACTGAGCGGTAAACTCAGCCTAACTGGTCGGTGGTGAAATCCATGTGCCAGGTGGTGTGGCAACCTAAACAATGATCCCTGATCCAGTCCCCGAGCGTACGGAGTGTGCTCGGCAACTGAACCTTGTCCTGGAAAATAAACATGAAGAATGATAGTACATGATGTACAAATAATTGATCTAGGCATGCTAAGCAGCTGATAACATTTCTGTCATTTTAGATGTTTGATGTATAGAAAAAAATGATGTCAACAATTAAGTTTTGCCCTCGTCCTCGAAGCGAGCTAACTCCATCAGGTGACTAGGGATGCACTCGTGAACAGCGTAGGACCACCAGGATCACTAGGTACCTAGTACCGTTAGAGAGCGACTGCTAAATCTCCTAGTGCCATGTAGCGCGAAGCTGTAACACATCGTAAGAGGCTTCAAAACAGTGCCTTGTCAAGCCGTTCTCGGCGGGCAAGAAATAAAGTTTAACTGAGACTTATGCAGGGTGTATGTATGACAGATGTGCACGAATATAGAATTGTGATGGGAAAAGAGAACAACAAAGGAAACTTTATTATATATCTGAATAACAAAGACTTGGATACATATCTTATTCTATGGGTAGAAGTGTATGAGGTGGTCGATGTGCCAGGAATTGGACTCCTCGACACCATCCATTGTCTTCAACCGATAGGACATCGGGCGTGTGACAGCCTTGATCCTAAATGGCCCTTCCCATCTGGATGACAGCTTGTGCAGACCATCTGTTTTCTGGATTCGTCGTAACACCATGTTGTCGACCATGAACAGCCTACCCTTGACGTTGCGGTTATAGTAATGACCCACTGACACTAGGTACTTAGCCGTCCGAGCACAGGACTCGAGCGCTATCTCTTCTTTGGTGATGATGTTGATTTCCCTAGCTTCGTCGGAGGCTTCTTCGTTGTAATGCTGGACACGTGGTGAAAGGAGTGCAACCTCGGCTGGTAGGACAACCTCGGATCCAAACACCATGAAGTACGGGGAAACTCTAGTGTTACAACTGGGCTGGGTATGGAGTTCCCAGAACATGGCAGGTAATTCCTTGAGCCACCGACCAGGCTTAAGATCCTTGTCGTCCCGGTATACCCGTTTACGCAGGGTGTCGAGGATCATACCGTTAGCTCACTCCACTTGTCCGTTTGCTCGAGGATGAGCGATGGACACATATTTGACTTTAATGCCATTGTCATCACAAAAGTCAAAAAACTCGTCGCTGGTGAACTAAGAGCCTATCGGTGATAATGGTATTGGGTATGCCAAAATGGTGGATGACATCATCAAGGAACTGTACTGCTTTCTCGAACGAGGCTTTCTTGACGGCTTTGTACTCGATCCATTTGGAAGACTTGTCGATGAGTACGAAAACACATGTGTGTCCACTAGGAGCGTTCTTGAAGGGGCCGATCATGTCGAGTCCCCAGCATGAGAATGGCCAAGCGACCAGGATGGTCTGGAGTTCATGCATAGGGACATGAATCTGCTTGGCAAACATCTGGCAAATTTTGCACCGGCGCATGTAATCTTCTGCGTCAGAGACGGCTGTCGGACAGTAGAACCTTGCTCGGTAGGCTTTGCCGACCAGCGTCCGGGATGCCGCATGGTTACCACAAGTTCCCGCATGAATATCCTTTAGAAGTTTCAAACCCTCTGATTGGGTGATACATTTCTGGTAAATCACAGACCTTGGAGCCTTGCGCATTAGCCCGCTGTTAACCATAAGGTAGGCACAGGCTCTACGGACTAGCTGGGCTTTGATCTTATCCTTCGGGACAAGGTGGTTATTCTTGTATCTGACAAAGGGCTCTCTCCAGCCAGGCTGGGGAGGCACTGCCTGCTCCGTTGATGCATCAACTGGCGACTGCTTGCTACCATCATCAGATCCCTGCTGGCCAGAGTAGCTATCTTCTACCTCTTTTGCTTTGCCGCTGAGTGTCGCTATGAGCTGGCCGGTAGCGGTACTAGGCGCGGGTGCTTCATAAGCCCGATCGGGGATCGAAGGCTTAATCAAATATTCGACAAAAACACCAGGTGGTATCTTGGCTCGGGACAATCCGAGTTTAGACAGTTCGTCAACACCTGTGTTCTCGGTACATGGTATGTGAGTGAACTCCTGTCCGTAGAACTTATTCTCCAGCTTACGGATCTTGGCAACATAGGCATCCATCTTTTCGTTGACCATGTCCCAGTCTTTGTTGACCTGATGGATGACAAGAGTAGAATCTCTGTATACCAAGAGTCATTTAATACCTAGCTTGACTGCAATACAGAGGCCGTGTAGGGCTGCTTCGTACTCGGCCACATTGTTGGACGCCTTGAAGTGTATATGCAAGACGTAGCAGAGTGTGTCTTTGGAAGGAGAGATAAAGTAGACCCCTGCCCCGGTGCCATCGATGTTCAAGGAACCATTGAAATACGTCTTCCAATGGTCGGGAGACGTATCGGCCAGGGGCAAGCTGAGGTCATCCAGCCTGACTGGAGGCGGAGCTCGAGCGGCGACCAGAGTTAGATTTGGTCAGCGTGGGTGATGAGGCTGAGTGTGTGTAGGGCGCTGCTGATGGCGCCCCTAGTCAAGCACAGGTTGTGGTTGACGGCGCCCCACCATAGTGAGAGGCCTGCCTCGGTGAGCAGCCGGTGGCGCTCCTCTGTGGTCGGCAGGTGGTGGTTGTGCCAAAGCCAGATTTGGATCTAGTTGGCGTGGGCCACCAGCTTGGCATGTACATCCTTGCTGGTGTCAAGCATTGCCATCCTGATGGACAGGTGGCGGCCCACAAACCAGGGGCATATTTGGATCTGCGCGACATGGCTAGTTGTCGCGATTGCGCCGACGTGGTCAGACAGGGGTGAGGTCCAAGTACTCTTGATGGAGCCGCGTAGGAGCGAACTCCACGTGCTCGAGGAGCTCAGCCAGACCTGCCCCGTGCTGGTTGATCATGTCGATCAGATCAGAGTTGTCGATGTGCCTCCTTTGATAGCGAGGAAGCCTCCAGTTCACCGCTGACATGGCCATCATCTCTGCCCTCATCATGGGCGACTCAAATGACCCCGGGGGCGGCCCCAAGATCTGGGTTGTTGGAGAAGTGGACGGCGCGGCCGGTGCTAGGGCCAACTGCGTCACAGCCAGAGCTGGGATTGGCTGTGCTGCTCCTGCGAACATGAGGGACGTTGCCACACCGGCGGTCCACGTGAGTGAACTGACAGTGAGGGAGACGCCCGCCTCGAAGTCCATGGAAGCCAGGAATGAAACCATCTGGATCGCCTGCTGATCAGATCGCGCACCCCCTACCTGGCGCGCCATTGTTGATGAAACCTCGTCAGCAATCTACCACGGGATACCCCGAGGTAGTAGATTGTGGTGAGGGCACGCTAAGACCTATGATCTAGATGTGAGACACAAGACGAACACATAGGACAACCAGGGTTTATCCAGGTTCAGGCCGCTCAGAAGCGTAATACCTTACGTCCTGCGTCTTTGTTGCTGTATTGATGAGTACGGGAGTACAATGAGATGAGATGTCATGCGTTTTAGGGGGGTCCTTGCCCGCCTTATATAGTGGGGGGAAAGGTTACATATCTAGGGTTTTCCTATGGTCGGTTACATTGAGCCGTATCCTTGGAGTACACGACTAGATCTAACCGACTAAGACTCCTTGCGTGCCAAGCAGTCTTTGGCACTTGTGCAGCTCACCGGCCTGGTCGGTAGCGGACCACGGCCTCCGTCTTGTCATCCGGCCCACCGATCACGATGATGATGGACCAGTCTTTGTCTTCTGGGTCATCTGGACTAAGCAGCCCAAAGTTTGACTACGAGGGTATACGGGGTCTATACCCCCACAGCGACACCATTGCTGTGATGAAGAAATTCCAAGCGAAGGTGGAGGTGGAGACAGGACGGTGTTTGCATGTACTACGCACTGACAATGGGGGTGAATTCACCTCTGTTGTGTTCGAGGAGCACTGCGCCGAGCACGGGATCGAGCGGCAGCACACGGCGTCGTATACGCCGTAGCAAAATGACATCGTTGAGAGGAGGAACAAGACTGTCGTCACAATGGCGTGTAGTCTGCTGAAGAGCCAAAACATGCCAGCGATGTTCTGGGGCGACGCGGTCGCTACAGCTGTCTTCTTGCTGAACCAGTCGCCCACCAAGGCCGTCGACGGCATGACGCCGTATGAGGCTTGGCATGGCCACATACCAGATGTCAAATTCCTACGCATGTTCGGGTGCGTGGTGTATGTCAAGATGACCAAGCTGCACTTGAAGAAACTCGACGACCGTGGCATTCCAGTTGTCTTCATCGGCTACAAACTAGGCGCCAAGGCGTGGCGCTTCTACGACCCAGCGACGCATCATGCCGTCGTGTCCAGGGACATGGTCTTCGACGAGCCAACGTCCTGGAACTGGAAGGACGAGAGCGAGGAGCTAGACGTTGATGCAGACCTCATCGTGGAGTACCACGAGATGGAGATGGGCACTGAACGTGTTGAGATTGACACAAGTGCAGGCTCATGTGAATCTTTAGCAACACCATGTACAGTAGCAAGCCATGGAGCAACATCACGTACACCAGCAAGCCATGGTGCTCCCATGGCTGGCACATCTGTGATATCAATGCCTACACCTGCAACGCCAGCACCTACGGGTACTCCACTACTCCAGCCAGAGTTCGTCTCGCCACCTCCAAACACGGAGGAATATCTGGACTCCGACAATGATGACGACATCGAGTTGAGGTATCACACCATCGACAACATCCTTGGAGCTGGCCCAGCAACTTCCTTTGCTGCACGTCAGGTAGCTGCTGAGCTCCATCTGTAGATCGAGGAAGAGCCAGCTTCTTTTGCCAAGGCCGAGAAGCACGAGTCCTAGCGTCACGCCATGACCGAGGAGATGGACTCCATCGAGAGCAACAAGACATGGCGTCCGGTGCTACTTCCACCCAGTCACCGGCCGATCGAGTTGAAGTGGGTGTACAAGACGAAGAAGAATGCCGCTGGTGAGGTGATCAAGCACAAGGCGCGGCTCGTCGTGAAGGGTTACGTCCAATGGCAGGGTGTGGACTTCGAGGAGGTCTTTGCACCCGTAGCCCGCATAGAGTCAGTATGGCTGCTTCTTGCACTCGCCGCTCAGGAGGGGTGGGCGGTGCACCACATAGACGTCAAGTCCGCCGCTGGCCAAGAAGACAAGGTGCTGCGTCTAGACAAGGCGCTCTACGGACTTCGTCAGGCACCGCGTGCCTAGAATATCAAGCTCAATGAGACATTGGTGGCGCTCAGGTTCAGCCACAGCGCGTCGGAGCACGCCGTCTACGCTCATGGAAAGGGCGCTTCTCATTTGCTGGTGGGAATCTATGTCGACGACCTCATCATCACCGGGAATGACGCCGGCGAGATCGCCAAGTTCAAGCAAGAGATGAGCGCCAAGTTCAAGATGAGTGATTTGGGCTTACTTTGTTTTTATCTTGGCATTGAGGTGCGTAAAGGTGGCGACGGTATCAAGTTGTCTCAGGCAGCGTATGCATGCAAGGTCCTGGAGCGTGGGGGCATGGCGAGCTGCAATCCGTGCCATACTCCGATGGAGCCCTGCCTGAAGCTATCAAAGGCTAGTATAGCTGCGCCGGTGGACGCCACTGAGTACCAGGGTCTTGTCGGCTGCCTTCGGTATTTGGTGCATACTAGGCCGGACATCGCCTTCGCTGTTGGCTACGTCAGCAGGTTCATGGACAACCCCACCATCGAGCACCTTAACGCGGTTAAGCGAATTCTACGCTACATCGCGGGCACGATCGACTACGGCTGCTACTACAAGAGTGGTGGCAAGGAGCTAAAGCTGCTCGGGTACAGCGACGCCGACATGGGCGACGACATTGATACAAGGAAGACTACCACGGGTGTCCTGTTTTTCCTCGGCTCCTGCCCCGTGACTTGGCAGTCCTAGAAGCAAAAGGTCGTTGCGTTATCATCCTGTGAAGCTGAGTATATTATAGGGACGACAGCGACCTATCAAGGTGTATGGTTGGTGCAGCTGCTTGCAGAGCTGAAGAGCGAGTAGCGCACAACCTCTGCTAAAGATGGATAGCCAATCGGCTATAGCCCTCAGAAATAATCTCGTTTTCCATGTCCGAAATAAACATATAGACGTGAGATATCATTTCATTCGGGAATGTGTTGGAGATGGGAAGATAGATATTGAGCACGTCCGTACTGAGGAGCAGATTGCCGACATACTGACGAAGCCGCTCTCACAAGACCGCTTCTTGAACTGCATGCAAAGCTGGGAGTCGTCAAGATCGGCGAGGAACTTCAAGCTTAGGGGGTGAAATGTAAGCAAGGCAATGTAATCCTGAGTTCCGTTATTATCTTTGCCATAGAGATAGCGTAGAGGTTAGTTTAGAAAGTCTCTATATGGTATATGTACGTATGCTTGCACGTATGGCAAGACTAGCTTGCTGTTATTTTCTTTTTATTAGCTTTCCTATTTTAGAATCAAGACATGTATAAATAGCTACTAATATATTGAGAAAAGCTATAGCGGTTTGCATAGCACTAAAATTACTTGTATCGTGCTTCGTTCTTGTTTGCATGTCATAGATCGTGAACAAGGCACTGCCGCCGGAAAGAGATCTTTTCTAACACCTCCCCGCCGCCGCGGCTACGTTCTCCCTACGCGTCGGCGTGCCTCGCGTGCCTCGACGGCTCGGCGCGGCACATTGCCGCTGCCTGCCCCGGCCAGAAGCAAGCCATGCTCATCTACGACGAGTGCGTGCTGCGGCACTCCAATGAGAGCTTCTTCGGCGTCGCCGACACGTCAGTGATGGTCTAGGCGTGGAAAGCGCAGAACGCGACGCAACCGGAGGAGTTCAGGTCGAGGCGCGCTGATGGGCAACCTCACGGCGAGGGCGGCGTTCGCGTCCCTGCGGATGTTCGCGGCCAGGGCGACCTCCGTGCCGCCCTTCGTGAACATCTTCGGCATGACGCAGTGCACGGGGTACCTCGCCGCCGATGACTGCAATCGTTGCCTCGCCAGCGCCGCAGCGTTCATCCCGAACTGCTGCGATGGGAAGCTGGGCGGCCTGGTCATCTACCGGACCTGCTCCATCCGGTTGCTCGAGGTGTACCAATTCTACAACGTCAAGGCCGCCCAGGAGGCCATGTCGCCGGCCGCCGCCCCAGTTCCCGGAGGTGGGCCAATCAACGGCATTACGGCAGCGACCACTCCGTGCCCGGATTCACACGGTGAGTCAACTGCCAGCGTCTTCGGTCTCTTGTCCTGTCCAGTGTCCACGGTTATGCTACTATTGCCGCGTTAAGCCGTTAACGTGTCCACTGTCCGTAGCGCACACCACTGGTGAGGGAACACTTGCTAACTAGTCTATTATTTTTGGACATTTTCGTTTCAATCTTTTCGTCTTGACTGGGCGCTGTGATTGATGGTTTTTGCAGCTGATAAGTCGGCATATGTTGTGTTTAGTAGCTATGTAATAGTATTTTTCTTTTGTAACAATACAACATCAGCCGTTGACTACTTCTATTTCCAAAACATGATATTTGCTCTCCATTTTTACGCAACAAAAACTTTGATGTTTTCTGTGGCATGGTTAATTCATTTGTGTTGAACTTCTAGAAACATAGCCTTAGGGGCAATGACTGATTTTCCATGGCGACAGACAATAAATGGTTCTAGCCGCTGTAGGAAGTAATCATACAGTGAGGGCAGCTCTTCTTGTGTCAATTTCCGGTCGTTGTGACGTTGTTGGTCCTGCCGCTAGTCACAATCTATCTCTAGGCCTCGTTTAGTTCGTGAAAAAACTTGCACCCGATAAATAATATCATTTTTGTCTTATTTGAAAAATATTGTCCGATCGTGGACCAAGTAGGCTCAAAAGATTCATCTCGTGATTTTGAACTAAACTGTGTAATTAATTATTTTTTTACCTATATTTAATGCTCCATACAAACAGCTAAAGTATTGATGTGATGGAGAGAGAGTAAAAAAATTATAACTTTTGGGGTAAACTAAACGTGGCCCTAGAAGAGAAATAGAAGCCACGCAAGTACGTGCAGGTTGCAAGTATCCGTTAGTGCAAAGAGGTCATAGTGCTAGTTGTTACTGTATGGTTTGAGCACCATATGAGCTGCCATCGACAAATTTTCAGTGAAAAACAAGCTCGACAAAGGTGGATTCGGTGCAGTTTATAAAGTAACTTTAAATACGCGAAAACATCAAAATTAATCTAACTAACCAACTCTAAAGGAAGGCGTTCTTTTGCCCTTAAGAATATATATGCCTCTACACACTGCGCTGTTGATTTGCATTGAGAAGCGTGAACAATACACACACTCTCTCTTCTAGTGCACATATCTCAATGTGGATCTAATGGCACAATGTACGTGTACAGGGCATATGCCCCTACACACCTATCCAAGGTACGCTGTAAGACGTGTAGGAGATTGTAGTGAAGAGGTTGTCAGCGACTTCGTCGCAAGGACTGTTGGAGATGAAGTTGGAGACGAAGAATGAGGTAGTCCTGTTAGCGACGCTCCAATACAGAAATTTAGTGCACTTGCTCGCTACTGTATTGAGGAGCATGAGAGGCTCCTTGTCTATGAGTTCCTCACCAACGTATAACAACCTCGATAAATCCATTTCACATAGGGTGACTAAACTTTAGGAGTTGTATTACGTGATTAAACTTTAGGACCTTTGACCTAGGCACATCATAACGGCTGTCTAATCTCTCGCTATGGTGTGGGCAAGGCTTACACCTAGTTGTGCTCTTGAGGCGACTCGCAGGCGACTTGCTGCCATTCGTCGGCAAACAATGACAACTACTTGCGGTGGTGCAGGGAAAAGTCGAGAAGGGTGAAGTCAGAAGATCTTGTTCCAACAATGTGTACGTTTGGATGACCATTGGATGGATAATCAATGGCGGAGGGAAGCACGCAATAAGTTGCTATGTCACTATAAACTTTTAAACTTTATTAGGCTTTCCTACATTGCCCTCAAATAACTATAGACCGTCGATCTAAAATACTAAATGACATATATTATCTAGAAGGTAATAGGTGAAATAATTTGTGGCTCTATTATTTTGTTTTGGAAAGGAGGCAAAACATGTTGTAATTAGACCTCTATTAGCCAAACTGTTGAACCACCCGATCCTTGTGTGAGGCCACGTGCATACAGTGTTGTGCCGTTGACGTTAACAACTTTGGAAAAAAAACATTTATGTATATTTTCCATGAATCCAACTACTATATGTAATTTAACTTTCGTACATAATGTAAAATGACACTGGCATGTAACCCAACATGATTTTGTAACATTTACTTTATTTGTTGGAACGTGCAAATGAACCAGAAATTTAAATTATTTAAATTTTCAATATGAAAAAAAATAAAGTCGATTCAATTCATAGTATTATTGTATTGCAACATTTTCCTGTTGCAACGTGACCATGCCCAACTATAAGAAACCAATAGCATGTCATGGAAAGTTGATTTCCGGTTCTGAAAATTTCTCTTGCCCAATGGCGTTCCATGAAGTGTGCAGCCGTTTGTTTTTTTTAGATAAAGGTGCAGCCGTTGGTTGCAACCAAAATGAAACAAATCGCATGTACACGTATATACAGAGAAAAGGAAGCAATCTATTCTTTTTATTAATTATTTTATGTTTCTGAATATTCAAGAGCTTGGATTTATTTAAACTCTTACCTGGCCAGTCAGAGTACCGTAGAAAACCTTTTGAAGGTTATCAAATTTCGAAAGTATGTACTGCTGGCCTCTAAAAAAAAGATAAGAAAAGTCGCACCTCTAAAAAAACAAAAGTCGCATTTCTAACTCCGGTGGTTGCAGCAAAATCAAGGCTGGATGGCGATTTATTTATTTATTTTGAGAAACGACTGGATGGCGAAAGTAGCAGTGCATGCGGGGCGGATTGTTAAAGTAGCCCACCAATCTGTCCAGCGGCCGGCCAAGTCCAGTTGACAACACAAGAACCCTACTAGAACCCGCAAGAACTGTCTCTCCCGAACCCCTGCCATCGCACCTGCTGCTCTCGTCCCGTTAGCCGCGCCGGAACGGAACGGTCGAGGCTGGGCGCCGTTAGACACCTTGCATCCACCGATCCAGCACATAACTCTCTGCCCCTGCGCGCGAGAAGAGCAGGGCTGGGCGCATCCACCGGCGCCATCGCCATGCCGTTCTTGAGCCCCCTGGGTGGCGAAGACGTGGACGACTTCTACTTCGGCTACGACGCCGGGTACCACCGCAGCGGCGGCGCGGGCAAGAGCGCCAAGAAGGAGGAGAAGAAGGAGAAGGGCTTCCTCTCCTGCCTCCCCTGCTTCATCCCCTGCTGTACGTATTCCTTCTTATTGCTTGGCTTCAATCACAGCGTTCTTGGTGTTCTTGATTTTCCACCAATTCTTGGCCTCAAACCGATCCCCATGGTTTTCACTGTTTGATTCTCTACTTTCTTGTTTTCCCATGGTTGTCAGCCCCCGGCGCCTCCGACCCCATGGCGCACCGCCGCCTCCTGTCGTCGGACTCAAGCGACAGCGACAACGCGGCCGCCATGGACATCACCGCCGACCTCTCCCGCCTCCGCGAGCGCTACTCCCGCCTGGCCGCCGGCCCGCCCGTCCGGCCCCGCGACGTCCCCGGCCTGGTGGCGCGCCCCGACGACCCGCCGCTCGCCGTGTCCGCGCTCTCCTGGCTCGGCGGGGACCTCCGCCCGTCCTGCATGCTCCTAGGCCTGCTGCCCGCGCTGTTCCCGTCCCTCCCCGCGCACGCCCGCCACGCGCTCTCCGCCGCGGCCCGCCGCCTGAGCGCCCGCGAGGCCGCGCTGGACGGCGAGGTGGCCGAGTACCAGTCCACCTACGCCATGAAGCTGGCGTGCGAGAAGACCAAGGACCGCGTCGCCGAGACCGCCGCCGAGGAGATGTGCAAGATGGCGCGCGCCGCGCGCAGGGCCGACAAGCTGCGGTGGCGCGCCGTGGAGGCCGCCGCCAGGGAGGTGCTCGCGCCGGCGCAGGCCAAGGAGTTCCTCAAGGCTGTCGAGGACGTGTCGGGCAAGGTGGCGCGGCACGGCGCCCGCTGGCACGCGCGCGCCGGGACGCTCACGGTGCCCGTCGAGGCGTTCGAGCGCGTGCGCACCAACGCCAGAGCGGCTGCGGACGATGCCTGGTGAGGTTGGTATGGCAGATTGAGCCATCTTCTTCTGCAGAATTCACCCTGTTCTGGTCATTGATTGGTATGGATTACTATGACTTGGATTGCGTCAGATAGGACGATCAGATGTACCTTTGGTATGGTCACTACAAGGTTAATTGGGTATCATAGCCTGAAAGTCACTTTGCCAATGTGGTTGATATATGTTGTGCGCAGGATGGTTGCAATGCGATGGTTTAGTTGCTTCAGATATGTTCAGCCATTTGTTTCTGTAAACTGGGTTTGTGTTTTTCCATTTACTAAATGATACCCCGCACCAGGTGCCGTAGAACTTTGTGAAGAAATTTGGGGTAAATTTCAGATGAACATATGTGAAGTAAAACAACAGGGGAGAGATTGAGGGAAATTTCATGTAAACAATGGAGTAGATAGCAATTACAGTACAAAACCAAAGTGCACGCATGGTTTTATTAACAGGCAGCACAGTTGTAACCAGCTTGCGAGTAACTGACCACGTGAAATTGTGAGCTTCAATGCTGACACTACTGAAATATGAAGTTGTGGCAGTGATAATTCTCATCTTTTTTCAGAATGAGCATCACTCTTCTCTACATGCAGAGAGAAATAACCTAGCCTCAATGCCCCCAATGTTGTAGAATTGCTGGCTTCTTCCTGATTCCCAGATTTTAGCTCAAAATCTCAAAACATGGAAGACAGTGATCCATCTTAAGTGACTGCCGAAAAGTAGGATGTTGCGAGGAAAAAAATGGTAGTTTATCAAGGTCAACATTATTTCGGCTTGGTCATTTTCTTTTGTCAGCATGACGCTATCACCTACTGGAGCTATGGTAGCTTGGTGAGCGTGGTTAGTTATCATTATTTGAACATGCTTGGTTTGAATTGAAAGTGAACTACGTACTTAATTAGGTGTTTTAGCGGCTTAGCGCTCTTTGCTTGGTTTCATATTGCTACGTAAAAATGATGCTTATATATTCCAATGTGGCTAAAACAGTATATTGCTAAGATATACGAGGCAGATTTTTTTTTTGACGGTAACTTCGGGGGGGGATCAAAGGGGATCCCCACCTGCATTTTCTCACATTTTCATTTCACAGTTGCCTGGGAAGATTCCAGTTGGTGAAACGGCCGGGCAAAAGCGCATCCGGGTCTCATGTGTTACAGAGGAATGAAGGGGTGGGGTTTAGATTACATAATCAAGGCATTGCTCCAATACCTAGCTAACACTACATCCTTCCTTGGGATCCTGCACATCTAGTCGTTCAGAGCTTCCTTGCAAGCAGCGGTGAGGCGGCCGATGCTGGGGGGGAGCCCGTTGAAGACTATGTCATTGCGGTGCTTCCAGATCTCCCAACAAAGCAACAAGAGGAGAGGAGGTAGAACCTGTTTGGGGACGTGAGGAGGCGGTTGGGTCTGCCATAGCTCGCGGACCTTGGCTATGCCCCCGGGTGACCAGCCAATTGATGTCCAGAAGGACCGGATGAATGAGCATTCGGAGATGATATGGTCAGCCGTCTCCTCGCCCATATTGCACAGTTCGCACTTGGCGTCATCGATGATGTGTTTGAGAGCGAGAGAGGAGCAACACTGGATCCTATCCTTGGTGAGGAGCCACCCGAAGAATTTCACCCTGGGAGCGACGAAGTTCTTCCAGACGAAGCTGAAGGCTGGGTAGGCATGCTCACCTTGCACTGAAGTTTTGTAGATGAGTCCGGTGATGAGGCGATGGGAGTCGTCCTCAAAGAAACAGGTGTGTTCATATTTGTCATGGCTGAGGGTCACTTGGAGAAGCAGATCGGAGAGCTGCGCGAGTTCTGTGGCAGCTTGAGCGGTGCGCTTCCGTCGGAACAGGCTCCTCAGATCAGGGGTGAGCACGACGTCGCGCACTGATGTGTGTTTGCTGTCGAAGTGGGAGAGTAGCGCAGGTAGAAGAGCGGCTAGGGGTTTATCACCCAGCCACACGTCATGCCAGAAATAAGTGTCTTCCCCGTCGCCTACCTCAACCTTAGTGATGAGCTGGTAGGCGGGGAGCAGCTGCTGCAGGGCCGTCCAGTGGGTGTCGTGGAGGTCCATGGACAAATCAGACAGGTTAACCCGCTGGGACACCCACGATGCCCACGTCGAGTCACCTGGGTAGTGTAGCCGGTGGAGGAGTTTGAGGAGCAAGCATGCATTGCGTGTGTCCAGTGAGACAATGCCCAACCCACCGTCTTCTTTGTCTTTGCACACCTCTTCCCATGCGATTAAGCACCGAGCGTCGGACGCCATGTCCGTCCCAGTCCATAGGAACGCGTGGCGGCGAGCGTCCAGCTTCTTGATCACGCCAGGGGGGAGCAGGGGCGCGCCCATGGCATATGTGGGAGCCCGTCGAGGACGGCGTTAATCAGCACCACCCTCCTGGTCGTGCTCAGGAGCAGCGCCTTCTAGGATGCCAGGTACCGGTCGACTCTAGCGATTAGAGGGTCAAAGGCAGACAGGGGCAGCTTGACATTGGAGAGAGGCAAGCCCAGGTAGGTTTGGGGGAAGCTCCCTTCCTAGCACTAGAGCAGAGACAAGAAATTCTGCAGGTCTTGGGGGCAGACATGCATCGGGGTGATAGTGCTCTTGCCATAGTTGATCACTAGGCCAGTGCACGCCGAGAACACCTCCAAGACGCGTTTTAGGTGGATCATCGTCTCCATGTCTGCCTGGAGCAAAATGATGGTGTCGTCCGCATATTGGAGGATGGGCGCCCTTCCGTCGACGAGGGGATGCTTGATCGCCCCATCTACTTTGACGAGCTGCTGAAGGATGTCTGCGACGAGGATGAAGAGGTAGGGGGACAGGGCGTCGCCTTGCCGGAGGCCGTGCTTGCAGCTGATCCACGGCCCAGCGATGCCGTTCACCAGAACCGCCGACTTGGATGTGGCGAGGAGTTCGCGCATCCAATCGCGCCACCTGGTGGGGAAGCCTCGCACCTCCAGGAGCCGCAGGAGGCTTGCCCAGTTGATGGAGTCAAAGGCCTTGGTGAAGTCCAGTTTTAGCACCAGAGTGGGGGCGCAGCGCTTGTGGCAGCACTGGACAAGCTCGAGGCCAGAACGAAGTTCTCCAAGATGGACCGCCCTCGAACAAAACCGGTTTGGTCGGGGTCGACGAGGCGTGCGATCTGGTGCTGGAGCCTGGTGGTCAGTAGCTTGGTGACGATTTTGACAGGGCAGTTCTGTAGGGACACCGGTCGGTAGGCAGACGGTGTCATGGCGGTCAGTGTCTTAGGGATTCGGACTATGAGCGCCCTGTTGATGCGCTCGAGGTCCGCCCTCCCACTGTGGAACTCCTCCAGGAACGCCATGATGTCGGCCCGGATCGTCGCCCAGGCTGTTTTGTAGAAGCCTGGCCCGATGCCGTCAGGCCCTGGCACGCTGTCCGTCGCCATAGCTTTGCTCGCCGCCCGGGCCTCCGCTTCGGAGAAGGGGGGCGACCAGGGGCTCGGGGTCTGCTACGGGGGGCTCCGTCGTAGAGCCGGTCAAGGTCAAAATCCCAGGTCACCGCGCACTCCCCGCCTAGGATGTTGGTGTAGTAGGCGGTGAGCGCGACAACTTTGTCGTCGTGGCTGATCAGAAGGGTGTCGTCGATGTCGAGAGCGCGAATGGCGTTCCGTCGCATCCGGCATGAGGCTCGGGCGTGGAAGAACTTGGTGTTTTCATCTCCCTCATGCAGCGTCTGGAACTTCCCCCGCTGCTTCTAGATCGCAGCACGCTGCGCTATGAGGAGGTTGACGCGCTCCCGGCATCGGTCTCGCAGCGCCCGCTCATCTGCACACAACGTCCTGCTCTCCTCGTACAAGTCGAGCAACTGGACAATGAAAGAGGCATTGTTAAGGTCTGCGGGCTTGGTGCAGTGGGTTTTTGACCAAGCCTTTGCCACATGTCAGAAGGCTTTGATCCGCCCCACCAGTCCACCGGTCGTGTCCGCCATAGCCGAAGCACCAGACCAGGCAGGGAGGGTGGAGGAGAGGAAAGCGGGGTGTTTGAGCCAGGTGTTTTCGAAGAAGAAACGTGAGGGTTTAGGAATGGATCTGGGTGCAGTAAGGACCAGGGGTATTTGGTCCGAGGTGGGACCAAACCTGGAGCAAAGGCTGGCACAGGGGAAGAGTTGGGCAAAGTCGGCGTTGACAAGGGCTTTGTCGAGCCGAGCGAGGGTGGGATCCTCATGCTTGTTAGACCAGTCGAGGAGGGGGAGCTCAAGGAGGGCGAGTCGGTCGATGGACGCATTGAATTTATCTACCAGGGCACGGTTGAAGTTGGCAGTGTTCTTGTCGTTGCGGGAGCGAGGGAGATTGAAGTCCCCGAAAAGCAGCCAATGGGCGTCAGCTCGCTGGGGGAGGGTGTCTAGCTCGGCGAGGAAGTCGTCAGTTTCGGAGTGGTTGAAGGGGGCGTAGACATTGGTGATCGTGAAGGAGTGAGTGGAGGAGGTAGAGGAGAAGCAAAGCGAGAGGGTGTGATCGGTGTGGTGGGGATTAGAAGCGGTGAGGACACGGGGATCCCAGGCAAGGACCATGCCGCCACGGGCACCATTGGCAGGGGTGAACTGAAAATCCAAGAGGTAGGAAGGGAGGAACGAATTGAGGCTGCGGTGGTCGATAAGCTGGAGCTTAGTCTCTTGGAGGCAGACAACATGAGGATGGGAGACGGAGACGGCGTCTCGAACTGCGTCTCGTTTTGGTTTTTGGCAAAGACCTTGAACGTTCCAAGACAAGAACAAAAACAAAAGTCTAGCATTGTTCCGATTCATGGGCAAACGATTACAGCTCCAAACTTAAATAGAAACAAAAGAGTGGGACAGACGCCTCCGCCGTACCAGACGCAGCCAGAGCGGGCAGCCAAAAAATCCTACATAGTCGCAGGGGAGGAGCTACGGAGACTACTGGAGGCCTCGGAGAAGAGCAAAAGCCGAGGTCAGGCATGCTTGGAGGGCCGCGTGATCATGGAGCCACGACGGAGCTCCCCTCTGCCACTGCGACCGCGCCCGGCCCACTGTAGTCCACGCCCGCCGCCTTGGCGAGCCGCTTGAGGTCGAGGGCGCCAAGGGGGTTGCTGCGCTTTAGCAGCTTCCACCCCTTGACCTGCTTCTTGAGGGCCGAGGAGCAGGAGGCGAGACTGTTGTGCAGGGCCTTGAGGCGCGTGGCCTTAGAGGCCACCGGCAGGTAGGTGTCCGGCTCGAGCTGGGCGAGGCGGGCACTGGCGCACTGAGGGACAGAGTAGCGGGGACGGCGCCCACGGCCACGATGGGCAGGAGGAGCGTGATCGGCAACAGACGACGGCGGCGGGGTGGACGGGCCGTGGACCTCCTCGATCTCGCTGACCCCCGTCTCACCAGCCCAAGGAAGGAGCGGTGGCAGCGCAGGAGCGTCAGGTGCCCTGCCAGGACTGAAAACAGAAGAGGAAAGGATGATGGAATGGAAAGGAAAAAGGAGTGGGAAAACCAGCGGAGAGGAGGATGGGATTTCGAACCGCAGGTAAAAGTAGTCGTATCCAGGGTGGAAGACAGGGCCGCCGAACACTCCTCGGGGCCCAACAGGGGCGCCCTGGACAACCGGGGCAAACGCCATGGGCGGCACCACCCTTCCGCCAGCAGCATTCCCACCCTCCCCGTTACCAGGGGGCGGCGGGCGGCGGAAGTAGGGGCGCAGGTTGCCGTTGTCGTTGATCTGCTCTACCCGCGGCCAGGTGTGGAGGACGGAGAAGGTGAAAGTGATGTCATCGGTGTCCCCCTTGGTGCCCTTGCCCGGGTTCTCGAACGTGATGCGGTCCTTGAACCTAGCAGGCTTGGACCGGGCAACCACCACCCTGAGCGCGGAGTAGTCGTCGTCGAGGAGGCACTCCGGGTCGATCTCCACGACGGTGCCGATCTTGCGGAACCCGGTGGATCCCAGCAGGGTGCCAGTGCTCCCCCGGGAAGTCCTTGGCCTAGACCGCCACCAGCCACTCCTGGCGGACAGCGACGCGGTTCGGGGTGCTCTCCCCGCGCTCAAGGGTGAGGGTGGCACCACAGTGCTGGATTGGGCCCGGGTGGGCCACCGCGGCACGCGCCTCCTTGTTGTCGAACTTGAGCATCATGTGGCCGTGGGAGGAGGGGATGAGGCAGTAGTAGGCGCCCGGGGCGGCAGCATGCAAGGAGGAGTGGAGGAAGGAGGCCGGAGCATCGACCACACTGGCAATGTGGGCGAACGCCGTGCGCTCCACCCTGCTCATGTCTCCCTCCGGCATGTAGAGGGGTTCGTCGCTGTCGCTGTCCTCCTCGACAGAGGCCGGGGTGAGGGAGCGGAACAAGGACCCGTAGCTATCCACCTCCTCCGCCTCCTCCGAGGTAGCTGTGCCGTCGATGGAGAGGTTAGGGACAGTAGGCAGCTCGCTGGAGCTGGCCCCGGCATCGGAGGCCGGGGGAGCGCCTCCGGGTGTGGTCGCGTTCCCCGCATCGAGGGACAGGCCGCCGTCGCTACCGGCAATGGAGGAGATGACCGGCGCCAGGATGGAGCAGGGGGAGCCGGTGAAGGGGAGGAAGGCAGATCTCCCCGAGACGGGGAAGACAAGAGGGGTGGCGGAGGGGGAGGAGATGGGGAGGTGGGGGTGGGGAGCTCGAAGAAGGGGGAGAAGAGAGGCATGGCGCGGCGAGGGTAGGGGGTGGCAGGGCGCGGCGGCCAGGATGCGGAGCAGCAGTGGTGCTCCATATAGCCGATATCGCCACACCTCCGGCACCGGATAGGCTCACGACAGGAGGAGATGTGGTGGTCACGACTGAAGCAACACAAGCAGGAGTTGGGGTGAGGGTGAAAGCGACGGGGAGGTGGGCGTGGCTTTAAGGGAGCCAGAGGCCGGGGCAGAGAGGAGGGCGTCCTTGTAGGAGAGGGCACAGGTGGCACCGCCACGGCCGGCACAGAGGCCAAGGCCATCGCCAGTCAAGGCAAGTTTATCCCTGCCGCTGGGTTTTGCAGGAGCAGGCAGTGAAGAGAGGGAGGAGGTAGTGTAGGGGGTACAAGGCAGATATAGTAGTGTCTAGTAGTCCAAAGCCACCATTTTACATCATGCTAGTCTTATTGGATCGTTTTTCCCCCGTTATATCGTGGTTACACAACGGCACAAATTAAATCTACTTTAAACATAAATACTACTCCGGTAATTCAAAAATCATACTTCAAAGAAATTGAACCTAAAACATCAACTGATCCACATCGTCCATGTTGCAGATTCATTATCGCGGCTCCGAGTCAGAAATGGAGGCGTCGTTAATGGAGTGGCCTCGAGATGCTGCTGCCACATCCATCCGGCCCTGGTGAGCCGCGGTCCTGACCGTTGTTGTTCCATGGCCGGGCACCGCGTAGGCTGGCGCGGCGGGCGCCGGCAGCGTGATGGAGCGGCTGTTGAGCATGACGACGACCGACGCCATGCTGGGGTGGAGGTGGGGATCCTCCTGGACGCAGAGCAGACCAACGTGGATGCACCGCAGCATCTCCTGCGGCCGGCGCCCCTCCTCGGGGCACCCCTCCAGCAGCGGCTGCACGCTCCCACAGCTCCAGTGCCTCCAAACCTGCTCATCGTGGCACCATGCATAACGATAAGGATACAAAGAAAAAAACAGAGGTTGTTCTAGCTATCGATGTATCATGACAGTAAGTACATAGGTAAGGAGATCTTCAGAAGGTCCGGAAGCATGCATGTACGAGTTGCGCCTGCCGGTGACCATCTCGAGGACAAGGACTCCGTAGCTGAAGACGTCCGATTTGGCCGAGAAGATGCCGTGCAGTGCGTACTCCGGCGACATGTATCCGCTGCAATTCGGAAACACACGGAGGAAACGTTCAGACGTTCAGCATGGATTCGTCACAATGCATTTTGGAGATTGGAGGCACCAAATTATTGTTTGCTTACTATGTTCCAGCAATGCGGCTCGTGTTTCCCACGCTGGAGTCGATGTTGAAGAGCTTGGCCAAGCCAAAGTCGGAGATCTTGGGGTTCATGTCTGCGTCCAGAAGGATGTTGCTGGCCTTGAGGTCTCGGTGGATGATGGTCAGCCTCGAGTCCTCATGGAGGTAGAGGAGCCCTCGGCCGATCCCCTCGATGATCCTCTGCCTTAGTCCCCAACCCAGTTCCTGACGCCGTGCAGGATCTGCAAGTTGATTTTATTAACGAATGTCCTGCAGGTGACCTAACCGAAGTGCAATGACAGTGTCTGAATGAAGCAATCACCGAAGAGGATTTTGTCGAGGCTGTTGTTGCTGAGGAACTCGTAGACGAGGAGCCTCTCGTGTTCCTCGATGCGGCAGCCGAGCAGGCGCACCAAGTTCCGATGTTGCAGCTTTGCCAACAGGACCACCTCGTTCTTCATCTCCACCTGTCCTTGCTGCGAGGTTGCTGATAGCCTCTTCACTGCAATCTCCTGCCCGTCTTGCAGCGTGCCCTGGACAGGCAGAGCATTGCAATCAGATCAAAATCAAGCGCTTATGAGCTGACTAGTGGGATCAATTTTGATGTTCCTGTGTTATAGTTACTTTGTAAACTGGCCCAAAACCGCCTTCCCCGAGTTTATTTTCTTCTGAAAAGTTGTCCGTGGCAACTCTTAGGGTGCTCAAATCATAGAGGAGAAACTCTGTGCTTCTCATGTCTTCTTCATCTTCGTATCCTGTTCATGGAAAGGGAATTCGAAAAACTCAAACCTGAATGTGACACCACGCTATTCTTCTTCAAATCAAATGCAATAATGACATCGTTCAGCACTTACCGGTGCTTGCAACCTGCACATGCTTGTGCAGTTTTCTGTTCCTCTTGCAGAGGAAGACGAAGACAGCAAGTAGCAGCAGCGTTGCTACAGCGACAGGAATTGCCACGAGAAGAGCTGTCCGGACCGTGTGATTGCTCCCTGCACAGACCGCGACGTTCGTCCAAATTTCAGCGCAGAAGCTATTTCAAAGTCTGGTTCCAAGTACTAAAAAGTCAAGCACGTTTTTATTCTACCCTTTTCAAAAGAATGGGTGGAAACAATTCAATCGACTCTAGTCAAGACACCAGCAAGTCCAGAAGAGCAACGGCACCGGCTCGCTGCATGGGTGATGGACACGTTAGTGCGCCGCGCCAGCAGTAGAGTTCCGACTTCAGACTTCAGAACAACACCGACACCGTCAACTACCAAACATCAAACGCGTAAGCCGCGGTAAGCCTATGGAGAACATTCCCTAAGGAAAATGACAGGACTACGAATTACGTCCTCACTGCGCTTACTTCCTGCAGGGCTAGAACCATTCAACGATTGTCGCCGTGGAAAATTCTACGAGAGCAGTCATTGTGTCTAGGTCCTGATTAGATCCTATGAATTGAAATATCTAGAAAGTTGTTTTATTTTATTATTAGATTAATTTTCTAATTCTTCTGAATTTATGCGAATGAAACAGGGAGGCTCCTGAGTTTCGGCCTGCGTGTTGTTGCAACCCGTCTCGCGGGTTTGTGTTACGTTGTGTGGTTTGATGGGGAGGATGTCTGCTTCTTGCTGTAGTAGTAGTTGGTGGTGTCATGTGTTGTGCTTGTTGTCACTCTCTCTGTGGTCGTGTTGCGTTCTATTTGCCGGTCTTTGTCACTTTTTCTTAATGAAAAAGACACGTGAAATCGTGTTTGAGGAAAAAAACAGTGAGGCTACGTTTCTAGAAATTCCCACACTGCTGAAATTTATATGTAGCACAGAAAATATCAGGAACAAATGTCATGTTTTGGAAAAGAAGTCCGCCGGCGGAGTTAACTTTCAATTAGGTTGCCATTTCTGTCCAGTCAAGACGCAAAGATTGAAACGAAAAAGCCCAAAAACAAGAAAGTAACAAGTGGTCCCTCGACACAAGTGGAGTGTGTGCTACGACAGTGGACACGTTAACGGCTTAACGCGGCAATAGTAGAAAACGTTGACGGGACTAGAGACCGAAGACGTTGGCCGTTGACTCACCGGTGTTTCCGGGCGCGGAGTGGTCGCTGCCATTGATCGGCCCGCCTCCGGGAACCGGGGCGGCGGCCGGCGACATGGCCACATGGGCGGCCTGGACGTTGTAGAACGGGTACACCTCGAACCGGATGGAGCAGCTCCGGGCGATGACCCGGCCGCCCTGCTTCCCGTCGCAGCAGTTCGGGATGAACGCGACGGCGCCGACGAGGCAGCGGTTGCAGTCATCGGCGGCGAGGTCCCGCGTGCACTGCGCCATGCCGAAGATGTTAACGAAGGGCGGGACGGCAGCCTCCCCGGCCGCGAACATCCGCGGGGACGCGAACGCCGCCCTCGCCGAGCCGAGGTTGCCCATCCGCGGGGACGCTTGGCAAGAAGCCCGTCGGTCTCGACAGCTCACCATTTCACATGGACCCTGTGACGGCGACGTCGCCAACGGAAACCGCTGCTCGAGCGATCGCTGAAGAGTGATGGACACGGTAGTGCGCCGCGGCAGCAGCAGAGTTCAGAGCCACAGCGTCAGGGGGCGAATCTAGAGTATATTACTGGGGTCAGCTGACCCCGATAGCTTTTGTTAATCCTTTGTAGATTACTTCACTAGCTTTCTCTGATGATGACCTCGATGACTCTATTTTCTAGATTCGCGCTGGCGTCAATTATGAAACGCGTAAGCGTAAGGAAAGTGAAAGGACTGGAGACCTGTTAGGCGCCTGACATCAGGGAAGGAAGCGTGCCGGATCAAGAACAAAGTGGCAAAGGTGGGGTAAGCTGGGCCAGTGCTGGGCCGAGAAGCCGGCCCATTTTTACTTTCATGTCGCTTCGAACCGGCCTGCGCGCCTCATGGCTATAAAGCCGTGTAACGGCTGTCGCGGTGGAGTAACGGATGAAGGAACCTGTAACCTGTTCGTCTGAACATTTCGTCCGAATCCCTAATCCACATGCTATTCATGCTGTTCCCAACCCTTCTTCTCCAACTCCTCTCCCGATTCCGGTTATCCAGAACCTTCGTTCTTTGGCTATCGGTTACATAACAAGACCTTGGACTCAAATTTTTTTCCTAGGCCCGACTGGTCTCGGGTACACGATGCGGGTGCCTTGCCTGCGTCGCAGCAGTTTGGGATGAACGAGACGGCGCCTGCGAGGCAGCGGTTGCAGTCGTCGCTGGCGATTTCCAGCGTGCACTGCGCCATGCCGTAGACATTCACAAAGGGCGTTACCGCGGCGGAGCCGAACGCGAACACCGCGGGGAAGCGTACGTTGCCTACGAGCGCGCCGAGCCGCGCCGTGAACTGCTCCTGCTGCATCGCGTTATGCGGGCTCGCCAACCAGACCACCACCGACGCGTCGACGGCGCCGAAAAAGCTGGCATTGGAGTGCTGCAGCTGGCCCGCGTCGTAGATGGGCGTGGGCCGCGTGGCGCTCTTCTGGCCAGGGCACACCCTAGCCATGTCCTGCGTCGAGCCGTCGAGGAACGCGCAGCAGTCCGACGCGTTCACGTCGGCGCGGCACTGCGCGAGGCCGTACGCCTGGTCGGGCGCGGCGCCCGTGGTGTTTGTGGCGAACTCCGTGGACGCGGCAGCGGCGGCGGGGAGCGAGGCGAGAAGGGCGACGAGATTGGCCTTGAACACGCTGTCGCGCGTGTAGTTCATGTTGTTCGCCTGTGAAGAATGGGTCGTCTGTGTTGGCTACTGTTGCGAGGAGAGACCAGTAGAGGGGCATAGGTGCATGGATCCCGGCGCTACGTGAAAAATGATTTATAAGAGCCAGACCCTGTTACTGCAGGGACGTCTTATGATTAAACCGCGGCGATAATAGGTTGGACGGGCACCAGCAAACCAGACGCCCCTACAGATAGCACTGTAAGGGCGGCTGATGTTTTTAGGTGCCCCTATAAATAGGGCTGATTTTTAATGATTGCTGTATCGGTAGCCACCCCTACAATTGACTTAGTCAAACTTGATCAAACTTAGTGAAATGATATACTAAATTATCTCAAATGAAAAACTTTTGAATACCAAGTTTGTATAGCTCATCAAGATCTACATTTGTTACATAGTTTATTTTTGTATTTGAGAAAGTGTTAGTAAACACTAGTCGCATGTTTTTAAAATCAAGATTTGATTTGGTTAAACTTGATGAAATGAGACACTAAATTACCTCAAATAAAAAACTTTTAAATACTAGGATTGTAAAAAATATTAAGATATACATTTGTCATATAGTTCATTTTTGCATTTGAGAAACTTTTGGTAAACATTACTCATATTTTTTTTAAAACCCAAGGTTTGACTTGGTCAAATGGTCAATTGAGCCACTAAATAACCTCAAATGAAAATATTTTGAATAATATGTTTGTAGAACTCATCAAGATCTATATTTGCTACATAAGTCATTTCTGCTTTTGAGAAAGTGTTAGTAAACACTAGTCATATGTTTTAAAATCTAAAATTTGGCTTGGTCAAACTTGGTCAAATGAGGCACTAAATGGCCTCAAATGAAAAACTTTTAAATACCATATTTGTAGAACTCATCAAGATCTACATTTAATACATAGGTTATTTTTGCATTAGTGTGAGTAAACACTAGTTATAAAATCTTGAATCTCACACAGATTTTATGAAAGTATATGTGAGACTTGTGGATTTAGAACTACACTTTGCTAACACTTTGTCAAATGCAAAAATGGTCTATGTATCAAATGTATATCTTGATGAGTGGACCAATCTTAGTATTCATGACTTTTCGAGTTGAGACCATCTAGAGTTTTAAAAACTGCAGTCTAATTGTCACTTTTTTAAAATCTAAGGTTTGACTTGGTCAAACTTGGTCAATTGAGAAACTAAATGGCCTCAAATGAAAACTTTTGAATACCATATTTGTAGGACTCATCAAGATCTACATTTGATACATATATATCAAACACTAGTCATAAAATCTTCAATTTCACACAAACTTTATGAAACTATACGTAAGACTTGTGGATTTTGAACTATACTTTTTTAACACTTTATCAAATACAAAAATGGCATATATATCAAATGTAGATCTTGATGAGTGAACCAATCTTAGTATTCATAATTTTTCGAGTTGATACCATCTAGGGCTCAATACAATTGTTATTTTTTTTAAATCCAAGGTTTGACTTGGTCAAACATGGTCAATAGAGCCACTAAATGACCTCAAATGAAAACATTTTGAATACCATGTTTGTAGAACTTATCAAGATATATATTTGATATATAGCTAATTTTTCCATTTGACATCTATAATTAAATCCAATTCAAATTCTTTCAAATATCCTATAAACAAGTTTCTAGAAAATTAGAGAAAAAATTCATAAATTGAACTGTTCACATCAGGCTGGGCAAACCATTCGGCCATCACTCATTTCGGCCTGCGGCCCGCTCCAGCCGGCGCGCGCGGCGTGTCGATGGCCGGCGGCCCACGATGGCCTAGTTGTGCCCGCTGGATCGCTGGCAGCCGTCGATCTCAGGTCACTTGAATCGGATGACTCAGCGCGGATTTCGAAAGAACAAAAACCCCCCGCCCGGCCGCCCCAAGAACCCTAACTCCATTCTCTTCTTTCTCGTTTTCTCACTTCACAGCAGCAGCTGCAGCAAAGCAGAAGGCCCGCCCACGCCCATTGACGGAGAAGTGGCAGCACCGCCGCTCGCCCTCTCGCCGGCGCGCACTCGCCCTAGGCTGAGCGCGCCACCGTCGAGCGGCTTCACAACGGAGCCCATCCAGACGGCGCGCGTGCCCTATGTGGGGCGGTGGCAAATCCGGCAAGCTCCACCCTCCTCGATCCGCCATGGCGAGAGCGGCGTGGTCCCATCCCACGGTGGCGGCGCGGATCTAGGGTTCGATCCGGCGGGGACAAGCAGAACCTCCTCTTCTCCAGTCCAGGCTGCAGTATGCCCCTCTTCCACTCTCTCCTCTACCAGATCCATGGTGGATCCGTTCCTCATGTTTCCTCCCTTGGAGATCCGATGGCGTGGAGGGCCCGATGCCCTCGATCTGGTGGTGTAGTGGCTCGATCCGGTGGCGGTGCTTCTCCTAGTGACGGATCAACGTCGAGGCCGCGCGGATCGACCTGAACATATGCTCCTCCCGCGCGGATCCGGTGTGCATGAGGACAAAACAGGTGGCCAGCCACAACGCCGGCGGCGCTAAGGTTTCGGCGGCGGGGCGGGATCCAGGCCTAGATCCAAGTACATTTGGGTATTTTTTTTCGAAATTCGCTGTAGGGGCGCTGGTGATCCAACCGTCCCTAAAAATGGTATTTCTAGGGGCGGTTGGGCTAGCCCCCCATATTGTCTTGATTTGTAAGAGCATCATGAGGAGGAGGGGGGCAACCGCCCCTATAGAGGCCCTGGAGCCGCCCCTACGAACCAAACATGGCGTAGTGCGGCGAGAGCGGTTGCTATGCTTTTGGTGTGGATGCTGCTTCTGAACTTTAGGCTCTGTCTATTTCTATGAGGATGCCGATGGCGTATCTACCAAGGTTGATGTAAAATGTTTGAAAAAAGCAGGTCGCATTAGCAGGTAGGTAGCGAACTGTTGGATGGTTTCTTGTGCTGATAAGCCGAACAATATTGTTTTATTATAAGAAAAAAATACTGCTTATAAGTTCAAGCTGGACTTCCGAATTTATAAAGCAAAATAGCAGCCTTTGAAATATGAAGACTACCCGCGTGTCTTCAACAAGAATAGAAGTGATTCATTGACGTCCTCCATGCAGCAGCACCATCAACGAGGCTCAAAGTCGCAGACAGAGCCTTGGTTGATCGACGGGTCCGGAGCAGCCGCCCTCGGCCCCTCGTCTGGGCTCACAAAGGCCGGCTCTGTGGGGATGGGCAGTGTGATGGAGCGGCTGTTCAGCATGATGACGACGGATGCCATGCTTGGCCGGAGGCGTGGGTCCTCCTGCACGCAGAGCAGCCCGACGTGGATGCACCTCAACATCTCCTGCGGACCCGGCCCATCGACCGGGCAGCCCTCCAGCAGCTGCGACACGTTCTGACGGCACCACTGGCCCCAAACCTGCTCATGCCACACACGATCAGAATTGATTTCTCCATTCATTACTGCTAGTAATATGCGTCTAGTGCACTTAACAATACAAATTACTTGTTTCCAAAAAACAATATAAAGTTCTTGACATTATTAATTTAGAATTTTCAAATCATCTTTGATGTTGACATGATTTATACCAATTTCGCAATGCTCAATATGATCTACAACTTCAAAGTTAACAAGTTTTTTTGTTTAAAACATATACTTCGAGGTCCCAAATATCCCTTTTTTAGGTAATTGATTTTGAGAATGTCAATTTTTTGAATTTTTCAAAAAGGTAACAGGGGCATACACCAAATTAGTGCTTGCAACATCTAGATATATATAGTTCATATTTTTATTTACGGCCGTGTTCTAATTTGAGGGTTACAATTTACAAAGTTTATGAGATTTTTGGTTGGTCACCGGCCGGTGACAATCTCCAGGACGAGTACACCGTAGCTAAAAACGTCAGACTTGGTGGAGAAGGCGCCGCGCACGGCGTACTCCGGCGCCATGTATCCACTGCATCTCAAAGACATGGCAAGTTAGGACTTAGGAGGTGGGTAAAAATCTACATCCTTTGCTATCGATGGTTATAGAAGAATTCGGGAGACCCAACTTACTATGTGACAGCTATCCTGCTTGTGTTTGCCACGCTCAAGGCGATGTCATACAGCTTCGCCAAGCCAAAGTCTGAGATCTTAGCTCATGTCCGCATCAAGCATGATGTTACCTGGCTTGAGATCACGGTGGATGTGTTGGGAATATGCCCTAGAGCTAATCATGTAGATGATGATATTCCGATTGTATCCATGATTAATAAAGTGTTCATTGAATGTCCATTATAGACAACTTGTATTGATTGATAATTATGTGAATTGTTTGTGAAACTCAATTACTTGAATGGTTATTCTAAAGTTGTCCCTGGTCGGCGTTCTTGTGAAAACGCACTTGAATATTAGATCAGCACATGTATTAGTTGATGGCTATGTTTCACAATTCATGGACATGGAGATGTCAAACTAATAATATGGGCACATGTGAGACATGTAGGCTGGACTGACCCAACATGAGAAAGTCTCTATTCACGCTATGTACGTTATGTTCTTAGACCTAAGATTGTGGTATGTACTCAAGATGTGAAACGGCCTACTTCGGGACTATCAAACGCTACTCCGTAATTGGGTAATTATAAAGGTGGTCTTCGGGTGGTCGGGAAGCATGCTTTGAGACATAGACAATCAAGATGGAATTTGCCCCCTCTCTACGCGAGAGAGATATCACTGGATCACTCATGTGATTGGATCAATAAATGCATGGCCTTACTTGGGTTAAGTGTTAACCCATGAGTTGAACCATATATCAAGTGACAAAGAGAATATCCTGAGCTCCATGATGATGGTCTTCTAACTTCGTTTGATTTTGAATCATACGAGATATGTGAGGCTTGCTTGCTAGGCAAGATGACCAAGGCGCCATTCAAAGGATTTCCTGAGAGGGCATCTGACTTGTTGGAACTTGTACATACTGATGTATGTGGACCAATGAGCACGACAGCTAGAGGCGGATTTCAATACTTCATAACTTTTACTAATGACTTTAGCAGATATGGATATGTCTAACTAATGAAGCATAAGTCTGAAACATTTGAAAAGTTCAAAAAATTTCAGAATGAAGTAGAGAATCAACATGGCAAGAAGATCAAGGTCTTGCGATCTGATCGTGGAGGCGAATATCTAAGTCACGAGTTTAGCAATCATCTTAAGAGTTATGGAATTATTCCACAGCTTACGCCACCCGAAATGCCTCAGAGAAACGGCATGTCTGAGTGACGTAATCGGACCTTGTTGGACATGGTTTGGTCTATGATGATCCAGTCGGACCTACCTCTATCGTTTTGGGGGTACACTCTAGAAATAGCCGCTTTCACATTGAATAGGGTACCATCTAAGTCCGTAGTTAAGACACCATATGAGATGTGGACTGGTAAGAGTCCTAGTTTATCTTTTCTAAAAATTTAAGGTTATGAAGTTTATATTAAACGACTTATATCAGATAAACTAACACCCAAATCGGATAAGTGCTTTTTCGTGGGATATCCGAAAGAAACTTTAGGGTATTATGTCTATAACCGGTCAGAGGGCAAAGTGTTTGTTACTCGAAACGGTGTTTTCTTGGAGAAAGAGTTTCTCAAAAGAGAAAAGAATGGACAAAAGGTGTATCTTGAAGAAGTTCAAGATGAGCCAGTAGGGACTGACTTTACGAGTGATGCTAATGTAGCAGAGCAAGTTGAGACACCCATGACAGTGGAGACACCTTCACAACCATGAAGATCAGCGAGACTTCGTGTATTGCGTGGGAATTTGTTATTGTTAGACGACGACGGACCTGCGGATTATGCGGAAGCTATGATGGATCCAGATTTCGAGAAATGGCAAAGTGCCATGAGATCCGAGATAGATTCCATGGGAGACAATCAAGTTTGGAATTTGGTTGACCCGCCTGATGGGGTTAGACCCATAGAGAACAAATGGATCTTTAAGAAGAAGAAGGATATGGACGGAAATGTTCATGTCTATAAAGCTTGACTTGTTGCAAAAGGTTTTCGGTAAGTTCAAGGAATTGACTACGATGAGACGTTCTCACCGGTAGCAATGCTTAAATCTATTCGGATCATTCTAGCAATTGCTGCATATTTCAATTATGAGATATGGCAGATGGATGTTAAAACAACCTTTCTAAATGGGTATTTAGAAGAGGACGTGTATATGATACAGCCCGAAGGTTTTGTTGATCCTAATAATGCTAGAAAGATATGCAAGCTTAAGAAATCTATTTATGGGTTAAAGCAAGCATCTCGGAGTTAGAATATTCATTTTGATGAGGTAGTCAAAGGGTTTGGCTTCCATCAGAATGAAGAAGAACCTTGTGTTTATCAGAAGGTAAGTGGGAGCGCTATTGTGTTTCTGATCTTGTATGTGGATGACATACTATTGATTAGGAATGATATTCTTATGTTGCAATCTGTAAAGACTTCACTAAATAATAGTTTTTCTATGAAGGATTTAGGAGAAGCAGCATACATCTTGGGAATTAAGATCTATAGAGATAGGTCGAGAAGGCTAATAAGATTAAGCCAAGACACGTACATTGACAAGGTGTTGAAATAGCTCAACATGGAACAGTCCAAGAAAGGGTTCTTGCCTATGTCACATGGTATGCGCTTTAGTGACAAGCAGTGTCCTTCATCAGATGAAGAGCGCAACCGCAAGAGTAAGGTTCCATATGTTTCGGCCGTTGGTTCCATCATGTATGCCATGATATGTACTCGCCTAGATGTCTCATATGCTCTAAGTGTTGCGAGCAGTTACCAAGCTAATCCGGGTGAACCTCATTAGACGCTTGTTAAGAACATCCTAAAGTACTTACAAAGGACTAAGGATGTGTTCCTAATCTATGGAGGTGAGGAGAAGCCCATTGTAAACGGTTACACTAATGCTAGCTTCCAAACCGATGGGGATGACTCACTATCTCAATCAGGTTTTGTGTTCACAATAAATGGTGGTGCAGTTAGCTGGAAAAGTTCCAAGCAGGAGACGGTGTCCGATTCTATAGTAGAAGCCGAGTACATTGCATCTTCTGGCGCTGCAAAGGAAGGTGTTTGGTTGAGGAGGTTCCTCATTGAGCTTGGTGTGTTTTCGAATACGTCGGACCCATTGAAATACATTGTGATAACAATGGGGCGATTGCACAGGCTAAGCAGCCTAGGGATCACCAGAAGAACAAACATGTACTCCGAAAGTTTCATCTCATTCGAGAGTTTATGAAACGAGAAGAGATCAAATTATGCAAAATACATACAGATTTAAATGTAGCAGATCCTTTGACAAAGGCTCTTCCACAGTCTAAGCATGAGGCGCACATGAGGTCTATGGGGATTAGACATCTAAGAGATTAACTCTAGTGCAAGTGAGAGACTGTTGGGAATATGCCCTAGAGCTAATCATGTAGATGATGATATTCCGATTGAATCCATGATTAATAAAGTATTCATTGAATATCCATTATAGACAACTTGTATTGATTGGCGATTATGTGAATTATTTGTGAAACTCAATTACTTGAATGGTTATTCTAAAGTTGTCCCTGGTCGACGTTCTTATGAGAACACACTTGAATATTAGACCAGCACATGTATTAGTTGATGGCTATGTTTCACAAGTCATGAACATGGAGATGTTAAACTAATAATGTGGGCACATATGAGATATGTAGGCTGGACTGACCCGATATGAGAAAGTCTCTATTTACGTCATGTACGTTATGTCCTTAGACCTAAGATTGTGGTATGTACTCAAGATGTGAAACGGCCTACTTAGGGACTATCAAACGCTGCTCCATAATGGGTAGTTATAAAGATGGTCTTTGGGTGGTCGGGAAGCATGCTTTGAGACATAGACAATCAAGATAGAATTTGCCCCTCTCTACGCGAGAGAGATATCACTGGATCACTCAAGTGATTGGATCAACAAATGCATGGCCGTGCTTGGGTTAAGTGTTAACCCATGAGTTGAAGCATATATCGAGTAGCAAAGGGAATGACTTGTATGTGGTCATAGTGGTTTGTCTGATATGATCTTTGCGTGCACATAGGAGTTGTCACGCTTTGCTAGAGGCCGCTGTCAACTATTGGGCGAGTAGGAGTACTCGGCCCATGTCAATGTGTGCGTGAACCCATAGGGTCGCACGTTTAAGGGGCTGGAAGCCTAATTCGGGTTGGACCCGAATTAGATAAGGCTTAGGGTTACTAATGAACCTCCAACTCGTGAGCTCATTGGGGACGCCTATATAAGCAAGGGGTAGAGACGCGGTCAGGGTTACACACACGCCTTTGGCAGGCACCGTCGTCCTCCCCGCGCTCGCGCCTTCTGCTCCTCGCAGACCTAGCAGTCCGGAGGCGCATCGCTTCTTCCCTGCATGTGTGAAATTCCTCGGAGGTGCTGCATCTGGAGCACTAGGACGAACCGCGCGAGGGGATTGAGGTGACGGACGACAATGTAACTACACTGTCTGCTGCGACGCGTACGACTACATCGAGTCGTCTTCCGCTGCACCTGCGCGTCTAGTGATAATCCCGTAACCTGTAACTAGCGGTAGATTCTGGTTTATGAGGTCAAAAATTTTTATTTTCTGGCTAGCGTAGCAACCTCATAACCCTTCAGGATGATCGTGAGCCTCGAGTCCTCGTGAAGATTGAGGAGTCCTCGGCCAATTCCCTCGATGATCTTGTACCTCTGCCCCCAGCTTAGCTCCTGCTAGACTATAGGATCTGAAAGTTGAGTTGATAATGAGTTGGGTTCACTCATCAGTCAGTAAACACAAGGACCGATCAAGTAGATTGACATCAAAGGATATTATAGTAAAGCAAGCACCGAAAAGGATCTTGTCGAGGCTCTTGTTGACGAGGAACTCGTAGACAGAAGCTTCTCGCCTTCCTCGATGCAGCAGCCGAGTAACCAAACCAGGTTCTTGTGTTGGAGCTTTGCGACCAGTACAACCTCGTTCTTCATCTCCACATGCCCTTGTTGCGAAGTTCTGGAGAGTCTCTTCACTGCAATCACCTGCCCATTTGGTAGGGTACCCTGAACAACATTGAGAGACATTTTATGTCATTATTATGAGAAAGACCATCATTATTAGGAACTAATTTTTGGGCTCTGGGATTGAAATTCACTTTGTAGACTGGCCCAAACCCTCCTTCACCGAGCTTATTTTCTTCTGAAAAGTTGTCAGTTGCAGCTCGCAGAGTACACAGGTCGTACGTAAGAGGCTCTGAACTTCTCATTTCTTCTTCTTCAGACCCATATCCTATTGATAAGAAAAATGGAAGAGCCAAGCCCGAAGGTTGCAGTTGCACCACAATGTTTTCTCCTGACAGCTAACAACGTTTTGGTAACTTACCGTCTCTTATGATATGCACATGCTTGTGTGGTTTTCTGTTCTTCTTGCAGATATAGCAGGCAGCAACAAACAACAGCAGCAGCACCGTGACAGCAACAAGAATTGAGACACTAATAAGTGCTGTCCTGACTGTGCTATTACTTCCTGCCCCGACGGTGACTCGAAAATTCAGAAGAGAAGCTGTTTCATCAATCTTCACCTAGAGTCACTCGTCCAAGTGCATGGCAAAAACCTTGTATTTGAAAGAATCAAAATATAAGAGTACTAATTATTTAGATTAGATTGGTTAGGCGTGTGACTTCCACTCCCAGGTCTCTGCAGCTTCTTCAGTTTATAGTTATGTATTTTTTTTAAGAAGTTCATAGTCTCTACTATATATAATACAACAAAAAAATATCCTTAAAGCCACGTAAATAAGTGTCTCCTATAGTTATTATCTCTTCTAATCTGAGGATCACACCTGGACAAATGTACCTACAACAAACAAATCATTCGCAACGAATCAGATTCCTCAGACTCCCACAGGCGACGGCCCGCGGCGCGAGGAGCGACTCTCGCCCTCCCCCGACGCAGCTCCCCGAGGCCATTCAGTCCCTCTCCTCAACTCCCTCCCACCTGCAGTCAAATTCCACCCGCCGCTCGGAGCCGAACGCCGCCAGGGACCGCAGTGGGGGCGTCTGCGCGTGGTACGGCGGCGCTTCGGGCGACGGAGCGCGTGGTACGGCGGCGCGTCGGACCGCCGATTCAAGGGGACGCAGGAGGAGTATGAGGCAGCCCTGCTCGCGTCGACGACGCTGTACATTGGAAACATGTCCTTCTACACCACGGAGGAGCAGGCCTACGAGCTCTTCTCCCGCGCCGGCGAGATCAAGAAGATCATCATGGGGCTCGACAAGAACACCAAGACCCCATGCGGTTTCTGCTTCGTGCTGTGCGGGCCACTTCCCCCTTTCCTTGATACGTCGCATTACGTTTCCTGTTTGTTCTTGTGCTTGGTGATTTTGGATTCGGTGCTGCAAGTTCCTTCAATTTACACCGATGCGGCTAGGGTTTCGCGCTCGGCCAGGACGACCGCCCCGCAGCGGCTCACGGCCCGCCGGTGCTTCGTCGACGCGTAAACTGCCCTCCTCCATGGCCGGCGCGAGCTCCCTACTCCCTCCCCGTTCGAGGTCTTCTCCAACGAGAGCGTGACACCGAGGTCTGCTCTGCGGTTCTACTCGAGCTAGCGCAGCCCCATTCCGACGGACGCGCTCTGATTGCCATATCCGGATCGGATCGATGGGATGCGGTGGCCGGCGACGGCGACCAAGGATAATAAAAATTTCAAAAGGTAGGATAACTCTCTCTCGATTCAGCACTGTATTTACACGTTATTTTTTCATTCCACCAATACACCTTCCGATCCATCTGCCTATAGTCTTCCACTCGAGTGGGTCCTCTGAATATCTCTGGTGGACTGACATGTTTTTACGGTGGTAGGCAAGGAAGGCGAAGGGCGTTTGGCGGTGAATATGTTTGGTACGATGACTGAATTAATCTTTCATTTGATTGGAGTGTTACTTAATTTTGTTGTTCAATTGTATTAGTTGGATGGACCTTCATGGATTGGATTTTCTTTGGCTTAAGTCGAACTAGATTGGAGCATGTCTTTTTATTCCATTGATTTGGACATGGATGTTGTACTCTTCATTCAGTTATCGTTTCCCAGTATTCTATCTACGAGTCCAGTTATTCTGGAGAGTGAGTGTTCTGATCACAAGCTGTGTTTCTTATTAGGTACTGTATGATGGGGATGTTATAACAGGCTTCTCTTTGTAATTGTGCACTCATGGAAGGACAAAGGTCTTCTCCTATTGTTCCTGTTGATCAGAGCAGACAGACACCTCACTACTCTGTTCTATTAAGAACAATAAATTCTCAAAATTTGACCTGGTAAAGCATAAACAAATGTTGTGGCTTTGTTAAGCATTGTTTCATCGATGAATCCTTTAGTTCAATAAAAAATTATGATAGATCAGCTATGAACTTTCGTTTCTCATGTTTGTGGCTTTGTGAATAGGATGCCACCAGTCGAGGTCACATAGACCTGCCTGGCCAAAGAGACCCATGATGTCAATGACGTGTTGCTTGCCTTGCCAGTAAATATGTAAAAGTGATTGGCAGGTGTGTTCTGCAGTGGGAGTCTAAGCATGTAATTAGCATCAGCTAGCAATGTGATTTGCTAGTCTCAAGTAATTTTTGGGAACTGATATTTTGCTTTGCATTATAACTGTAGGATTGGCAGAGGGAAGGTGCAATACAAACTGTGTTAAGTGGTATTATTTCAGCATTTGCCTGACCTGCAATACAAGCATTTTTCCATGGCATTTCTTGTGCAGTGCTGATTTATTTAAATTTATTTCAGCAACCTGATGGAATCACTCAATCTACTTTGAAACTGTCACAGCTCTGGTAAGATATTTTTTCCTTCATGATAAGTGTGAATGCATGGTTTTTTCAAAAGTGTTCCCTACAATACTTATGAATTTTTTATTATCTGTTGACCATTGTCATGCTTAGCTGATATAATTTATCAGTAACCGATGTGGTGAAGCAGACATGTCTGCATCCCTGGATAGCCATCTAATTTATCTATGTCCTTTGGCAACGGTCCTTCATCCGAGTACCAATTACTGGCCATCTAATTTTTTTATATTTCAATGTTTGCTCAACAGATTTCCCAAAAAAAAAAACGGTTGAATCAAAAGGCCAAAAATTTATAGACTGATGTGGCATTGCTCCATCCTACAGTGGTACTATTGTTTACCAGAACATAGGTGAGAACTGAGAACAACTTTCTGTTTATCGGTACATACCTTGTATTAGATTATTTTCGTGAACTGTGTTCGGGTATCTAACTGACAGTTGTTGTTATATGCAGAGATGACTTATTAGGTTTTTTCAGAGAGACAATCTCTGTCATATCTATCTTAAATTACATGGCGGCAGCAGGCTATGGTGGCTTCAATATTAGCTCTACAAAGTTGAGTAAGTCTAAGCTTCTCAGTTCAGGCTATAATCGAATGAAGAATTGAACAGATTGAAAATTGGCTATCTGCAGGTACTCTAGCTTCTTTTTTCCATTCACTGTGAGTTTTTCAAAAAAAAAAAAAAAAACTATGCAGCTTACAATTTGATGCAAGTTCTGACCTATATATGAGTTTACTACTTCCAATCAACTAGCATGCTCCTAGCTAATCATCATATTTATTAATGCCACATCAGTTTATGCTGGCTGCACGGCAGCAGCATCCACAATTCCACATCAGTTTGGCCTTGCCTGTTTATTTATTGCCACAACAGCTAATCATCATATTTATTTATTGCCTTACCTGTTTATTTCTCTTGGATGATAACATGTTTTTATCAGTTTGAGGATCGTTTTGAGAAAATAACATATCTGAATTCAGGGTGCTTGAGATGATTCTCTTGTGTAATTTTATATTTCCTATATCCTTTCTGTTACTAGGTAAAAGGTCAAGGAAACAATGGAGAAAACTTTCTGGCATGTGGTATGCTCTGGGGTCCTGTCCGGGTAGGCTGCGTCTCACCCCTTCCCTAACCTCACCTTCTAATCAAGCTTGTTTAATCTTGATATCTTGATGCATATGATTTCAGATAGCCTTACTTTCAATTTCAGAGCTTCAGTAGGTCCATCTCTACTCTTCAATAGGTTCTCTGTATGTAGTAGCAACAGAACTGTGGTAGCAGGTAGCTTGTTTATTTTGAGTTGAGAAATAATCCTTGTACAAAAGCAATTTTTTTCTCACAAGGAACAATTTCTTACTGCAATATTTTCTTCCAGCGTGATAATATGGATGGTTCACTCTTGTTGCCTGTAGGTGACGTGTGTGGCCTTGCTTGGTATAGAGCACACAACAAGCAGAGCAAGGTGACGTGTGTGGCGCCTTGCTTGGTATAGAGCACACAACAAGCAGAGCAAGCATTGATAGAGGAGAGGTGGAGGGTGGTTCACGGCGAAGAGCGGTGATGGCAGAGGAGTTCTGCTGGATGGATCAAAGCCAATTGCATAGTGCCGAGCAGCTTAAATACAAGTATTATTACTTGATATACATTTGCGTGAGATAAGAACTATAGAAAAGATCTTGTTTGGTTATTTTTAAGTACAACCTTTAAATAACACCGTGGCAACGCATAGGCATCATACTAGTTAGGTTAGTTGCAGAGAAGCAGCAGCGGCAGCCGAACGGGCTGATGATGGGCTGGCTGACACTGGCGAGGGCCCAACGGTAGTAACGGTACCCAGCTGGGCCAGTTCTGTACAACTTCCATAACAATAGGAGGAAATGCTAAGCACGTCCACTTACCAGTGTTTCGTTGGCCGGGAAGACCGCTGCCGTTGACTGGTCCACCTCGCGGCGCCGGCGCCAGTGACATGTTAGAGTTATGTTGAATATGTGTATTATTTGGTTCCGTTGGAACTTGAGTTATTTTATTGAGTTAGGATATGTTTAGTATCGTATTGGAAATTAGCGGTAGAGAGACAATTTTAGTGGGGTATAAATATAGTCTTAATTCGTTTATAACCATAAGACGATATGACAGCTGTTTTAGCTGTTAGGGAGGAGCGTCCTTAATCATGCCCCGAGGACGTAGGTACGTCGAACCTCGTTAAAAACATCGTCTCGTGTTCGATTCTATTATTTATCAGCATTATTTGCTAACAAGTGGTATCGAAGCCGGATACGAGATTAATTAAAAAATTTAGGGGTTTATTCCCTGTTATTCGTCGTCCTCATTATTAGGGTTTCAGTTCCCGTTTATCGTGCTGCCGGGGGGTTCCAGTTCCGTGCCATGTTGGCGACTCGGCGTTCACCGTGTCGAGTCCAAGGCGGAGTCCGTTCAGTCCTGCTGCGCGGTCGATCTACGAGAGCCGACGTGTTGGAAGCTGTCTCGGAATTCTCATCCGTGTCGTCGGCGAGTTCTCCGATCGAAAAAAACAATTCGATCTGTTACAGCTGTTTCGAGACGAGGAGGCAAGTTCAAGATTTTGCTGTTGCCCGTGTATTGCTGTTCGTCGGTGACACCGCCGCCAAAGTCATCTTCTACTACTCGGCAGTTTCCCGGAATCAGAATCGTGCTTAGCTGCTGCCCAAGGCAGAGTTGATTTCGATGATCGAGTTCTAGTCCGTGGAGGTGTCTATGTACAATGCTGCGTTGCCGTTCTATTTGTGGAGATCAAAGCTTCCCGTACTACTGCTGTCAGGCAATTACTCAAGCCTTCCGTTGCCATCCTGCAGCGTGCTATTGAGATTCAATCTCTACTGTCACGTGGAGTTCCAGGCTGGTGCCGCGCCGCCGCCAAGTGCTGCTCCGATTTCGTCCGTGCCGTCCAAACGGCAACTCACGTAGGGGTGAGTCCAAGGAGGATTTCGTCTCGGTGTTTATTGATTCCAGAACCGGAGGCAGGCTGACTTCGTCACGTCAGGTGATTGGCCGTTCTGGCTGCTGCTACACGTCAATCAGGTTTGTAGCTTGCTCTTTCGTGACGGGTGGAAATCAATATTGGAGTGTAATTCCCGTCGCCGAATTTAAAGTGCTGCCGCTGCCTTCCTGGTCGTGAGGTGATTTTGGCTCTTTTCACTGTGTTGCATGCGGATCAAGATTGCATTGAACCTGTTGTCCGTGTGGTTCAATTTCTGTTTATCGCCGCCGCCGCCGTCATCAGATCGATCTATTGTTGTGTGTTCATCACATGTCGTCCACCCATTGTGCTTAGCTGCTGCTGTGAGGCAGAGTTGGATTCGTTTATCGAATTCGTGTCGGGTGGTGTGTTGATCCGAAGGCGGAGTTGCTGCGCACATATCGAGGCCTAGTCGAATTCATGGTCTTCATCGATCTGTGGTGCTACCGCGCTGCTGTTCCGAGACTCCTGGTGTTCACGTTCGCATCAAGGAGGAGAAATTCTTTAGTGCTGCTGCACGTGGATCAAGGTGACCAGGCCATTGTTTTGTAAAATCAAATTGGTGATAATTTTGCAAGGTGCACACAAAGCTGTTGATCGTTCGTCAGATCGAGTTGATCCTCTTGCACTCAACGTTTCTGTTCTGTGCCAGTATTGGCGACTCATTTCCATGTAGAGTCGAAGGCGGAGTTTGTCGCTGAGTTAGAAGGATTTCATTGATCTACACAAGGATACCAGAAAAATTATATTGGCTATTCGTACAGACGTGTATATAGGCTGTAGGTTCATACTAGGGTTCCAAAATTCATACCTAGTTTTCTGCAGATTTTATTCTTCTGATTGATTTTCAAGGCTTTATTTGGTGCATCGTTGTCAGAATTATTTGTTGGACAATTTCTTTTGACTATCAAGGCCGGAGTCAAATTCCGGGTTATTATCATGGGTTGTTACTCGGCGATTTCTTCCGTGCTGTTCTATCAGCGACTCGACGCTTCTTGCAAGGTCTAGTCCAAGGCAGAGTTCTGACTTCTGCTCTTTTGTTGGTGTCCATGTATTCCAGTCAAGTGCAACCAGAAGGTTCTTCAGTAATTTGCTGTACACGCAAGTGTATCAGGCTGTAGGTTTTTGCTAGGGTTACCCAATACCTAGTCTTCTGTAGATTATTTCTTCTGATTATTTCTACGAAAATCTTTGAAGGGTGCACGGCTACAGGTGGAGTTATGGAGCATGAAGTTGTAAGGGCTAATGCTCTTGTTTGGACGGGTCAGATGTGACTCGTTACAACTTTTGAAGCTGTGAAATCAAGACTGAAGTTTTGGTACACAAGTATTCGCATTTGGATGACTTCAACGTGGCGTGCATATTCGTCAAGGTGAAGTTTGTTAGAGTTGTGTCGAATATGTATATTATTTGGTTACGTTGTAACTCGAGTTGTTTTATTGGGTTAGGATATGTTTAGTGCCGTATTGAAAATTAGTGGTAGAGAGACAATCCTAGGAGCTATAAATATAGCCTTAACCCGTTTGTAACCATAAGACAACATGACAGTTGTTTTAGCTGTTAGGAAAGAGTGTCCTTAATTATGCCCTGAGAATATAGATACACCGAACCTCGTTAAAAACATCATCTCATATTCAATCCTATTATTTATCAACATTATTCGCTAACAATGGCCACCAGGGCGGCCACGGGGTCGTAGAACATGTAAATCTCGAACCGGAGCTGGCAGATCGGCGAGAACATCCGGCCGCCCTATAGCACGTGGGGATCCTTTCGACGAGAACGTCGAGGCACAGCTTGCAGTTTAACGCGCTCGTGTGCCGCGTGCACTGGGCCAAGCCATAGAGCTTCGAGTAGTTTGTGTGCTGGACCTCGCCGGCCGCGAACCTGCGCGGGGACCCGTAGGCCTCCCTGGTGAGGTTGTCCATCAGCCCGGCGAGCAGCGACATGAACCTCTCCGGCTGCTCCGTCACGTTCTTGTCGTTCGCCTGCTGGAAGATGGGGTCGGACGTGTAGGGGTCGCCGAAGAAGCTCGCGTTGGAGTAGCGGAGCATGCAACCTTCGTAGATGACCATGGCGTTCTTCTGGCCCGGGCACTCGCTGGCCATCTGATGCGCCGTGTCGTTGAGGCAGGAGCGGCAGTCCGACGCGCCGACGTCGCCGCGGCACTGCGCCAGGCCGTACGCCCTTTCCGGCGCGGCGGCGCCGGCGGTGTTCTCGGCGAACCCGGTGGACGCGGCCGCGGCGTCTGGGAGAGAGGAGAGGATCGCGTCGAGGTTAGCCTGGAACGCGCCGCCGCGCGTGTAGTTAAGGTTGCTCGAGCACTCTTTGGTGATGTAGAACTTGAGGATGTCGACGTTACTTGCTGCGGTGAGGCGGAGACACCACCAGCCGAGGAGAAGGAGCCAAAGAAGGCTGTGCATGGCTAGCGAGGAAAAGTGGCTGTTGGCGCCAAACTGCCAACTTTGGTCGCTAATGATTGGGCACTTGGTGCTCTTGCTGCTGCTTTTGTGCTCTTTAAAAACGGGTGAAGTCCTGATCGTAAAAAAGCTTCCGTGTTCTTTATAATAAAGGTTATGGACTCAGAATCATTTTTTTTATAAAACGGGAGGGGTTGCATGGAGTCAGGACCATTATTATAGAATTATTACTCGTACTAATTAACCCAACCCTACCCTTTCTCAAAAAAACCCAACCCCACCTATCAATGATGGTGATGCTGATCAACCCACCCCAGCCTGCCCCAGCATTTGCGGGTATTATGGTGCCATTCAAAATAATGGGAGGGAAATACCGATTTAAGAGTCGTTCACGTTGATTATTTTAGGTTCTCCTAACAGCCGGTTGTCGGAGAGCAAGAAAACAACAAGCTAGGCTAGTGCCAACAAGGCAACTCATAGCATAAATACGAGAAATCCGCCATATATAGGTATACTTATCGGGTTGCTGTGCTGTCAACAAAGGCAGGTAGGCTAGTTCCAACAAGAAGCTAGAGCTTCTATGCTCGTACTAGTAGAAGAAGGTCGTCTTTTCATGCATCTCGCGCGTCTCGTTCGTCCATCAGGATTGGAATAATACAGCACGATCAGGCACCTTTTTGCCTTTATACGGAGTAGTAATTTACTGTACAGTATGAACTTGGGTTCTGACTGAGGACCACATGCTAGATACGAAGAGGCGTGATGCGTCCTCGGCGAGCCTCCTACGCGTGAGTACTACGGGGGGCATGCTTGGTTTCACTGCCGGACGTATTCAAGAAGCACGTGTTCTAATTTAAGATTTTTTTTATAATATTTTATTATATTTTATTCATTAGATAAATGTCCGTGTATTGCAACGGCATAATACCACGATAACATATAAATATGAGTATGTATTGTATTGTTAACTAAAAAAACACCACAAACGTGATGTTTGGAACACATTATTTACATAGGTCTCTAACAAATATAATTAAAATAACTCTAAATTTCAAGTCCAAGATGTGTCTGACTCCTTGTAGCTGAAATATACAAATGGTTGAAATTATACTCAAAAGTATCATGCATATAAAGGTTGTTTTATTAATTTTAAAGCTAAAGTACCGTAGATATCTTGAAAAAAAATGTATGGATGTATTACCTCTTTTATTAAGTCAGAACCTCTTCATATATGATATATATGATATTGTTTGTAAGACAAAGTAAATCAACTTGACAAGATATTGTTTGTTTGCATGAAACACAAGACTGCAACACTGAACCCCTAACATGCACGTCCATTGCTCTATTGCAAAGATGCCAGATCTGAGGCCATGGCTGCCATCTCTCCTATCCACATTCAGTTCACAGTCAAATTGATAATAAATTGCTTACCATTCCATAGATTAAGCATGCAGTAGACCATGATAAAGTAGAGGCTGGTTTTTTTATTGCTTAGCTTCATGAGCAGTTTATATGTTTCAGAATGCACTACTCCTCTGTCCATACAAATGAGATTAATTCTGAAAGAAATTCAGTTACCAGATATGATTTTAGAGTCCTTAGGAAATTCTTTTTTTTCTCAATTTTAGTTCCCATATTTTATCATGTGCCTTAAAAGCCTGTATGTATCATTGGGCATATATCAGGAACAAAAGTAAAAAAAAATCACGCATATTATCAGCAATCGCAGAATTGACTGGTAAAAGGAGTGACAATACCTGTAGGACTGCAGCTGGCAAAAAAAAAAAAAGCCTTGATAGCATTCGACTGCCTTGATGCCTATCATGTGTTAAAATGTGGCTAACAATTTTAACAAAATGGAAGATTTCATAAAGGAGAAAAAAACAGATAAATTGAGTAACTCACCAATGATGAAATACATGTGAGAGGTGTTAGTTTGGTAAATATGAAGTTCACTAATTGACACATTAATCGAATTGCCCAAACGATTCTGAGCCTGTCTAAGGCGTTATGTTGATTCACAACCAATAAGCATTACAAATCGGAAGCCCTAAAAAGCTCACTGAGATAATAAGCATCAAGATCCGTTTTATTTTCAACAATTTTGGCAATGTAAATTTCCCCAAAGGATAGTACATTGCTAATATTATACCTCTGATGCCAGATCTGAACACAAATGACGACAGGGTTCAGTTGTTCGGTTTCTCACAGCACGCAGGGAAGAGAAGTTCGATCATACCTGTTGCGTGCTTGTCGCCGACGATGACCTGAGCACCTGGCGTGCGACGGCGACACCGCCTCCTCTTGATGGCAACGTCGACCAGAGGAACCCATGAAGGGTTTTGGCGGCACGACTGGTGGTGACGGAGAACTTTAGGATGGGCGGAGACGACAGATGCTGTTGCGGTTCTTACTGAGGCAGGTCAGCGTGATATGGACCCAAGCTCGGACTGGTGTTGTGGTCGGAGATGGGGAAGATGACGGCCAGGTATGTGGATGGCCGGAGCAGCGTCGATGGGGAAAACGGCAGCCGTGGACGTGGATGTGCGGAGCGGCGGCAGCATCGGCGTTACAGGCCGAGGTACGGCGTCGCGGACACGCCCTATCATCGTCTTCCTGCGGAGCCAAGATCGGCATATGGCGAGGTCGACCACACGGGGTGAGGAGAGGCGGCGGTTGCGTGGGTGAGAACTGGGAGAGATCCCAGACCCAGGCGCAGGACAAGGAGAGGAGGCGGCGAACGGCAAGGTCGACGTGCACTGTTTGAATTGGTTCGGCAAAGGATCCTGGAGCGGGATCTTATTCGACTGAAGGCTGCCTTGATTTTGTGGTTGCCTTTCTTGCGTGAGTGAAGGACGTGGATTTCCTTGCATGATTTGAAAAATAGGCTTTCCTGGCATGCAATGCATGATAACCGCTAGGTGTGCGGCCAGGGATACATTTGCACGGGGAACCCGGTGATTATTTCTTTCCGAGGTTTGCTGGAATTTCGTTTTATGCGCCGGGTAGTCATGGATCGGATGGTAGCTTTGGTGCCGTCGGATAGACGTTGATATTCCATATGTTTTAGTTGTAGAGATTTATTTCCTTTATTTTCTTTATTTGAATTTTTCAGGATAATCTAAATTTGAACTGTAGGTGCATGAAATAATAAAATATAGCCATTTGAAAAATGATATTCATGCTGGAGAGTGTATTTTGAGGCCATATCCATAAACTCACCAAAAAGTTTAAACGCCTTGTCCACGAAACATGACCATCCACGTGTGGTAGAAGTGTTTTTTAATTATATAAAATTCAAACAAAGTCCAAAAATCATGAAACTTGTCGAGGTGTCATGTTATCGCATGTGGAGACTATGATAAAAATTTAAGAATGTTTAGAGCAAGTTGCGATGTCGGATGCCTAAAACACAGACATCTCAACATGTGATCAACATGTGAAGGCTATGATAAAAATTTAAGAATGTTTGGAGTAAGTTGCAACGTCGGATGCCTAAAACACAGACATCTCCATATGTGATCTGATCACATGTGAAGATGTCCGTGTTTTAGGCATCCGACATTGCAACTTGCTCGAAACATTCTTAAATTTTTATTATAGCCTCCACATGCGATAGCGTGACACCTACACAAGTTTCATAATTTTTGGACTTCGTTTAGATTTTATATAATTAAAAATACTTCTACCGCACCTAAATGGTCATGTTTCGTGGACAAGGCATTCAAACTTTTTGGTGAGTTTATGGACATGGCCTCAAAATACACTCTCCAACATGAATATCATTTTTTGAATGGCTATATTTTATTATTTCATGCACCTGCGGTTCAAATTTGGATTATCCAAAAAATTTAAGTAAATGAAATAAATGAACGAAATATAGCAAAATGTTATAAAAAGGTCCCAAATTCGAGCATGTGCTTGAATACAATATACTTGGGCTAGAAAAAAGTTTGAATTCAAAATCAAAAAATATCTTTGCCGAGTGCCAGCACAGGCACTCGGCAAATAGGCTCTTTGTCGAGTGCTGACAGCGTGGCACTCGGCAAAGAAGGACCGGAAAAAAATTTAATTCTTTGCCGAGTGCCCTATGTGGCACTCGGCAAAGGCCCAACCCTAAATTAGTCGGCCCAGACCAAATCGGGGCTACCCCTCACCCTCTCCCCTCACCCCCCGCAACCCCCCAGCGCGCGCCGCCGCCGATTCGCGCCGCCACTCACCGGCCCCACGACTACGCGCCGCCGCAGCCCGCTGGCCCCATGCCAGCATGCCTTTGCGCTTCCGCTCGCCGGCCCCGCGCCAGTGCGCCTTCGCGCTGCCGCTCGCCGGCCCCGCGGGCCGGTGCCACCGTGTCCCCACCATCGCCGCCCCGGCCACCCCACCGTGCCACCCCACCGCGCCGCCCCGGCCACCGGCGCTCCCCCACGCGCAAGGCCGACCCTGCCGCCGGCGCCCCACCATCCCGGTCGAGCTAGAGCTCGGCCGCCCCGATCCGACGATCCGAGAGCACCCTCCCTGCTCCTCGTCGTGGCCCGAGGTGGCCGGCCCGGCCCGAGCAGTAGGTAGAAGGAGGAGGTAGTAGGTAGAAGATGAGGGAGGGAGGAGGAAGAAGAAGAAGGGGAGGAAGAAGAAGAAGAAGAAGAAGAAGAAGAAGAAGAAGAAGAAACAGAAGGAGGAGGAAAAAGAAGAAGAAGAAGGAGAAAGGAGGAAGGAAGAGGAGGAAGAAAAAGAAGGGGAGGAGGAGGAAGAAGTAGAAGGAGGAAGAAGAAGAAGGAGAAGGGAGGAGAAGAGGAGGAAGAAGGGAGGAGGAGAAGAACCTTGGTCCAATGACCGTCCACGCCGTTCGTTGACGACGTTCGTCCACGCCGTTGTTCCCGCCCCTCGCCGGACAAGAAGGTACAGCCCGAGGGTTGACAGCCATCGTGCCGCTTATGTCATGGATGGCCTTCGTGCCGGGTTTGTGGATTTGTGGCCTTCGTGCCATATATGCGCTGTCGGCCATCGAGCTGGCTTCTTTCTTGCAGGTTTTGTAAACCTCCCCGTAAATGGGAGGTTCTGCCGAATTTTTCAACTTACAGTGTTGTCTTTCTTCTATTGCAGAGCGGGTCTTGTCGCCATTGCACCGACTTGCCACTGCCCCGCTAGCCTCTCTCCACCACCACTCTAGGTATAATTAACCTCCCTTCCTTATTGTTGTCGTACTTAGGTCGCATGACCTAGTTAGGCGTCTCCCGTCAGAAAGAGATACGGTTGGTGGTATGCATGTCTTTGCATATCTGCGACCGTATCTGTTTTGAATTGTTCACGTTTACTTGTACAACCCGTGGATACGTAGATGAGTTAGCTTCCATGTTCTGCTCCTGTCTAAGCTGGAGTTTCAGCAGCACCTCCCCGTTGTTCTCTGGATACACACTCTTCCTACGGGGACGTGTATCGGGAGAATAGCGGGGAGGTGCTGCCGAAATTCCGACTCGGACGGGAGAAGAATATGGAAGCTAACCCATCTACGCATCCACAGGTGGGATTAGGACCTATCCTTCACCTATTAGATGGTAGGAATATCGTGTAGATGCAATTGCTAGTTTTATTACTCGCTTACGTATATGTATGACAGAGGATGGATAAACTTGAGTGGATGTACACGAGCCAAGCAAGTAAGAGCGATGAATGGATTAGTGGGACCAATTATTTCCTGGAACAAGAATTTGGCCCGGCTGCTAAAGGGTCAATTTGGATGTCGTGTCCCTGTAGCAAGTGTAAGAACTTGAAAAAACAAAAGAGAGATGTCTGGAAAGATATTCACAGGCACAGATTCGTGGAAAACTATATCCACTGGATCTTCCATGGTGAAGGCGATCATATTAGAGAGGAGGAGGTCTCGAGGAGTATGATGGAGATGCTGGGATGGCCGACGTGATGGTAGACTATAAGGAGGCCCATGGCAATGAAGGATTGGTGGAGGAGGATCCAGAGGAAACCGTAAAGGCGTTCTACGAAATGATGTCTTCAGCACAAAAGCTCCTTCACGAGAAGACAACAATGTCACAATTGGATGGCATTGGAAGCCTAATAGTGTTGAAGTCACAGTTGAGCCTGAGCCGAGACGGCTTGGATATCATGTTGAAAGTTTTTGGCACAATGCTTCCAGAGGGTCAAATGCTGTCAAAGAATACTTATGAGTCACAGAAACTCCTTTGTGCACTTAAGATGCTGTATGAGTCAATCCATTCTTGTCTGAATGGGTGCGTTCTATTCACGGGAGACCATGAGAAAGCAACGCACTGTCCAAAGTGTAAAGCCTCTAGGTTTGTGGAGGCAGAGGGTAGTGATGGCAAGAATAAACAGTCTAAGATCCCCGAGAAGGTCCTACGGTACCTTCCTATCCTACCAAGGCTCCAACGGATGTACATGACAGAGGAGTCCGTGAAACAGATGACATGGCCCAAGAAAGGCAAAAGATACAGTGACAAGATGGTACACCCATCGGATGGTGACGCATGGAAGTACTTCGATCACCAGCATCCTGACAAAGCTATGGAGGCTCGGAATATACGTGTAGTGATTGCAACAGATGGGTTCAACCTATATGAAGTGATGGCGGCCCCGTACACATATTGGCCTGTGTTCGTGATCCCCCTCAGTCGCCCCTCGGCGTCATGTTTGAACCCAAGAATGTGTTCTTGTCGCTGATAATACCTGGACACCCAGGTAGCAATATGGGTGTTTTCATGCAGCCACTGTGGGATGGATTGCAACATGCTTGGGAAAATGGGGTACTGAAGTACGACCGAGCTACAAAGAAGAACTTCATAATGCATGTGTGGTACTAGTATTCAATGCATGACTTCCTGGCGTATGGCCTATTCAGCGGGTGGTGTGTTCACGGGAAGTTCCCTTGCCCAGTATGCAAGGCCTCTGTGATGTTCCCCTGGCTGAAGAAGGGTGGCAAGTTTTCTTCATTCGATGAACATCGTCAATTCCTAGATGATGGCCATGAGTTCAGACGAGACATCAAGCACTTCACGAAAGGTGTTCAAGTCACTGACCCTATTCCTCAGATTATGAGTGGTGCCTAGGTCCTTACCAAGATAGAGACTCTCAAAATTGATAAAGATAATGGTGGTTTTAAGAAGTATGGTGTGGAACACATGTGGACTCATATATCGGGCTTGACTAGGCTCCCCTACTTCAAGGACCTTCTTCTTCCACACAACATCGATGTAATGCACACATAAAAGAATATCGTCGAGGCACTCTGGGCAACACTCATGGACATAAAGGAAAAGTCAAAGGACAACGTTAAGGCTAGACTGGACGTGGAAAAGATCTGCGATAGACCAAAGCTAGTGATGAAGACCCCTGCGCCCGGCAAGAATTGGAAAAGGGGCCCGGCCGATTACATTCTGAAAAGGGACGATAGAAAGCAAGTGCTGCAGTGGATCAAGACGTTAATATTCCCTGATGGGTATGCTGTGAATCTGAGTAGGGGAGTGAACCCTAAGAATATGAAAGTCTTAGGGATGAAGAGTCATGACTTCCACATATGGATTGAGCGGCTCCTTCCTGCGATGACCCATGGATACCTCCCCGAGCAAGTGTGGCGCGTCCTGGCAGAGTTGATCTATTTCTTTTGCCAGCTTTGTGCCAAGGAGTTATCTCAGGCAGTGATTCTTGAGCTGGAGCGTGTTGCACCTCTGTTGCCCTGCAAGTTGGAGATGATCTTTCCACCCAGCTTCTTCCTGCCAATGCAGCATCTAATTTTGCACCTACCATGTGAGGCATGGCTGGGGGGTCCCGTGCGGGCCTGTTGGTGCTATCCAATCGAGAGGTGTCTAAAGATTCTTCGATAAAAGTGTAGAAATAAAGCCAAAATTGAGGCTTCCGTGGCAGAGGCATTCAGAGTGGAGGAGGTGTCGAAGTTCACAACAGCGTACTATGCTGAGAACCTTCCCAGCATGCATAATCCACCCACTCATTACAACGCCGATGAGAGTTTATCGACCCTGACCCTTTTCAAAGGGAAACTCAGAAGAGGAAGTGCAAGTACCCCAAGCAGTTGCTCCATCATAAGTGGCGCACTATCTTCCTCTACGTGTTATTGAACCTTGATGAAATGGTTCCTTATCGAGGGTAAGTTTTCAATGAGCTTGTTACATACGCCGTCAATATCCTCACCTATCGATCCAACCCCCTTTGTCTCTTGTTTTTCTAGGGAGTTTATTAATGAACACTGGACAAGGAATAGGGCTCCTACTGACGAAGAAGAAGACCATCTTCTCAAAAGTGCTATGCCTGATTTTATTTTCTGGTTCTGTACGAAGGTACCATCCAACCTACCTCGTTCCAACTTTGAGATTCCAAGCGAGTAATGTAACGATCTACCTGGCCTCACCTTGCAGGCCCGCACGGATGCAAAAATGAGTGATGAATTGAAACAAGTTGCACAGGGCTTTCGTACTATGGTTATGTCATTCACCGTTTATGATGTGAATAGCTATCTCTTTTGCACGAGAAGCTACGAGGAGAGTCGGCCCGCACGAAGGACCACATGCATAGGAGTTCGTACGCCTGACACCGATGATCATGACTATTACGACATAGTCGAAGAAATATACGAGCTCCACTTTGAGGGACATTCTTTCGCTGATGGGCATGGAAGTAGACAATGACATCGATGAGGATGAGGGTGAAGTGGTGCAAGATCCTAAGGACTTAATGTTGCTTGAGCGATGGAGGGAGAAGCGTGATAGAGTTATTGAGGACGATGGAGATGGTGACGACAATGGAGATGATGAGGACTTGCGAGAGCTCGGCAATATTGATAGTTACGATGACAGTAGTGATAGTGATGATGAGGAGGCAACCATTGTTGTTCGTGGAGATAATTTCTAATTCATGTAATACTATATTGTTTTTATTATTACTTTATAATTATGTTTTATTCATTTTGCATCTCTTTACAAGTACTTCTTGGTTATTTGTGCTAATTGGTTTAATCTTTATCATTGCAGACACAGGACAAAATGTTGGGCGGAGGTAGATGACCCTAACGAATGGGGGTTAACTCACGCTACCAGAGGACCGGCCCCGACGAGGAGGAGGTGGAGGAGCCGCCATTGATGGAGTCATCGACGAGGGCCTGCGGACGTCGCCCGTCAACGAGGCAGCTGTTTCTTGTGGACGACGACCGACAGGTGGGCCCTCACGTAGCAGGGGTCACGACGACGAGGAGGAGGACCAGGGCAAGGAGACACTAGGGGAGACGCTTATGGCTTCCTCTAGTTCAAGCAAGCCCTACTCATACGGGGTCATGCACCTCCCTTCTACGCCGCTCGCGCTTGCCAACCGTCCGATGATTCGACCCGCCGGTGATGAGTAAGTCACCATTCATGTTTTCACGACTTATTCATATGACATGTTGAAAATTAAACTTTAGACTAACAATTCTTCTTAATGACTTGTGCAGTAACTGGACGCTTGTGAGCGGAGGGGGTTCACACCATATCAATGGCATGCGAAGCCTCCTGATTAAGAAGCACTGCCCTGGCAGGGCCACCCAGAAGGGGGTGACAGGGCCGCCCTGGAAGTGGGAGCACTTCACGAGAGCCAAAGATGATAACGGGGTCCCTCTTGCGACCAAGATCAAGAATGAGTTCTGGGTGAGTCTTCATGACACCTCGTTGCTCAATACTACGTTGGACATTCTTGAAATAATGAAATGACACATGATGTCTGTATGCAGGAGTGGTTCACGTGTAAGCCTGGGCACGAGGTCAAGGCAGCTCGAGTGCAGGACAAGGTTTGCAAAGCCCGACTCAAGGACATGTACCACGAGGCGCACCGCCAGGTCCTCATCACCTACAACGCCAACGTGCTTCTCGAAAACGTGACGAAGTCCGAAGCCAGGGAGATGATCATCTACCCCGAGACCGACCTCCCCAGGGAGGTGTACCTCCAGGTAAGCAGGAAACATTCATTCTGATTCCTTTCATGAAAATAAGTAGAAAACATTCATTCTGATACATCTTCTCACATGTTGTCATGCAGTACCCTCCTGAATGGTGCAACAAGTTCATGGACTGTTGAGAGGAGATTGTGGACGCGTGGCAAACAGAGGAGGCGTACGAGGAGCGCAGAACCCACCGGGAGCGACGCCTGGCGAAGCCAGGGCCAGCACACCACTAAGGTAGCCGCCCCCTCTCAGGGTACATGGACACATGGGTACACTTCTGTTGATTTATTTATTTATTTATTTATTTATTCTAGTGCTTCATTCTTATTATGTGTAATCATCCTTGTATTTTTTCTGTAGTCTCAGTCGCATGGTGGTTAGGTGATCAACGAGTTCATGGGGTACGCCCTGGTTCACAAGGGTCGAGCGACAACGCCGGACAACGTCTACAACCCAACGGACGGGGCCGATGCATACACCAACCCGAACGCCTACAAGAAGATGGCCGCGTACACCGCGGTGACTCGCACGCACCATGGGCCGGCCTTCAATCTGGCCACCGAGCCCCTGGATACAGACATCCTAATGAGGACGGGAGGAGGGAAGCAGCGCGGTCAGTACTATATTGCCCACAACGCAATCGACCCGACCACCGTTCCCATGCTCCACCAGGTTCGATCAGGGAGCATGACCTCCTCCGACGTCCCCATACGACCTCGGCAGTAGAGCTCCACGCAGATGATGGTGGCATTTCAGGTAAGTATAGTTTTATTCGTCGTTCATTGGTTTTACATATATACCTTTCCTTTTGCATTGTTTAAACCTTGCGGGTGTAATATTGCAGGGCCAGCAAGCCGAGTTACAGGCCCAACAGCGGGAGATGGCGGAGGCCCATCAGCGGGAGCTGGTGGCCCAGAGGGAGCAGTCCGACGTGTGGCACTCAGCAAAGATTTCTTTGCCGTCAAATTCTTTACCGACACCTCTTTACCGAGAGCCGCACTCGGTAAAACCTTTGCCAAGTACGAGGTAGGCTTTGTTGAATGCGAGGCAGACTTTACCGAGTGCTTTAGACACTCGACAAAGAGGCCGAGTCCGGTAGTGTTTAGGGCCACACCGCTACCACAACCTCGATTTCGCCACAGAAATAGGCACCACACTCCTCCGTCACAGAAAATGAACTAGCTGCTGTATGCAACGTCAACCAAACAGCATCCTCGATTTCTGTGGCAGCCAAAGAACTGTGGCGTGGCGATGTTTGGCGTCAAACCAAACAGCCCCCGAAGCGGCCGCGCGCGGCCGGGCAATCGGGAGACACATCAACTCTTCTCGTCCCATCATAATCCAGCACTAGCATTCATGACTAGCAATGGTGGTTGACCTGGGGTCAGCCCTCTAAGTGGAGCCGGATGTTGATTTGCTGGTTGGCTTGTTGCTTTCTGTAAATCGGAGCAAAGAGGAGATCTGCATCGGACTTTGATGTCAGCGACCTTTATTCATTCGCTCTATTTCGTTGATGGTTTCTACCATTGAGAAATTGGCTGATGTTATTTTGTAGCAAGAGAAAAATATCGTACCAGTCCATCTACGTTATGATGCTGACGTGTGAGAAGACCTAGGACCCCCATGCCAAGACCGCCGCCGAGGAGATGTGCAACTTGGCGCGCGTCGAGCAGAGGACCGACAAGCCGCGGCGGCGCGCCATGGAGGCCGCCGCCAAGGAGGTGCTCCCGCCGGCGCAGGCCAACCAAGGTGCCCCATCACATCCACCTGAAAGAGAAGGGGAGGGGTTTCCTGTATTATATGTTTTTAGCACTTTTTCCCCAGAAAATATCAACGTAAAACATACAACACAAATTGCGCAAAATATTCGTGCAAGTGTGAGAGCATATACAGATCTGGCAACACATGAGACATTTACCAGGTTGTTCTCAGGTGACCGACCGCCAATAAAACCCTTGTGTAAGTGTGTTCATGCGCATCCACTGGAATAGTACGAATGGTTTCTTAATATGAAGAACATCAACCTGCAAAATAGACAGATCCCATGTAATACATCTTGCTCTTGCAATTGGACCTTGACTTCCACTTGGTGCCTAACTTCCACTTGCAGCTTGGTTTGCTCTTGCACTTGGACCTTGACTTCCACTTGGTGCCTGACTTCCACTTGCAGCTTGGCTTGCTCTTGCACTTGCACTTGGACCTTGACTTCCACTTGGTGCCTGACTTCCACTTGCATCTTGGCTTGCTCTAGCTCTTGCGCTTGGTACCCTTGCCCTAGCACTTCATGGCCTTGCCCTTTGCGAACTTGGTGCTTGACTGACTTCGGTTGGAGTTGGCTAGGAAGCTATAGGAGTGGTCTGACTAGCATTAAGAGTGCTTGCAGTTGTCTTTGTCTACACAATTTGAGGCCAGTTAAATGGATGATAGCATACTACAGTAAAGGTTTATTACAATATGAAAAAGTTGTAGTAGTTCTTACCTTCTTTATTGGTGTTTTCTTCTGTTTGGTGGGCCCACCACTTGTCCCAGCACTTGTTGTCTCTGCCTCCTTCCTGTTCCTGTTTTTCTTTCTCTAAGTGATGCGAGCCATCTTCTTGTTGCCAGCTTGAGGGTTCTTGGGACACCTTCTTGCATTGTGATCATCTTTCCCATATAACCTGCACCTCATTTTAATCCCAGCCTTGCTGAGCTTGGTTCCTTTAGGTTCTTCCCATGGCTCCCTTATACTTTGTGTCTTGGGCATACCAGACATCATATCTTGAATATGGTGGTGGCAATGGTCTATGCATGTTAGATATTAAAACATGCTCATATGTCCTCATGTATGCTGATTTGGTGAAGCATGGCACAATGTAGTCCTCCAGTTTGTGTGAGGCTTTGTAGATTGAACTAATGGCATGACAACATGGTAGGCATGACAGTTGTTGTAACACCCTAAAATTTGCATGGTTTAAAAATAGTTAAATTGATTTAATTATGCAATTTTGTGAGCATTTAACCTAGGATAAATAATAATCTTTATAAAAGTAAAATCAATTATAGACAAGAAGCATCCTTGTGCATTCATGCTGGTGCATTATTTTTGTTGTGATGTATGGATTTGACCAAATCTGAAACATGAATTCAAAAGAATTTGAAAATCTCTTTGAAGAATGGTTCAAATAAAAGAAAACGGTTTTTTCTTCCTTTCTGGCCCAAACGGCACGCTCGGCCTGCCTCTTCTCCCTCCATTCTCCTGGCCCAAAGGCCATTATTTTCCACTGCGGCCCGCTCAGCCCTCCGTCTTGGGCCGGCCCAACAAGCCGCAGCGGCAGCCCACACTCCCTTCCTCTGTCCGGCTGACAGGCGGGTCCCGCACCCTGGCGTCCCCGACAACCGGGACCCACCTCTTCATCCCCTACCTCCTTCTCGTATTCGAACAGGACTCGGCCGCGAGTCCATGCCCGCTTCGCCTCGTCTCGCTTGCGCCCCACGCGACCGCCCCCATAAATAGCTGCGCCGCACGCCGCCACGCCTCCGCCAAACCCTCACGCAAGCGCCTGCCCTCGCTCGAGCTGGCAGCAACCGTAACCCTAGCCGCCGCCACCCTTGAGCTCGAGTTCATGATTAGAAGCCGCATAGCCTTCATTGACTTGTCGTCGGGTTTCTCCTCGATTCTACGAACTCGCTGAGTCTTTTTCCCCTAATTTTCATGCACCGCATTGATCTCTGTGTCTCGTCGATGTTCACAGGAGCTCCATCGCCGCCGTCGCCAGTCGCTAGCCTGCTCCTGTCCATCCTGACCTTCTTTTTTGCGTCTGGTGAGTTCTCCTCGAGCTCCGCTTTCATTTAGTACCGGTCTCATGTCGAACCGTGGCCTGTAGGGTCAGTCTCGAGTTTTTCGGCGAACTCCGTCGCCGCCGGCCATGGCCGACCGCCGCACGGGTCTTCTTCCCAGGCGAGCTCTCTCTTTCTCTCTCATGCACGATCTAATCTGGGCCGTTCAATCCAGATCCAATGGCTCACAGTGGCCGATACCTCTTCGACCGGCTATTTTATAGAAAACCCCCTGCACTTTTCTTTATTTAGTTAAGAATCCCTGCCAGATCTGAAAACCTTGAATTTCTAGGTTTATTTTTATTTTGAAAATCTTGTTTATTTGCAGATTAGTCCCTAATCTTATTTTGCTCATAATTTCTTTGTTTTAACTTCGATTTGATCCGTTCAAGTTGCGTTAGATTCATAAGTTCATAATCTTCATGTTAGTACCACTGTTAGATCTATTTTCAACTATTTAAGTTTGAGGTTAGATTTAATCTATTATTTTATAATAGGAAATCTTGTAAAATTCATAACTTTCTCGTTATAGCTCCGATTTTGGTGATCTTTACGTTTGTGTGATCGTAGCGACGTGTAGATTGGTTTTATAAAAGTTTCTCATACTATTTTGTTGATATGGTGTACTTTTATAATTAAATCTATTTGTTTGCTCATGTATGATTGCTCGATGCTTGTGTATTGCTGATTGTTGATTGAGTTTAGAGAGTGAGCCATTTGTTGGAGAACAAGAGTACTTCGACAACCAGGATCAGCAGGTTCATCAGGAGAGCTTTGATCAAGGCAAGTATAGTTGGGACCATCCTTGTTACCTATTTACTATACACACTAAAATCATATGCATGTGTCTCTTTGCTTTCCTGTTAAGGTTTCCTAGCTTTGATTTCTTGTCTACCTTGATAACTGGGGATGTTGCATATGGGTAGTTAATGCTAGTGCTTTATAACCATGATCTCATAACTTGAATGACTATGCAACTAATGAAAAGATGGTTTTCAATAAGATCCAAACTGTAAGTGATCATCCGGGACATAACGTACAACTATGGGGCTACATGGCTCTGGCTCTAGTTATTCATAGGACCTTTTCTAGCAAGTTAGAGGATCTGCAAGTTGGGTATATGGCTACCTCTTCATTATGTGTTATAACTGGGATGTACCATTTTGGGAGAGAGGTTTTCTATATTCGATGACCCTACGGCCCTAGCTTGTTAGACGAACCTATGAGTGGCTTTATATGGTTTACGGTGTTTTGGGCCTTGCAAACCCATGCATTTGGAAATCATGACCCGTAGTGAAAGTGTACACCTCTGTGCAGAGTTAAACCGATATATCGTCCGTGCCCACGGTTAGGGTGGCCAAGGGGTTCTTATGGAAGGGATCATCAACTCAAATTATGCTACATGTTAATGTTTTTATCATATTCTTAATCATGTCTACCTGATCATGTGGTTATGGGTTTGTTACTACCTTCATGCTAATTGCTAAAATGTGACATAACACTAAAAGCTACATGCAGTTAAATCGTGTCAACCAGTTGACGTGTCCCTATGGTGGAGCTATCATCTGGAGTTATCTTAGTTATGTCTTATTTTTGTTAAAGACGATGTCATGTTATTCATGCGCTATGTAATAAACTCTAATTTGGTACTATTTATAATTTGTCAACTTATGTGTGTGACATTTCGGGGCACATGTAAGGCTTCTATATATCTAATTTCAGTCCTTTAAAATGAGATATGACAATTGTCAATAATTCCAACTGCACTCCTAATCATCAACTTGACTATATACTTCTTGTCTTCCCTTTCCTGCACTTCAAACTCACTAGCACCATTCCACACTTCATTACACTTCCCAGACAATTTAATATTCATCTTGAGATTTTTAAAAATATTTGGACAAATATTTCCAGTCCACTTCCCAGCCCTTGTGAAAGGTCCCTATGTGATTTTGGCAATTGAGTGACAACTTTAGGTTGGACTAATGTGTTAAATTGAGAATACACAGGGAATTAGTCCATTAGGTGAATGTGCAATGGAGGAGCTCAATTGCATATGTGACATGACATGGAGTCATGTGACTGAGATGGAGAAGATCAAGATTAGGCTTGGCTCGATGGATCGGTGGATGTGTGAAGGGCAAGTTAAGGCTTTGAAGCGATGGACCATGAGACGATGAAGAGCAAGTGAGGTCAAGATCGATGGACCAAGAAGGTTGCATGATAATATGAAGTGGATCATATCATTTCGTGATTATGTCGGTGCATGTGTTGCTTTGGCACATTGGAAGAAGACGGTGGAAATGGAAATGTGCACGGCCAAGGTATAACCTAGGACATTTCATTTCACCAGTCATGAGGTATGTAGAGAAGTTGATGATCGAGTTTAGGATTAATAGCCGTACTATCAAGAGGGGCAAACTTGTTTGCATATCGGTCATCTAGTGCCACTTGAGTGATCTAACTTTGTGACATGCTAGGATCGAGTGGCATTGTGAGAGCAAGAGAAAATCCTTTGAAAATGATTGTGAACATGCTAACACACATGCACATGGTGATGTACACTTAGTGGTGTTGGCCCCTTTGCAAAGGAGAAGGAGTTGGAGATGTTTCCGCGAACTCGTGTGCTTAGAAAAGAGAGATGACGGTTCTTGGGTTGGAAAACTGATTTGATATATTGTGAGTTGGATCAAGTGGCTATATGGGTTGTGTAGCCCTCTAATTAAGCTTTCCAACGAGTCCAAGATCATCGAAAACGGAATTTGGAGCTAAGAGATATGCTCGTTTAGTGCGGGGTGGTGCTCGACCAGCGGAAGTTCCGGTGGGTCTGGACCGTAAGTTCCGGTCAGCCTAGCCCGAGCAACCGCATACCCCGATTTACTTCCAGTTGGTGACCGAAAGTTCCGGTGGAAGTTCTAGTGGATGACCGGAAGTTCCGGTGGTCCTGGACCGAAAGTTCCGGTCAGCCCAGTCCGAGCAACCGCGCGCCCCGATTTACTTCCAGTTCTCGAGCAGAAGTTTCGGTGGAAGTTTCAGTGGATGACCGGAAGTTTTGGTTAGGTGACTGGAAGTTTCAATAGGCTAGATCTGGGTTGACTTCATGTGCAATGGCTATATTTGTGCTAACTGGAAGTTTCAATGGGGCTCCACCGAAAGTTTTGGTAGGCCATTTTCAGCCCAAAATTTGAACCTAACGGCTCTATTTTGAGTGGGGCTTATAAATAGAGGGGTGGCTAGCCATTTGTGTTTGTTGAGCACCTTGGAGAGTTAGTGTCTAGGCTTGGAGAGTGCTTGGAGCCCTCTAACTCACTCATGCTTGATAGTGTTCATCCGATCGAGTGAGAGAGCGATTCTAGTGTGTTGCATTGAGAGATTGCATCGAGTGGCACTAGGTGTTCGTGTTGCAAGCCGGTGGGCTTGTTACTCTTGGAGGTTTCCACATCCTAGATGACTTGGTGGCAAGAGACTCTATCGAAGCACGCAAGGAGCTTGTGCGGTGCTCCAGAGAAGAGCTTGTGAGGGGTATTGTGCTCACCCCGAGGGAGATCGTGAAGAGCAACTCTAGTGGAGATGGTGGCTTAGAGGATCCCCATCTTGTGTTGATTTCAACACACCCGAAGCTGTGGGTTTGGCTAGTTGATGCCATTTAGCATGTGAAACTCCAAGTGGGTGCATCGTCGCAATAGGACGTAGCTTGGTGGCAACCAAGTGAACCTGGTGAAAAATCGCCGTGTCATCTTGTTCCACACTTCATGGTGGTTTACATCTTATTCACAAGCGTGTATTTACATTTATATATATTGTGCTTGTGTTGTTGCTCTTGCAATTAGTTGGCTTGTGTACCTATCTAGTTGCCTTCTAGCTTGTGTAACATAGAAGTATCTCTTGTGTGGCTAATTAGCTTATGTAGTCTAATTAGTTGTTTTGCTTAGTTTTTGTAGCAAAGTAATTTGAGCTCTTGGGTTCGGTTTGTGTAACCTTGTCCTTGAGCATCTAGTGAGCTTAGGTTGGCTTTGTGCTTTGCTCATTAGAATTGTGT
>CM041641.1:18061647-18080188 GCA_023333625.1 Bothriochloa decipiens | reverse complement strand
CTAACATTTTGAAGGAGAACAAAGAGCTTCATGAACAAGTGAAGAATTTGAGCAACAAGCTAGAGAGGTGCTACAACTCTCAAGTCACCTTTGAGCATACGATGAAGAACAAGAGAAGCTATGGTGACAAGAGTGGCATTGGCTTCAACAAGGGCAAGGGCAAGATAAAGAAGAAACAAGAAGAAAAGAAGCTAGCTCATTTCATGTGCTATCGGTGCCATGAAATGGGACACCTTGCTAAGTGTTGTCCAACCAAGAAGCCTCAAGTTGAGCCAAAAGCAAAACCCCAAGTCTTTCAAGACAAGATCAATCATGAAGCTAAAGTTGATGACTTAAAGAAGAAAAAGAAAACAAGAAGGGGTGAAAGAACTAGGCATCCAACTTATATCCATGATGCCAACAAGATGATGAGCAAGAATCAAGAGAAGAAAGATTTGGCTCACATCAAGTGCTTCAAGTGTGGAAACATGAGACACTTTGCCTCGAAGTGTTTCTACAAGCTTGAGAAGAAGGCTCAAGCAACTCTTGAGAGGAAAGGCAATGAAGAGCATCAAATGAGCAATAAAGAGAAGGTTCAACAAAAGAGAAGATGCTATTCATGCCGAAAAAGGGGACACATGGCTTATTCATGTCCCCTAGGTAAAACTTCGAAGCCTATTTCAATTGATGTAAACAATATGCTTAGAAAGGATGGTAATGGTACCTCATTGGTTGCTATTGCAAAACATCCCGCTATCCATACAAAGGCTTTGCCTAAGTATGTTACACCTAACTTGAGAGGACCCAAACAAGTTTGGGTACCATCAAAAAGTGGATGATTGTTTATAGGTACTATTGGCATTGGAGGCTTGATTCAATAAGGTTCATATTATTCATCTTTTAATTGAGTCAAGTAATGATTGCATATCTTATCCCAATGCCAAGTCATGATAAGTGAAGTCCGAATGTGCTTCAACATGCAAGTGCAAATTAAAGTTGTGGTAAATTACTAGTTATATTTGATGGCTTGAAAAATTATTTGAGTAGAAGCTTGATATGGATGATCATGAGCTATCAAGGTATATATAAGCTGATCTAATTCATTTGGGTGCATATGAGTTGATTGAATTGGATATATATGCATATGTTGCTTGCTATGAGATGTTTGAATGGACTAAATGCTTAGTAGTCAAATTTGGTTTGATTTGGATGGATATGATCACAAGATTACTTTTAGTAAGTGGTTTGCATTGATATATGTCTTGTGGAAGTATTCAAATAAGTTGATATCAAGTTTGATTCACTTTTGGTGAAGCATAGCTCAATTGCTTAAATCTGTCCAATAATTTCAAATCTGAGCTAGCTGAGAAGACAGTCATGTTTGATGAAGCAAATCTCTTTGGATTGGCTTGAAATTTGGTATACATGCTCTACACTTATGATACAAAATGCTGTACAAATTTCATGAAAATTGGATGAGAATTACTACTGCTTAGGAGTAGTTCTTGTCAGCTATGGTGCAGCAGTTTTTCAGCATGTAATAGTGTCGGAAGATGCGAAATCTGGTAGCAATCTAGAAGGTCAATGAAGCTCAACTTTTTATAGCTGCTAGAAGACTTTGTGTCACACATCTCCACCAAATTTCATGACATTTGGAGCTGTACTTTTGGAGATATGAATTTTTATTTGAAGGGTACAGAATCTGCCAGAAAAGTGACTAACATTGGAAATATAAAGAGTCACTCAAATTGAAAGGTCCTCAAGTTGGAATCATGATTAAAAGTTATTGAGGAACCTATGTTTGGTTTCATTGACAAGATCAAGCTCAAGACCAAGAAAGAAAAGGAACAATCAAACAAAGGTAATTCAAGTGAGTGTCAAGGATAGTTCTTGGAGAGAGATCACTTCTCCCCATTGTGGGGGCGAGCCACCCAAATGAGTTAGAAAAAACCAAGTGAGGTGTACTTGGAAGGCCAACATGGAAGTGATGATCTAAGGATTATTGGAGATGCTTAGTTGGAGCTATCAAGAAGATTGATCAAGGAAGAGCAAGCAACACTCAAATAGAGAGTAATACATGACAATTCAAGTAATAATACAACCAAAGATCAAAAGAAGAAGCAAGCCAACCACGACAAGAAAGTGTACTTGATCTTAAGTGGTTATCATTTCATATGGGTGAGGCATGGAATTCAAAATTGATATCTATTGGTTTTCACCAAGTTTATAATTGGACTTCACATTGCTATTGGAGTAATAAAATTGGAATTCACTGACTACCCTCTACTCCAACAAAGCAAAGTTATCATTGTAATGTGCATGATCATTTCATCCCTTACTAGTATGCGGTTAGTGCATATAGTACATACTTACTAGGATCATGCATAATAAATGAAAAGTTTATGATTCATAGTCTACCACTATTGCTTGAATAGTTGTTTGATCTAGTGGTATGAGTGTGAATTTGTTCATGAGCTAGTGAACCCAAGTGCTTGATCTATTTTGATTGCATATAAGTGACAAGTACAACATTGGCAAGATAATTCTTATTCTTTATGAGGTGTGAAGAAGCTTGTCATTGGTTCAAACTGGACTTGAAAGCTTGTAGGTAAAACACTTTAGCTGAAGTCAAAGAGAAAGAAGCTCATGGAAACAATGTAGTTCAAGAATTGGGCATAATTGACAAACTCAACAAGTGGTGACCCAATGGTAGTTCTTGCAAGATATGTCTAGAATATCACATCTCTACACATGGCATTTATTCAAAGTGATATCTAGTACATCAAAAGGTGGTTCCACAAGTGATCCTTAACTTTAAGTGATCAATTCAAATCAAGAAAGCTACCCTCATCTACAAGTTGGTTGACCCATGCTATGACATAGGGGGAGTGCCCTATTCATATTAATCGTGGTATGATATAATCACACGTGGTGCTCATACTACTACATGTGGTTCTTACATGTGGTGTCATTCCAACATATGGTATTGTCCATCAAAAATAAAGAATCAAGACTCAACCATCTATCCAAGTCTGACTCTTTGCATCAAAGGACTCACCATACACGTGATACAAGAGGCTAATCTTCATGTGGTATCACATTTACATGGCATCAAGTGACACATCCATGTGATATCTTTATGTGGTATTGGGCTATCATACCTTTATGGTGATTGATGACAAAGGGGGAGAGAAATGTGCAAAGATATGCAAGAGGCATATTACAAGGGAGAGTTTGGACAAAGATGGGAGAAGAAATGGACATGGACCAAGAGGGAGCAATATTAAAGATTAGGGGAGGGTAAAAAATTTTTGGACAAGAGATGCACACAAGTAGGGGGAGCAAGCTCATGAACTTGGTTGATTGCATTTGATATGTGCATATTAATGCGCTTGCTTGCATTTGCATAAGTTTTTAAATTCAATATGAAATGCTTGTGTGGTGTATGCTAGTCATAGAACTTGATTGATGATTTTATAACTAGCATGCATAGGATGGTTTAGCTAGTCACATGTGTTTTTTCTCGTGGTGCTAGAGTCTTATTTATTATGTTGATCACATGAGGTATCTAGTTGTATTATGTGGTATCTAGCTAACCAAGATGATGCTAAGGATGAACTTTAAAATGTGCAACTCCGATTGGTATCACGCTTCAAAGGTTTATTCTATATACATTAGCATCACTTAGTAGTGCTAATTCTTCCAAAATTTTCATATTTATGCATGTGTGCAAGCCTGAATTCAAACCAATTGAGCACACATGTAGGGGGAGCTATCACTACCAAGTTGACTTTGTGGCACTTATCCAAATCATGACATTGAGCTTAAATGTTGGATAAGTGGCATAGAGTCCAAAAATTCTTAATTTCCATATCTTTGTAGAGTTGTCATCAATTACCAAAAAGGGGGAGATTGAAAGGTCACTATGTGATTTTGGCAATTGAGTGACAACTTTAGGTTGGACTAATATGTTAAATTGAGAATACACAGGGAATTAGTCCATTAGGTGAATGTGCAATGGAGGAGCTCAATTGCATATGTGACATGACATGGAATCATGTGACCAAGATGGAGAAGATCAAGATTAGGCTTGGCTCGATGGATCGGTGGATGTGTGAAGGGCAAGTTAAGGCTTTGAAGCGATGGACCATGAGACGATGAAGAGCAAGTGAGGTCAAGATCGATGGACCAAGAAGGTTGCATGATAATATGAAGTGGATCATATCATTTCGTGATTGTGTCGGTGCATGTGTTGCTTTGGCACATTGGAAGAAGACGGTGGAAATGGAAATGCGCACGGCCAAGGTATAACCTAGGACATTTCATTTCATCGGTCATGAGGTGTGTAGAGAAGTTGATGACCGGGTTTAGGATTGATAGCTGTATTATCAAGAGGAGCAAACTTGTTTGCATATCGGTCATCTAGTGCCACTTGAGTGATCTAACTTTACGACATGCTAGGACCGAGTGGCATTGTGAGAGAAAGAGAAAATCCTTTGAAAATGATTGTGAAAATGCTAACACACATGCACATGGTGATATACACTTGGTGATGTTGGCCCCTTTGCAAAGGAGAAGGAGTTGGAGATGTTTTCGCGAACTCGTGTGCTTAGAAAAGAGAGATGATGGTTCTTGGGTTGGAAAACAGATTTGACATATTGTGAATTGGATCAAGTGGCTATGTGGGTTGTGTAGCCCTCTAATTAAGCTTTCCAACGAGTCCAAGATCATCGAAAACGGAGTTCAGAGCTAAGAGATATGCTCGTTTAGTGCGGGGCGGTGCTGGACCAGCGGAAGTTCCGGTGGGTCTGGACCGTAAGTTCCGGTCAGCCCAGCCCGAGCAACCGCGCATCCCGATTTACTTCTGGTTGGTGATTGAAAGTTCCGGTGGATGACCAGAAGTTCCGGTGGTCCTGGACCAGAAGTTCCGGTTAGCCCAGTCCGAGCAACCGCGCGCCCTGATTTACTTTCGGTTCTCGAGCAGAAGTTCCGGTGGAAGTTCCGGTGGATGACCGAAAGTTCTGGTCAGGTGACCGGAAGTTTCGATAGGCCAGATCTGGGTTTACTTCACGTACAATGGTGTCGATACCCTGGAAACAGGTATCCCAGACCCCTTGCTTAACAAACTAAAGCCCCGCAAAATCAGCATCTTGACCCCTCCAATAATCTCCCGCGCTAACGTACGAAGGCCCATAGGCTGAGACGTATCGGACTGGCCCGTGAATGTACAACGACGGCCCAAAACCAAAGCCTGCTCAAGAGGCTACTGAACGGACCAGTACTATTCGCCCGAGAGGATACCGAACGGACAAGTACTGTATACGCAAGGGTACGATTCGAGCGACCCCTCGAGGACGGAACTTCATCCTCCAAACGAGCCTGTCCTCGAGGACATAACTTCGCCCAGCGAACGAGCCTCCCCTCGTGGACGGAACTTCGCCTGGGCGAATGGGCGGCCCTCGAGGACAGTGCACCTCTCGGCCACCAACTCCCCCGTACGGATCCGAGCGCATTTAATGCGATCTATCTACCCCCGCCTAACCGCATGGCCACAGTTACGGTAACAGTTACAGGCGTGGCGGTCAAATCTACTTTTACCGCCCATGCCCCGGAATCCCGCAAGTCATATTACGCTGTTGCGCCATACCGAGCGCTGTGCCACGACCCGCACCGCCTCGAGATGTATAAACTAACATGTTTTCTGTGTTTTCCGGGATTCGATCTTATCCAGCGAAGCTCGACCTCCTCGGCACGACCCCTCGGCTTCGGTCAGGACCCTCGACCGTCGCCCCTCGACTTCACCGAGCGAACCCTCGAGCTGAACTTCAACAACTCCCGATGCGACGGCTGCAGGGCCTCCCATACCGACGTACATCACTACAGCGGCACCGACATGATCGGCCTCAACGTCGTACGTCATCAGCGTCATGCGAACTCGAAATACATGTACACCTGTACCCCTCCTTCGTCTATAAAAGGAGGCGCCAGGACGTTAGAGAGAGGGACCGGACTCAAATCGAGAGGATCTAGAGCATAGAAACATTTAGGCCCTAGATCACAGAGCGACACCGTGAGCCTGTGCAAGGTCGAGAGCAAGGCGTCCGAACGCCCCAACTCCACCTTTCACTCCTCACACCAGCTTGTATTTTCCCCTGTACTAGCACTTCGGTGTAAGATAACACGAATCATCCCCCCCGCTGGACGTAGGGCCTTCTTTGCCTGAACCAGGATAAATTATTGTGTGCTTCTTGCATCACCCACCGGATTAGGGAGCACGTGAATACAATATTACTCATTGATGTTAACCCCTCGAGGGTCAGAACACCGACAGTTGGCGCGCCAGGTAGGGGAACCGCGTGTCACTAACGATTTCCCGCCATTTTTTCGGATGGGCGATTTCGTTTCACCACTTACGCACACTACGGTGATCTGGTTCGGGAGCCTGGAGTTCATGACCCTCGGCCAGGGCTACGACATGACCCTGCTCTCGATCAGTGACCCGAACGGAGGTCGCGGTGCGCCCCCACGTTCATGGGGAGCCGCTCGCCAGTCTCATGACCACGCTTCCACATCCAGAAGGAGGCACGGTCGGCGCCGTCATCGCCGTCAACCCGAGTCGAGAAGGGTCCCCGCCGCTTTCTCCACGCCCCAGACCGGAGACGAGAAACCTCTTGTTGAGGGCGTATCTGACCCGAGTTTAGAGGCAGAGGGCAAACCGACAGGATCCCGGCACAACCCTAACTCCGCTCTCACCGTGCGCTCGTCGGGGAAGTGCGACGAAACCCCCACTCGATCAAGCTCGCTTCCACACGGGCTGTTCGAGCGTCGTCGGTGGTCTTCGACCGACTCCAACAATCCCACGACGACGGCTATGACAGCAACCCACTCCGACACGAGCGCATTGGAGGACCGCCCAAACACCCTTCTCCGCGCGATGACGGACGTGGGGACTATCACACCGGCCTCCGAGGGTTTGGCTTTCGCAAGAGCGCCCGGCCCCCGGAGGTACACCGTCGGCACACTCCGACGGCGGCTGCAGGAGGAGGCGCGGGGGCAATTCCCTGTCTTCTACTGCGGTGACCCTGACTCTGACTCTGATCACTGGGATCCTACCCGAGAGTGCCTCCACATCGATGGTGGCGTCGACTCCGATCAGGAAACCATCGATCCAGCGGCCGCGGCGTCTACCGCCGTGGCGAGAGACGCTCCCCCCAGAGTAGAGGACCAACAACCAGACGCACCCCGAGAAGTGTGCCCTCGTCCTGGTGAGCAAGACGCGCAGATGGCGCAGATTCGGGAGTTGCAGGCGAAGCTTGCCGACGAGCAGGAACGCTTGCGCTTACTCGAGCTGACCCTCGAACAAGAGCGGCGACCGCTCGGCGGTAGAGCCCGAGCCAGGGCCCGAGAGGTCAATCGGCAGATCATCGAGGAAGGAGTACTCGAGCAACCCGTCCACCGTTATCCCCGAGCAAGCCAGAACGTTGTTGCGGCGGCTATGCTCCTCCGCAATATGCCCGCACCGTCCAACTCGCAAGCTCGGCGGATACAACGCGAGGTCGAGGGTCTCCTCCAAGTTGCTGCTGCCCAACAAGCCGAGAGCTCAGCCTCGAGGCGTCGAGGAGCTGCCTCCGAGCCTCAGGTCGAGTCCTCCCGGCCAGAGAGGGAAGGCTCGGTCGATCAGGGGGCGGCCCCCCGACAGAAGAAGAACCCGGCCCGAGAGCCTATCAACGATGACCGCGCTCCCCGCGACGCGCGCCTCGACATTGTCGAGAACCACAGACGCAAGCACGGGGATGCCGAGGATCGAGGGTACAGCGCCCATCGAGGAGGGTGTTACGACAGCGAAGAAGACCAACAGGCCCCAGAGCCACCGGGCCCCCGGGTCTTCAGCAGGAGGATCCGCTGCGCCCAGCTGCCCGACAAGTTTTGACCCCCCACGAGCCTCGTCAAATATAACGACGAACTCCCAAGCTCTGGCTAGCCGACTTCCAGTTGGCTTGTCAGGCGAGCGAGGCGCGCGATGATCACGCCATCATACGTCACCTTCCCCTGTTCCTGTCCGACACCGCGCATAGGTGGCTCGAGGAGCTTCCCCTCGACCAGATTCGCACTTGGACCGACCTTGTCCGTATCTTCGAGGGGAACTTCAAAGGTACCTACGTGCGTCCCGGAAACTCCTGGGAACTGCGCAACTGCAAGCAAAAGCTAGGGGAGTCTCTCCGCGACTTTGTTCGATGATTCTCCAAGCTCCACATCGAGCTGCCCCACATCTCCGACCTCGACATCGTTCTAGCGTTTGTTGCGGGTACAACCTGCAAGGACCTAGTTCGCGAGTTAGGGCGTAATCGCCCCGACACCGTTGACGAGCTTATGGATGTGGTCGCCAACTACGCGGCTAGCGAAGAGGCCGTCGGCGCCTTCTTCAGCGACGTGAAGGACAAGGGAAAAACGCCGGTAGCCGACAACGCCGGAGGCTCGAGCAAAGGGTCGAAGAGAAACAACAAGAAGAAGAAAAATCAACAAGGCAAGTGGGAGGCTGCGGAAGATGATCTCGTCGCTGCAACCGAACGCAAAAGACCTCGAGGTCCCCCCGCGCCCCCCGAGGGCACCATCTTTGACAAGATGCTCGAGGAGCCCTGTCCTTACCATAAGGACGGGGCAAGGCACAAGCTTAAGGACTGCCGCATGCTTCGAAGGCACTTCGAGCAAGTGGGTGTGAAGAAAGGTGACGACAAGAAAGACCAAGGCGGCGGTGAGGGAGACAACGGGGAAGACGCAAAATTCCCCGAAGTCTATGACTGCTACATGATCTACGGGGGTCCATCGACCCAGCTCACGCCCCGACAGCGTAAGCGGGAGCGTCGAGAGGTCTTCTCCGCTCGTGTCGCGACGCCTCACTACCTTGACTGGTCTGATGCACCCATCATGTTCGACCGCGATGACCACCCGAATCGAGTCCCCAACCCCGGGGCCTATCTGCTCGTCGTCGACCCGATCATCATCAACACCCGCCTCTCGAAGGTCCTCATGGACGGCTGCAGCAGCCTAAATGTCATCTACCTCGAGACCCTCGACCTCCTGGGGGTCAGGAGGCACCAACTCCGACCCAGTGCCGGGGGGTTCCATGGCGTCGTGCCAGGGAAAAAGGCTTTCCCCGTCGGCCGTATCGAACTCCTTGTCTGTTTTGGCACCCCTGTCAACTTCAGGAAAGAGACCCTCACCTTCGAGGTGGTCGGGTTTCACGGACCGTATCATGCCATCATCGGCCGACCGGGCTACGCGCAGTTCATGGCGATCCCGAACTACACCTACCTCAAGCTCAAGATGCCAGGACCCAAAGGCGTCATCACTGTTGCCTCCTCCTACGAGCACGCGTACAACTGCGATGTCGAATGCGTCGAATATGGGGAGGCCGTCGAGCAAAACGCCATGATAGCCGCGACCCTCGAGCACCTCGCCGACGAGATGCCAGATCCCAAGCGACACGCCGGCAACTTCGAGCCAGCACAAGACACCAAGAAAGTCCCCCTCGACCCAAGCTGCCCATGCGAGAAGGTGCTAACGATCAGCGCCGACCTCGAGGACAAATAGGAAGTCGTGCTCGTCGACTTTCTCCGCGCAAACGCCGATATGTTTGCGTGGGGTCCTTCGGATATGCCGGGCATACCAAGGGAAGTCACCGAGCACGCCTTGGAAATCCGGACCGGGTCCAGACCGGTGAAGCAACGCCTGCGCCGCTTCGACGAGGAGAAGCGCAGGATCATCGGCGAGGAGGTACACAAGCTTTTGGCGGCTGGATTCATCAAGGAAGTTCATCACCCCGAATGGTTAGCTAATCCCGTGTTAGTTAAGAAAAAGAATGGAAAGATGCGGATGTGTATTGACTATACTAGTTTAAACAAAGCATGTCCCAAAGTTCCGTTTCCTTTACCACGCATTGATCAAATTGTCGACTCCACCGCGGGGTGTGAAACCCTCTCGTTCCTCGATGCTTACTCCGGCTACCACCAAATTAAGATGAAAGAGTCCGACCAGCTCGCGACTTCCTTCATCACACCTTTTAGCATGTACTGCTACGTGACAATGCCCTTCGGCCTCCGAAACACCGGGGCGACGTATCAGCGGTGTATGCTTCATGTCTTCGGTGAACACATAGGCGACACGGTCGAAGCCTACGTCGATGACATCGTGGTCAAGTCCAAAAGAGCGGACAACCTCATCCGAGACCTCGAAATCGCGTTCGGGTGCCTTCGAGCCAAAAACATAAAACTCAATCCCGAGAAATGTGTTTTCGGAGTGCCTCGGGGCATGCTCCTCGGATACATCGTCTCCCAACGCGGGATCGAGGCCAACCCCAAGAAGGTGGCGGCCATCACGCGAATGGGGCCGATTCGGGATCTCAAGGGCGTGCAGAGGGTCACGGGCTGTCTCGCGGCCCTCAGCCGCTTCATCTCACGTTTAGGGGAGAAGGCCATGCCTCTGTACCGTCTCTTGAAAAAATCTGAGCGATTTATGTGGACCGCGGAGGCCGAGGGGGCCCTCAACGAACTCAAAGCCAAGCTAACGTCCACTCCGATCCTCATCCCTCCTCGACCAGCAACGGCGACTGAACCGCCTGAGCCCCTCCTCCTCTATGTCGCCGCAACCACCTAGGTGGTCAGCGCGGCCATAGTGGTGGAGAGGCAAGAGGAAGGACGCGCCTTGCCAGTCTAGCGGCTGGTTTACTTCGTCAGCGAGGTGCTTTCGGAAATGAAAATCCGCTACCCACAGGTGCAGAAGCTGCTCTACGCCATCTTCCTTACGCGTCGCAAGCTCCAACATTACTTCCTCGGCCACCCGGTTAGTGTGGTATCCTCGCTCCCCTTGGGGGAGATCATCCATAACCGGGAGGCCGCTGGAAGGATTGCCAAGTGGTCGATCGAGCTGATGGGCGAGACCATCACCTACGCACCACGAAAGGCCATCAAGTCTCAAGTGCTGGCGGATTTCGTCGCCGAGCGGACCGACACTCAGTTGCCACCAGTCCAAATTCAAGCCGAGCTGTGGACGATGTACTTCGACGGGTCGCTCATGAAGACAGGAGCAGGCGCGGGCTTGCTCTTCATTTCACCCCTCGGAGTCCACATGCGCTACGTCATTCGCATCCACTTTGCCGCTTCTAACAACGTCACGGAGTACGAGGCACTTGTCGCCGGTTTACGAATCGCCCTTGAACTCGGGGTCCGACGCCTTGACGTTCGAGGCGACTCGTAGCTAATCATCGACCAAGTGATGAAGGCCTTGAGCTGCCATGACGCCAAGATGGAAGCATACTGCAACGAAGTGCGCAAGTTGGAAGACAAATTCCATGGCCTCGAGCTTAGTCATATCGCTCGACGATACAACGAAGCCGTGGATGAGCTCGCGAAAATCGCATCGACTCGAGGTACGGTCCCTCCGGACGTGTTCTCGAGGGACCTCTTCGAGCCCTCCGTCGATTCGGGCTCGGGGGCTGGCTCTACGCCCTCGAAGCTCCACCCCATGACCTCGATCGGGGCCCCCTCGATCGAGGCCCAGGTTATGGAGATCCAGGAGACATCTCCTCCGTCGAACCCGCCACCGGATTGGCGAGCCCCTTTACTCAACTGCCTCATTCGGGGAGAACTTCCAGAGGACCAGACCGAAGCTCAACGGATCGCGCGACGGGCCAAGTCCTACGTCATCTACGGTGACGGCAAGGAACTCTACAGGCGAAGCCCTTCGGGCGTTCTTCAGCGCTGCATTACCATCGAGGAAGGCAGGAGGCTCCTCGAGGACATACACTCGGGAGCCTGCGGCCACCACGCAGCACCAAGGACGCTCGTAGGCAATGCTTTTCGACAGGGTTTCTACTGGCCGACCGCCATTTTTGACGCCACGAACATCGTCCGCTCGTGCAAAGGGTGTCAATTCTACGCCAAGCAGACGCACCTCCCAGCTCACGCCCTACAAATGATCCCCATCACTTGGCCGTTTGCGGTCTGGGGGCTCGATCTTGTGGGGCCTCTCAAAAGGACAACCAAAGGGTACATGCACCTGCTCGTTGCCGTCGATAAGTTTACCAAATGGATCGAGGCCTGGCCCATCAGCAACATCCGCTCCGAACGGGCGGTCGAGTTCTTCACCGACATCATCCATCGCTTCGGGGTCCCGAACGTCATCATCACCGACAATGGCACGCAGTTCACTGGTAAGAAGTTCTTGGATTTTTGCGATCGCCATCACATCCGTGTGAATTGGTCCACGGTTGCACACCCTCGAACTAACGGCCAGGTCGAGCGCGCCAATGGCATGATTTTGCAGGGCCTCAAGCCAAGGATCCTCAAACGCCTCGGCAAGCACGGAAAAAAATGGGCCATGGAGTTGCCATCGGTCCTATGGAGCTTAAGGACAACACCTAGTCGAGCCACTGGGTTCACCCCATTCTTCTTGGTCTATGGGTCCGAGGCCGTCCTCCCCACTGACCTCGAGTATGGTTCCCCTCGACTAAAGGCGTACAACGAGCAAACCAACGAAGAAGCCCTCGCAAACGCCGTCGACCAGATCGAGGAGGCTCGAGACATGGCGCTGCTTCACTCCGCGAGGTATCAGCAAAAACTTCGACGCTACCACGACAAGCACGTGCGCCCGAGGGACCTCCAAGTTGGAGACCTCGTCCTACGTCGACGGCAGAGCAACAAAGGACGTCACAAGCTGACGCCGCCATGGGAAGGTCCATTCGCCGTAGCTGAGGTGCTAAAGCCCGGGACGTACAAGCTCGCTAACGACAAAGGCGAAATCCTCACCAACGCGTGGAACATCGAACAGCTACGTCGTTTCTACCCTTAGGGCACCAGTGCCCTTGTACATTCTCGCATGTCTTGTACATTTCCACATGACAAATATAAAGACTACTTTTGATTATAAGTTCAAACTTGTTATTGTACATGCAAGAGGTAGCCCCGACCCTGTCTCACCAGAGTCGAGCCTCCCTCGGGGGCTAACGGGGGTGAACCCCCTAAGTGCCTAAAAATACGAATGATTTTTTCCGCACGCCCCCCTCTTTTTGCTTCCCAACTAAGTTGACAACGCCTCGGACTCCCTAGGGGTCGAGGGCTGTCGAGCCGGAGCTCTCCTACGCTTCCGGGCTACGGTACCTCCACTCGCTCCCCCCTCGAGGGATACGAGTTCACGTCGAATGCTCAGTCGGAAAGCAAAAGTGAGGCGAGCACTCGACCTCCGCCGGGTCGTTCATCTCGATCCCCGGAGCGCTGGAATCGCCGAGTTCCCAGAGCACGATGCGCTCCTTGCCCCCATGCGGAAGGACCATCTTGACCTTGGCTCGCGCCAAGGACTCAATCTCCTCCACCACATCGCCCGGAATGCCGTAGCCCATGGCCAACTCCCCCGGGATGCGGAACTCTGACACGGCGCGGGCACTCCTCAACCCGGGGTCGGACGTCGACCTCCTCAGCACGCCGATAGCCGCCGTCTCCTCCGGCTGCTCCGTCGACGGTTGCGGCGCCTGATCCGGTGCTGCTTCCGGCGCCGTCGGAAGCAGCAAAGGTGTGGAGGCCGTCGCTTCACCCAACGCCACGACTTGTGGCACCGGTGGGACCACCGCCGGCGCGTCTTCTGCCAGGCTCGGTACCAAGGCATCCTCCGGTTGCGCCCCCAGCAGCCGCAGGACCATCGACGCCTTCGACGTCGTTTCTTGTTCGGTCAGCAACTCGTCCAAAGTAATCACGGACACCCATTGTGTGGGCAGTCCGGAAGTCGCTTCCGCCTCAGACGTCTCGGGCGGTTGCTGCGCCGGCGGGTCCAGCAGCGCTGCATCCCCTGGCGGCGTCTGCTGCACCTGCTGATGCTGGGGCTGGCCCCCAGTTCTCTCCTCCTCCTGCTGCGGCCGTGGCAGCTCCGCTTCTTGCAGGGCCCCCTGCTCCTGCTCCCTCCGGGCCTCGAGCTCGCGCAGCCCCGTCGGCCAGGGCCGCCGCTCTCCCGTTGAGGGGGGAAGGGTCGAGGTCTCCTCACCCTCGAGGTCCACGACGATGACCTCCTCTCCCGACTCGTGGCCCTCGGGGGCTCCCGCCTTGGGTGCGGGGATCGAAGCCTCCGGACCACCAGGAACGGAAGCCCCCGACGTCGGCGCGCCGCCTCCTGGTGCCGGGTCGAGCTCGAGGGCCGCAGGTGGTGACGTCAAGGAGGCGCTCCCTCCCTCATGCGTCCTCCCAGGCATAGAGTCGCCACCCACCGTGGCCCCCGGGACGCTCGACCCTGCAGCAGGAGTGGAACCCGTCAGCCTACCGCGCGCCATAGCACCAAGGGCGGAGGACAACCACTTGGCTTCCCACGGGGCCAAGGGCCACGACGACGCACCTGTAGCCGGGGCCTCCGTCTTCGTGGCTGCATCCATCTTGAGCCGCTTGGTCGGCGTGAGAGACGCCTCCTTGATCTGGCGCTTGGGCCTGAATGGAAAGCAGAATGGCAAAAAAGTTTATTAAAGCGCACAAAGACGACGCAACGAAAAGAAAACGATTCAACGGCACTTACCCGAAGGGTATAGAGGCCTTTCGGGCACCCCTCGAACTGCCCGCAGATTTCGAGACCCCTCCCAAAGCCGAGCTCTTCGCAGGGCTGGGGCTGCTCGGGGCCGTCGATGGGCTCGCAGCGCTTCCCTGCTTCGACGGGGCCTCCTGAGCGCGCCTCTGCTCCGCGCGCGTCGACAACCGGGACCAGGTCTCCCGGATCGAAGTGGGTGGGCTCCCGCCTCGAGTACGACGCGAGGTGGGTGATCCCCCTCGAGGAGAGGCCTCGGCCCCCCTTTTTCCACGTCGGCGCTCCGAGGCCGACGCCGCCGGCTGAGGGGCGCGCTGCTCCGCCACCTCCTCCTGCACGAAGGGGCAGTCAGCATAGGAGGAACCCGGCAACATGCGCTCGAGGCGCCCCTCGACCCCCTCGACGTCATCACTGTCATCATCATCATCTTCATCTCCCTCGGACGAGGGAGACTCCTCCTCCGGGAGCCCGTCGCGCCTCTGCTCAGCGCGGCGCCTCGCGAGCCTTTCGCGCTCCCGGAGCTTCTTGGCTTTCTTTTTCTCCTCCTCGTCCTTACTCCGCTTCTCTTGCTGGGCGGTGAAACGTCTTACCTGACGATCGGGAGCGTCCTCCCTCAGTGGAGGCCTCGATCTCCGGTAGTCGATTCTCCCCTGCATAAAGACATTTAGTCACAGGGACATAACAAAGGGGAGGAGGAGGGGGGAACTCGAAGGGCACGAGCCGGGGCACTCACCAGGTCGAGGCAACCCTCCTCCGGCCGCATGGGGAGACGGTTGACGTCATCCACCCTGAACGAGCCAGACACCATCCCCTTTACCCGCGCGACAACTTCCGAGGCGGACGGCCTCTCGCCGGACATCCGGCATCTTCTGAGAAGCTCGGGCGCCGCCGAGGGGAGCATCTCGTCCAACCGCAACGGGTGCTCCATCAGAGGGAGCACCCGTCGACTGTGAAAGGCCGAGACGACCATCCCCGCCGTCAGGCCTGCTTCTCGAAGGGTCCTCATCGCGACGACGAGGGGGTGAAGTCGAAGCTGAAGGTCTCCCGCGATACTGAACGGCCAATTGTACGGACGCTCGGTGATGAGCCGCCCGGTGTACGGCAGGAGATAGCCGCCGTCGTTGCGAAGATAGAACCACTGCTCGTCCCACCGGGAGTGGTTAGTCGCCAACCCGGTGGGGATGTACTCGCGTGGCTCCTCCGACCTCCCGGTCTTCAACGCGAAGTTGAGGCATCCCACTCTGATGATTCGCCTTACTCCGACCGACACCGGGGAGGCGAACCACTCCCCCTTGTAGAGGTGGAGCCATAGCTCCCAATGTGGCTCCATTCCGAGATAGCCCTCGCAGATGGCCGCGAAGATGGCGGCGTTGGAGATGGCGTTGGGGGAGAAATGATGGAGCTCGACGCCGTAGTAGTTCGTCAGCCCCCGCATGAACTCGCTTGGGGGAACGCCGAACCCGTGCCGATGAAACTTGAGGAAGCTCACCACATACCCCTCCGGCGGATTTGGCTCTTCGTAGTCCCTGGGCGGCGCAATCCACTCCGGCCGATTCAAATCTGTGACGGGGCGGAGAAGTCCTTCTTTCACCAGCTCGGTCAGCCTCTGCCGCGTCACGGTCGACGGGCGCCAGGGCTCGGCGGGCTGGAGAACTGGGGCCATGGTGGCAGCGGCGGCACAGATCTGCTCGGTGGGCGCGGCGGCGGCAACAACAGCACGAATCTCCTCGGCAGATGGTCGACCAGGAAGGTTCCCAATCGCGACTTCTTGCTCTAAGTTTTTATCCTCACGCGCGCAGGAAAGCGGGAGCTCGGCAGAATGGCAGAGGTGGGAGCGAACGCCTGCCCCCCTCCGTTTTTATACTCAGGAAGAGCAACGGGCGGAGCCCGGCGGCAGGGAAAAGGTAACTTCCCACAATTAATATGTTTACCTGACCGTTCCCCCCTCGCCCCTCGACCAGACGCACGCGTCACACCTCTGACAGAGAGCTGTTGCCCGGGCCCGCCACGATCGCACCGCTAAGACCTTCTCCTCAAAAGGCGTGCCCAACGGTAAGAAAAAAGAATCGTCACTCGCTAACCTCAAAGTCTCGAGGGAGCGAAGGCTGGTCCTCGTGTGAGGGCTTAATGACCGCCCTTGAGCACTGTAAAAGAGCGGGCTCTGACCCCGCCTCGAAGTCTCGAGGGAGCGAAGGCCGGTCCTCGTGTGAGGGCCAAACGACCGCCCTTGAGCACCGTAAAAGAGCGGGCTCCGACCCCGCCTCGAAGTCTCGAGGGAGCGAAGGCCGGTCCTCGTGTGAGGGCTTAACGACCGCCCTTGAGCACCATAAAAGAGCGAGCTCCGATCCCGCCTCGAAGTCTCGAGGGAGCGAAGGCCGGTCCTCGAGTGAGGGCTTAACGACCGCCCTTGAGCACTGCAAAAGAGCGGGCTCTGACCCTGCCTTGAAGTCTCGAGGAAGCGAAGGCCGACCCTCGAGTGAGGGCTTAACGGCCGCCCTTGAGCACCAAAATCGGGCTCCGGCCCTAAGTCTCGAAGGAGCAAAGGCTGACCCCACGAACTAGGTTCGACAGCCGCCCTCGAGCACCCGAGTCAGGGGTGACCAAGGGGGAGCCAACACGAGGCCCTGCTCAAGAACGAACTCTCGAGACCCCTTTGGACGCATCCAAGGCGAAACGCTATGGACTTTATGGAATCCCCCCGAAGGGAGGCATCGAGCCGCCGAGACCTATCGAATGGAATCAGAATCTGTAGGACCATTGCGTTTTGCTTTAATGAGACCGCCTCCGGGCCTCCTGCCGACCTCTATCGAACGAGGAACGGGCTCTCGCTTGGATTTTCCCGTTACCAGCTCACTGAGAACCTCGCGGCTCGCCCTATCGGGGGTAGTCCGATGCTTCTCGCCTCACATCCGATCGAAAGGACTCATGAGAAGAATGCCGAGGCCAGCAATGCCCCAGCCGCATGAGGCTCGGGGGCTCGCCTGTGTCCGGCGCCCCTCGATGAAAGAGGGTCGAAAATCCCCCGGGGGCTCCCCTCGGTAAAACGCTACGACTCCAGTTCAGGCCTATACCCGACTGGACGAGCACCCTTTAACTAAATATAAAATAAAGCCCTCATAGGAGTCTTTCGACTCCTACGAGGCCTCGGGGGCTACCCCCGCGGGGGTCGCTCGCGCGCCCCCCGCGAAAAAATCCGAATCACGTCTCATTCCTAAATTCCTGACCCCCTCCCCGAGTGACATCACTCGCGCAGGGGCTCGAGGGCTACTGTCGATACCCTGGAAACGGGTATCCCAGACCCCTTGCTTAACAAACTAAAGCCCCGCAAAATCAGCATCTTGACCCCTCCAATAATCTCCCGTGCTAACGTACGAAGGCCCATAGGCTGAGACGTATCGGACTGGCCCACGAACGTACAACGACGGCCCAAAACCAAAGCCTGCTCAAGAGGCTACTGAACGGACCAGTACTGTTCGCCCGAGAGGATACCGAACGGACAAGTACTGTATACGCAAGGGTACGATTCGAGCGACCCCTCGAGGACGGAACTTCATCCTCCGAATGAGCCTGCCCTCGAGGACGTAACTTCGCCCAGCGAACGAGCCTCCCCTCGTGGACGGAACTTCGCCTGGGCGAATGGGCGGCCCTCGAGGACAGTGCACCCCTCGGCCACCAACTCCCCCGTACGGATCCGAGCGCATTTAATGCGATCTATCTACCCCCGCCTAACCGCATGGCCACAGTTACAGTAACAGTTACAGGCGTGGCGGTCAAATCTACTTTTACCGCCCATGCCCCGGAATCCCGCAAGTCACATTACGCTGTTGCGCCATACCGAGCGCTGTGCCACGACCCGCACAGCCTCGAGACGTATAAACTAACATGTTTTCCGTGTTTTCCGGGATTCGATCTTATCCAGCAAAGCTCGACCTCCTCGGCACGACCCCCTCAGCTCCGGTCAAGACCCTCGACCGTCGCCCCTCGACTTCACCGAGCGAACCCTCGAGCT
>CM041641.1:17995073-18059552 GCA_023333625.1 Bothriochloa decipiens | reverse complement strand
TGCAAGGTCGAGAGCAAGGCGTCCGAACGCCCCAACTCCACCTTTCACTCCTCACACCAGCTTGTATTTTCCCCTGTACTAGCACTTCGGTGCAAGATAACACGAATCATCCCCCCCCCGCTGGACGTAGGGCCTTCTTTGCCCGAACCAGGATAAATTATTGTGTCCTTCTTGCATCACCCACCGGATTAGGGAGCACGCGAATACAATATTACTCGTTGGTGTTAACCCCTCGAGGGTCAGAACACCGACAAATGGCTATATATGTACTAACCGGAAGTTTCAGTGGGGCTCCATCGGAAGTTCCAGTAGGCCATTTTCAGCCCAAAATTTGAACCTAACGGCTCTATTTTGAGTGAGGCTTAGAAATAGAGGGGTGGCCGGCCATTTGTGTTTGTTGAGCACCTTGGGGACTTAGTGTCCAGGCTTGGAGAGTGCTTGGAGCCCTCTAACTCACTCATGCTTAATAGTGTTCATCCGATCAAGTGAGAGAGCGATTCTAGTGCGTTGCATTGAGAGATTGCATCGAGTGGCACTAGGTGTTCATGTTGCAAGCTGGTGGGCTTGTTACTCTTGGAGGTTGCCACCTCCTAGACGGCTTGGTGGCAAGAGACTCCATCGAAGCACACAAGGAGCTTGTGCGGTGCTCCGGAGAAGAGCTTGTGAGGGGTATTGTACTCACCCCGCGGGAGATCGTGAAGAGCTACTCTAGTGGAGATGGTGGCTTGAAGGATCCCCATCTTGTGTTGGTTTCAACACACCGGAAGCTATGAGTTTGGCTAGCCGATGCCATTTAGCGTGTGAAACTCCAAGTGGGTGCATCGCCACAACAGAACGTAGCTTGGTGGCAACCAAGTGAACCTGGTGAAAAATCATCGTGTCATCATGTTCCACACTTCACGGTGGTTTTCATCTCTATTCACAAGCGTGTATTTACATTTATATATATTGTGCTTGTGTTGTTGCTCTTGCAATTAGTTAGCTTGTGTACCTATCTAGTTGCCTTCTAGCTTGTGTAACATAGAAGTATCTCTTGTGTGGCTAATTAGCTTGTGTAGTCTAATTAGTTGTTTTGCTTAGTTTTTGTAGCAAAGTAATTTGAGCTCTTGGGTTTGGTTTGTGTAACCTTGTCCTTGATCTTCTAGTGAGCTTAGGTTGGCTTTGTGCTTTGCTCATTAGAATTGTGTAGGAGCTCCCTCGGTTGCTAAAGTACTAGTTGCTTAGGTTTGTGTGACTTTGCAAGCTAGACTTATTTAGGAGAGCTCAAGCTAGACCAGCACCTTGCTTTCTTGTTTATGATCTTTCACAAGGTGTTTCTAGAGTCATAGTTAGAGGGGTGAAATCTTGGCTAAACCGATAGTTTTAATTCCGCAATTGTTTCGGTTAGCCGGTGCTATAAGTTTTAGAAAGGACTATTCACCTCCTCTAGTCCGCCATCTCGACCTTTCACCTTGTCTTGTTCTCTTGAATCCTAACCATCAGCTTCTTCCTTATGACTTCACACATAGATATCACTAGGTAGAATCTAACTTCCATGATACTATGGTTGAAACTCTCACACATATGTTGTTATCAACTGAGTCATAATTGTTACCTAACCTAAAGAAAGCCCTGCTCCCGTGCTCTGGTGAGGTGGTCATCATGTCCTTAGCACCTTCTGGAGTGTCTTGAGCAAGGTAAGCTCTATACATGTTGAATAGAGTCCTATTTGATGTCTTTGCACACCTCCACCACTTCTTCATCATGTCATTGGCATCTTTTGGAGTGTCTGTAGCAAGGTAGTTTGTACATGTTGAACAGAGTCCTATTCGATGCCTTTGCACACCTCCACCACTTCTTTTATAGCTTTTTGTTCATGTACTTCTTCCTCAAGTTGGCATAAACATGCCCTGCACACATTCTATGCTCTGCATTGGTTACTAATTCCTTTACTGCTTTCAAGAGTCTTTGCAAAGAAAATAATCAGTACAAGGCTTGGTTTACAAATGAATTTGGTAGTGTATGAAATCAAGGCACATTGTTACTTTTGCTAATCTAAAATTAGAACCGAGTCTTGTCCTCCATTTACAGATGTTGAGGTCCTTTTGTAGCAATGACATGAACTAGTACCAGGTGTCATAATTTTCTATTGGCACTGCTGCCCATGCTACTGGATCCCTTCCAATGGCACACAATAAATTACAATTATTAGCACCATTGAACCAGCAACCACCCAATCCTATCACTCTCCTACATCCTGCAAGTAAGCCTTTCTTAAGCACATCAAAGCAGACATAGAAAGCCATGCCAAGTGAAAAAATAGGAAGCTCTGCCTTACTATCAAACCTATTCTCCAATGACTTCCACCTTTCAGTTCCCCATCTCCTCATATATCAATAGTCTTCACTTGAATCAAGATATGGACTTTTAGGTTCATCCAAATTGGGTACTTCATCAACTAAATCCTCTGATATGATGTCCACAATTGTACTGGCATGATTCAGTTTTTTTGGACTCCACATGATTAGATGTACACAGTGGTTCAATCACTCATCTGAGTGCGTGGAAAACCTTGTATTTAGAAATATCTTATAATTTAGAACAAAGAGAGTCATAATTATTGAGATATCTTTACATCTAGTATTTTAACAAATTTATTTAGAGATACAAATACTACATGTAACTTTTACAAATCAAGTTAACCATGCGACATGAAAACCAAAAATGATTAATTTATTACAGACGGAGTAGTTGCATTGCATAGAAGCAGCGTCTGCAGCTAGTGCAGCCGAACAGGCTGATGGGCTGGCCGACACTGGCGAGGGCCCAACGGTACTAGCGGTGCCAGTTGGGCTAGTCCAATAGCAATGGTAGTAACCTCAATAATAATAGAGAAAATGCTAAGATCATCCTCTTACCGATGTTTGGTATGCCGGGAATGTCATCGCCGTTGTCTGGTCCACCTCGCGGCGCCAGTGCTGGTGACATGGCCGCCTAGGCGGCCAGGGCATGGTAAATCTCAAACCAGAGCTGGCAGATCGGCGCGAAGATCTGGCCGCCCTGCTTCCCATTACAGAACTTGGGGATCGCATCGACGAGAATGTCGAGGCACAACTTGTAGTTTGCCGCGCTTGTGTCCCGCGTGCACTGGGCCAAGCCATAGAGCGTCATGAAGCTTGTTTGCTGTACCTCACCGGCCGTAAACATAAGCGGGGTGGTCAGGTTGCTCATCAGCTCGCCGAGCAATGACATGAACCCTTCCGGTTGCATCACGTTCTGGAGGCTCGGCAGCTAGAAGATCGGGTCAGAGGTGTAGGGCTCACCGAAGAAGCTATTTTTTCACAAGTAGACGTATATGTCCGTATTTATTAAGATGAATGGAATGATCGTAACACCTACAACATAGGCGTAAGATGATGGTGGTGAGAAGCCATCACCAACCCAAGCGGCAAACCTAGCCACTGGATCATTAGTGTTTGCGCCGAAGAAGCTCGTGTTAGAGTACCAGAGCATGCAGCCACCAGTCCACATATGACCTCTAGTCCCGGTTCGTAACACCCTCTATTCCCAGCATGCCAACCGGCGTTGTGAATTCGGGACTAAAGGCCCCCTTTATTCCTAGTTTACCAACCGAGATTACTGACCGACTTATTATCCCGGTTGGTAATACCAACCGGGACTAAATGTGTAGGCAGCCATGGTTTCATAAGCTTCCACGTCAGGCACATTCAATCCCGGTTGCTATTACCAACCGAGATTGCATGTCTAGTTTTTTCATTCTCTTTTCTTTTTTGATATATTTTCATTGATTATTTTGCAAATATACAAATTAACAATTTAAATAATTTAAAGTTCTTATATATTAAAAACATCAGCCGCTCGACTTCATCAAGTTCATACACATCATGAAGTTAAAATAAACTTCATCTAAACATAGTTCATTACACATATAAGTTCATCACACCTAATTAACAACCAACACTAACTCAAAGTCCTATCATTGCAACCCGCTTCAACATGTATTAGGGAAAGTGTATGTCATACATTTCATATCCTAAAACTTCACTGATATACCTCAATGCATGGACCGGTACACTCTCCATTGCTTCACAAGTTCGTTCGCATGGTTTACTCCAGAAGATCAACCATGGTGCAGAATTTCCCATCACAACATCAATTCTTTCCTGGATTCTCTCTGTAGTGAAAGTAGACGCACCATACTACCAAGTGAAACCACCCATTCAATAAAGAGCTTGGGATAAAATGGCTTCAAAGCTACAACCTGCGAATGTCAAGTTGTGCTCCTCAATCTGCAAGTGTTGAAAAAATATTGTGGTTATGATCAAAGCCATGGACATATATAGACAACAACAATAAATCTTATAAGTTGTAAACTGACCACATCAGCAGTGTTGTTGTCAGCAATAGATGCACAATAGGTTGCAATGTCTTAGTGGAGATCCACATCCAAAGCTCCAGACCTCACAGAAGATCAAGTTGGAATTTTGTACCCTCTTCTTTCAAGTTCATTCAAATATTCTTGAACCACATATTTTTGGGCTGCCCCTTATAGAGATGAATTGGAGGACACCAGGTTCTCTACCCTCCCTACTGAAGGGCAATGCAAAACTAATTCGGACTTGCACTTTTCCATCCGATGTATTGGTTGCCTTGTCTCTCACAAAATCATTCCAAAAATACCGTAATGTCTCCTTGAATCAGCGAATAGGATGAATTCCCTACATATAATAAATCCACATATCAAAACAAGATATCTAAAGATGCGGGAACAACATAATTAATTAAGTGAGTGAGTTCCTTACTATACTTATATTTAGGAAGAGTCGCCTCTTCAATGTTGGTTGGAAGCCATAATTGAACACATCGTGATCTAATGGACGTTCAGGAGATGGCAGGTTTGCAGCCATGTCTTATAGAAAATCACACAATGCAAAGAATGAAAACAATATACAAGCATGTTCAATGTAATCATGTTCATATATGCAAAGTAAATAATCAGTGACTAAATTAAGCCAACATATACAAGCATATTTCACATTCACAATTCTTAACCAAAATAAAAATACAAATATATCAAAGTGCTAAGAGCAAGTCCAAGAGGCTATGTAAAAGTAGAGTAATATATTTAGGCCAACATTTATTTAGATATGAGCGTAATATATTGCTATAAATTTAGATTGTATAACATAAAATGCTTTAAAATAAATTTAGATTGCATAACATAAAATGCTCTAAAATGCTCTAAAATAGATTGCATAATATTTATTTAGATTACTATAAATTAAAATATCATCAAGATATAAAGATAGGAACACAAACTTGCTACCGATTTACCAAACAATAATTAAGGAATAAGCCGAAGAAGATGAACGTGACAGAAACACATCTACGGTTAGGGGCTGACGGTGAGGGCGCGCAGGGCCGGCGAGGGCGCCATGCAGGTCGACAGCGCAGTGGAGGTCGGAGCTAGGGCTCCCAGGAGGCTGAGTGGCAGACGTCGTGGTATGTCGGGGCGCGTCGGGGGCCGTCAGCGTCGGGTGCGTCGGGGTGGGGAAGTCAGGTGCGTCGGGGCGGCGGACTCGGGCGCGTCGTGGTGCGTCGGGGCGCGTCAAGGGGCATCGGTGCGCGTCGGTGTTCAGCGGCGCGTCAGGGTGCATTGGGCCATGTCGGGGGCGTCGAGGAGCGTGCGTCGAGGCCGGAGACGGCGGCGCGGGGGGGCGCAGGATGGGGCGGCGGAGGGGAAGGAGATGGTTAGGGTGCGGCCGCGGATGGGACGTCGGAGTAGATATATGGTGGGCCTTTAATCTCGGTTTGTACTGCGAGGCTGGACTGGATGCCCTTTAGTCCCGGTTGGTAGGTGGAAATGGGACAAAAGAGGCCGGGTTTTGGCGCGCGGCCGAAAATTTAGCTCCAGGCAATTTCGTTCCCGCTCTTTTTCATTGTTTTTAGTATAAATATATATATGAAGCATACAAATAATATATTAATTTGTATATAGTATATTTATTTCAACATAATAGAGTCAAATATTTATTTATATATATAATGCATAAAAATAATACATAAAAGCATAAAAACATATTTATTTACATATATAAAGCATAACAATACTATATTTATTAAGATATAATACAAGAAAAATATACGATAACAAAGACCTTAAAATAAAATTACATATACGATAACAAAGACTTTTTTACATAGGTCATTGTTACAATCAAAGTGTATAAATACTTTAAAATTTAACCACCTCAAAAGCGTTCTTCTAGCATCGCACGAAACTCAGAAACGTCAGGTTGTGACGAGCTACGCTGATTCGAGATAACCAAGGAGGCTGCTCCCATGAGCCTATGCCTCTTGAGCTCTCGTTGTTGGGGATGGTGAACTGCATTGCTTGTTCGGTGCCAAGCCTCCGATGAACCAATGCCTCTGGGATTTGCAAGCATAATCCAGGGCCCACCGGATTCCGCTCGGCGCCGTCACCATGCAGTATTAACACCACCCCATGACGGCAACAATGCATAGCCCTAGATGGCATGTCAACCTCATGGGGAACCCAACAATCGGCATTGCTCTATTTTCAGTAGTATTTTTCTAGAACCTCTATTGTGCACCATTTTGGTGGACTAGAACAGACAAGGATATCAGTATGTGTAGGGCTTTCTTCTATAGAGACCCTATTTTAGTGAAGTAGTGTGTGTGAAATGAGCAGAATATGTGTGTAGTGAAGCAGTGTGTGTGTCAAATGCTGAAGGTTTATTGTGAAATGAGATGGAGAGATCGGGGATCTATTTATAGGAGTAGCAATCGTGGGGTAGGTGGGAGCATTGCTTGGGCCTTTAATCCCAGTTGGCAATAAAAACTGGGATTAAAGGTGCTTCAATCCCGGTTGGTATTACAAACCGGGATTAAAATCCCATCTGGTCCCACTTGCCACCCACAGAATGCCTTTTACTCTGGCATATTAAAATTCGTGAGTCAATGAGCATCAATCCCGGTTTGTAACAATAACCGGGATTAAAAGTCTACTTTTCTGACCTACGACCCACAGAATGTCTTTTAATTCTGGTTCTTAAATCCAACCGAGATTAAAAGTCTCTGCTCCCACCTACCTAACACTAACAAAGACTGCTCCCACCTACCACCAATTTTGTTTTTCTAAATCAATTTCTATTTTCCAGTTTCAAAATAAATATATAAAAATATGAAAAAATTTTGATAAAGATTTTATTTTAGTATTTGAATTTTTCATGATATATATGTATTTATATTAGTCATTGGTCATACCATGATATCCTACTAAAGTAAAAAATTTATGTATACCACGAAGAGGTGTTACATCACAAACCAGATTCAACATCTTCATTCAAATAGAACTAATTAAGCTAATAAAACATCATAGTACAAATTGTGTAGCCTTAAGTTATTACATGACATAATTAAAATATGAACTTACCTACAATCCAGGAACAACTCTAATCTACCTAGCTAAACCAACACTAATCACTATCAGAATTAATGTTGTTATTTTGGAATGGGGGTCTCACTTTGGCCAACCACCGTGCTCATAGAATGTGGCTGATGTCTCTAATCATGAATCCCCTCTGAGTATCGATGTAATGCAGCGCACGTATGTTTGCCTACTGCAGTATTCTGGCCAGTTTGGTCAACTCAATCCCAATCGTACTCAAAATGATCCGTAACTTAGTCTATAATGGCCAACAAGCCGCATAAACCATAGGTAAGATCATAGAGCCAAAGCTGCAAGTGGAGAAAATAAAGAATATTATTATCTTAATAAAGATCAAATAATATGCACGATTCAATTATTATCAACTTATGTTGATCTTACCACATCATAAGTGTTCTGACTCGCATGCAATTTAGAAATTCCTGGAACAATGTAACCACCGTAACGCAAAGCTAGCTCCTTGTAGAATGAGAAATCAAGCACATTATAATAGCCAACTTGTCAAAGTGCGTCTAAACAGAGTGTGATGGCACTGCACTGGGCCGCCCTCACGGATGCGCTCTCTACCCCCATCCGGTGGACAATGCTCCTAGGAGCATTTGGGAGTTGGCTCCTCGAAGGGATGGTAAACCTAAGGTCACACTACCAGCGCCGAGTATTAGGAACATGTTCAGTCCTCACATCGAAGTCATCGGCATTGAACATGCTATGTGCTATGTGTAGCCATTCTACTAGGTCTATGAACTGCGACATACAAATGTAATGCAACAATGTTATTAACTAATTATATGCTTGTTTGTTATCATATATAAAAACAAAAAAATGTTTGACAATATTTCATACAATAGCTGGGGCTGCGAACCATCACGGCACGTCAGCATTAGGAGCGAATGGTTCATCGCCTTGGTGAAAACCTAGTTGCTATGGAGGGGGAGGTGGAGGAGGCGGGGGAGGTACGGTGTCCATGGAACCTGATCGGAAAAAATCAACTATAAATATATAATGGTACAAAAATACCTCGCAATAATTAGCAAAATGAACACAAATAATCTCATGCATATAATTATATTTAGAATATTAGAGAAGTATGAATACCAATGAAATATCCCGGAGCCATTGTTTGAAGAGAAATGAATTACTTTGCGCGCGACTTCACCAATTTCACAGCGTGACTTCACATTCACGTAGAAATGTATGTACAACAAATAAAAATAAGTTCACCATCTCGACTTAACCATGGAATGATCTAATTATTTATCATTAAAAGATTTAAAATTATACGAATAAAAGTTTCTAACCTTTTAAAAAAGATGAAAAAGATGATGCATGGTACAAAGCTCGCTCCCCAAGCAAGAACACGTAGCCGTTTGAATTATTTTGGGATGTCTCAAGCGGGGAACAGTAAGAGGGATATATATAGGGAAATATCCCGGTTGGAATAACCAGCTGGGATTAAACGTGCCTGCCTTTCTACATGCCTGCAAAAGTTACGTTTGGAACCGTTGGGAAGGGTTTTAGTCCCGATTGGAAACACCGACCGGGATTAATCAAATTTTTAGTCCCGGACCGAAAAATGACCGGGACTAAAGATCTAAATCAAAAATCATTTCTCTACTAGTGAGCCTTCGTAGACAACCATGGTGTTCTTCTGACCCGGGCACATGCTGGCCATCTCATGCACCGTGTTGTTGAGGCGAGCGGCAGTCCGACGCGCCGACATCGCCACAGCACTGCGCGAGGCTGTACGCCCTGTCTGGCGCGCCGCCGCCGGTCGTGTTCTCGGCGAACCCAGACGACGCGGCTGTGGCATCTGGGAGGGAGGAGAGGATAGCGTCGAGGTTGGTCTTGAACGCGCTGCCGCGCGAGTAGTTCATGTTGTCCGAGCACTGGGGTTTGATTGGGAACATGAGGTGGGTCATCGGCGTTGGTTGTTGCGGTGAGGCAGAGACACCACCTGGCCAGGAGAAGGAGAGGAAGAAGGCTATGCATGGCTAGCTGAGGAAAGTTCCGGTTGACACTAGTTCGTCCCCAACAATTGCTAATGCTTAGGCACTTCAATGCTCATGCTGCATGTGAAAGGGTTTGGTGAGGACCATTGTATTGCTTCATTTGCTTACTGCATGTGAAAGGGTGATCGAAGAATACTCCTCCCAGAACCAGCATTCGTTCAATGGTTGACCTGGGTCTTTCCTTTAAATGCTGCACAGCACCTCGTTGCTGCGTCTAATTCGTGCAATGGTTGACCTGGGTCTTCCCTTTAAATGCTGCACAGCACCTCGTTGCTGCGTGTAATTCGTGCAATCGTTGTAAGAAGTACTGTATTTCTCTTTGAATTTGAATTTGAGCAAAAAAAATTTACGGCTCCTGTAATTTCAATGGAAAGAGCAGAGCTGAAGGATCACGTCGTCTTCGTCCATGCTAACCCTGTATTAATCCATCAACGTGCCTCCATGTCAGTAACGGATACTTTGTTGGTCGACGACTTCTCTGCAGACTTCTCCATCGGCTTCTCTACGGGGACTACGAAGGCCGGCTTGTCTGGCGACGACATTGTGACGATACGGCTTCTGAGCATGAGGAGGACGGACGCCATGCGGGGCCGGAGCTGCGGATCCTCCTGGACGCAGAGCAGGCCGATGTGGATGCCCCTCAGCATCTCCTGCAGGCCAGTCTCCTCCGCTGGGTAGCCGTCGAGAAGCTGCAGCACGCTCCCGAGGCTCCAGTGCCACCAAACCTGTCCGTGCGGCCGTGCCCGGCCATGCCCATACATACATAATCAGAGTTGCATTTGCAAGCAGTCACTACCGGAGTCGGTGCCTTTGTCGAGTACGCGAAGCAGTTGATAAAGACATGAAAACCATTGGTAAAACCTTTGCTAACTGCATTTTACGTGGGCAGTCGGCAAAGGGTCGTCGGCAAAGAATGTCTCGGCAAGGAAATCTTTACCGACTGCCACCTGGAAAGCAGTCGACAAAGACTTTATCGACTGCCAAGCCAGCACTCGGCAAAGGAAGCGGCCACCGTCATATGACGGCCTCTTTGTCTAGTGCTGACATGGCAGTCGGCAAAGATTTTTTATTTTTTTCAAAAAAATCTTCGCCGAGTGCCAGGGCAGGCACTCGGCAAACAACTTTTATTTATTTTTAAAAAAACAGCCTTTGCCGAGTGCCTGCGCCGCCACTCGGCAAAGCTGGTGCTATTCACGTGGTAGTGCCCAGCTTTGCCGAGTGTCGTGGCACTCGGCAAAGCTAGAAATTTTTTTCATATATTTCACAGCAGGCAAATCACGTGTGTATATATATAACACAAATCCACATATAAAGCACAAATCCACATATATATCACATGCCATAACAAATCCGAGAGCCTGCATGCCATAAAAAATCCATCCACATCCAAGTCCAACATACATAACAAGTTCATGTCCAACATCAATCACAAAGTCCATCACAAGCTAAACGAGAAGTACTTACGACGACCCGGCGTCCCAATGGCCCCGAGAGTGTGAAGAGTCCCCCACTTTGCCACCCCGGCCACCCCAGCGGCGCTGAGGCATGCGGCGGCGCCAAGGGGTATGTCCAGGCCCCGACCTGCTGCTGAGGCTCAGGAGCGCCACCTGACCACCCGTACTACTGAGGCTGGCCATGTGTAGTGTGGACTCGGGCCAACCTACCACTCATGGCCTAGAGAAACGCCATATGGAGGAGTCGGGTCCGAGCCACCGAGTATGCCTGCACAAAGGAGAAGTGATCTTATTAGTACCAGCGGGATGGCCGCACAAGCCAAAATAATGGGCAAACATATATACTCACCGGACTCCCTATAGGGCCAAGAGGAGGGGGTGGAGCAAATATCGAGGCAGACAATGGAGGCAAGACAACACTAGGGATGTGAAGGTTCTGAAAGAAGCCGACAAAGTCCTGCATCTAACAGGTTTTGAAAGAAGCTGACAAAGTCCTGCATCTGACGCTGCGAGTGCTGCCGAACAGCCTCCATCTGGCGCGCCATCTCCTGCCGATGGGCCTCCTATGGGGCCGCCAGCTCCTGCCGCTGGGCCTCCTGTGTGGCCTCCTGCGCAGCCCACAACTCGGCCAGTTTGGACTGCAATATTACACCCGCGATGTTTAAACAATGCAAAAGGAAAAGTACATATGTAAAACCAATGAACGATGAATAAAACTAAAGTTACCTGAACCGCCGCCAACATCTGCGTGGAGCTCAGCTGCCGAGGTTGTATGGGGACGTCGGAGGAGGTCGTGCTGCCTAATCGACGAACCTGATGAAGGGTGGAAACAGTGGCCGGGTCGATTGAGTACCGGCCATGCTGCTTTCCTCCTTGCGTCCTCATCAGGATGTCTGTATCCAGGGGCTGGGTGGTAGGATCGAAGGTCTCACCATGGCGCTTGCGAGCTGCCTTAGTGTACTGGACCATCTTCTCATAGGCGTTCGGGTTGGTGTACGTGTCGGCCCCCTCCACCGGGTTGTAGACATTGTCTAGATCTATCGCTTTGCCCTTGTGAGACAGGGAGTAGCCCATGAACTCGTTGATCACCTGCCCACCATGCGACTAGGACTACAAGAAAAATACAAGGATGATTACACGTAATGAGAATGAATGAATAAATAAATAAATCAACAGAAACGTACTCATGTGTCCATGAACCCTTCGAGGGGGCGGCTCCCTTTGTGGTGTGCCAACCCTGTCCTCGCCTTGGCATGTCCCCATTTGTCTCTACACTGCGCGTACGACTCTGGCTTTCTCTACTCGTCCACAATGGCCTCCCAGCAGTCCATGTGTATTTTACACCGATCAGCAGGAAACTTCATGACAACGTGCATTTGACATGTCAGAAGATGAATCAGAATTAATATTTTCTACTTATTTTTCATGGAAGGAATTAGAATTAATGTTTCCTACTTACCTGGAGGTAGATCTCCTTGGGGAGGTCGATGCCGGGGTAGAGGATCATCTCCCTGGCTTGTGTCTTCAGCAGCGACTAGCGAAGCACGTCGGCGTGGTAGGTGATGAGGATCTGGAGGTGCGCCTCGTAGTACATGTCCTTGAGTCACTCCATGCAGACCTTGTCCTGAACTTGCGACGCCTCGACCTCTTTCCCCGGCTCGCACGTGAACCACTCCTGCATACAGATATCATGTATCATTTCATTATTTCAAGAATGTCCAACGAATGCGTAGTATTGACAAAGCGGTGTGATGAAGACTCACCCAGAACACCCTCTTAATCTCGGTTGCAATGGGGACATCGTTTGTGTCCCTGACGTTGAAGAAGTCCCGCCACTTCCAGGGCGGTGTTGTGGTCCCATCGTGGGTGATAAGGCCAGGGTAGTCCTTCATAATCAGGAGGGCCAGCATGCCATTAGGATTGAGTGAACTGGCCCCGCTGACACGCTTCTATTTTTTGCACGAGTCATTAAGAAGAATTGTTAGTCTGAAGTTCAATTTTAAACATGTCATATGAATAAGTCGTGAAAACAAGAATGGTTACTTACTTCTCACCATCGGGTCGAACCACCGGACGTTGGTCTGGTGTGAGCGGCGCTGAAGGGAGACGCGTGATCCCACGCTGGTAGACCTTGCTCGAACCTGAGGAAGCCGTCTCCCCTGGTGTCGCCTCACCCCGTCCTGCTCGCCCTAGTCCTGCTCGTCCTACTCGCCCCCGTGCTGCTCGCCCCCTTCCTCCTCGATGATGTCCTATCGGTCGTCGTCGTCTGCCAAAAACAATGCCCCCGTCCTACGGGCCCTCATCGATGACTCCACCAACGGCGGGTCCTCCACCTCCTCATCGTTGGGGTCGGTCCTCAGGTAGCGCGAGTTGACCCCCGTCATGATCGTCTACTTCCACCCAGCATTTTGTCCTGTGCCTGCAATGACAAAGACAAAGATTAAATCAATTAGCACAAATAATCGATAAGTACCTGTAAAGAGATGCAAAATGAACGAAACATAATTGCAAATTAATAATAATAAAAATATAGTATTACATGAATTAGACATTATCTCCACGAACGGCAGTGGTTGGCTCCACATCATCACTATCACTATTGTCATCATCACTATCAATATTGTTGAAACCTAAGTCCTCATCATCTCCATTGTCCTCACCACCTCCATCGTCCTAAACAACTCTATCGCGCTGAGCCCTCCATCGCTCAAGAATCATTATGTCCTTGGGATCTTGCACCACTTCACCCTCATCCTCATCAATGTCGTTGTCTACTTCCATGCCCATCAGTGAAAGAATGTCTATCTCCAAACGCCCTTCTAGCCCCTCGGGTTGATAGAACTCTTCGGTATCTGGCTTTGGGTCAAAGTTGTAATCATCATCGTTTGGGACACGCGCTTTACCGCGCGGCGATACCAAGTGCACAAGGGACCAACCCTTAAGATTCTCATCTTTTTGGCATGCCTATGGGAGATAATAAACTTGCGTGGCCTGTTGAGCCACAATATAGACATCTCTCTAGTATAGACGGAATCCTGTCGAATTTTGACTTACCCAATGTCATCAGCTCTTCTCGTGTCATTAGGATCTAACCAATGGCATTTGAATACCACTGGTTTAAGATCTTTGGGGCCCTCAAAGTGGAGCTTGTATATTTCTTCGACTATGCTATAATAGTCGTGATCATCATTGCCAGGTGTACAAACTCCTATGCACGTGGTCTTTCGAGTGGGCCGACTCTCCTTGTAGCTTCTCGTGCGAAAGTGATAGCCATTCACATCATAAACGGTGAATGTCTTAACCCTACAGGTGAAGCCCTGTACAACCTGTTTCAATTCACCACTCATTGCCCTATCCGTGCGTGCCTGTAAGGTGAGGCCGAGTAGATCGTTACATTACTCGCTCCTAGGAGCAAAGTGGAATCTCAAAGTTGGAACAAGGTAAGTTGGATGGTACCTTCATACAGAACCAGGAAATAAAATCAGGCGAGTCATTTTTGAGAAGATAACCTTCTTCTTGGTCGGTAGGAGCCCTATTCCCTGTCCAGTGTTCCTTAATAAACTCTCTAAAAAAAGAGACAAAGGGGGTCGGACCGATAGGTGGAGGATATTGACTGCGTATGTAACTAGCTCATTGAGAACTTACATTCGATAAGAAGCCACTTCTTCAAGGTTCAACAACACGTAGAGCATGATAGTGTAAAACTCATGTTGTTGCAACGTCTTGGGGGTACCTGCACTTCCCCTTCTGAGTTGCCCATTGAAAAGGCTCAGGGTCAATGAACTCTCATCGTTGTTGTAACGAGGGGGAGGGTTCACATTGGAAAGGTTCTCAGTATAGTACACCATTGTGAAGTTTGACACCTCCTCCACTCTGAATGCCTCTGCCACGGAAGCCTCAAATTTTCTACACTTTTTTGGAAGAATCTTTATACACCTCTCGATTGGATATTAGCAACAGGCCTGCACAGGACCCCCAGCCGTGCCTCATACGGTAGGTGCAAAATCAGATGCTGCATCGGCAGGAAGAAGCCAGGTGGAAAGATCATCTCCAACTTGTAAATCAACAGAGGTGCAACATGCTCCAGGTCATGAATCACTTCTCGAGATAACTCCGTGGCACAAAGCTGGCGGAAGAAATAGCTCAACTCTACAAGAACGCGCCACACTGGCTCGGGGAGGTATCCACTTGTCATCGCACAGGAAGGAGCCGTTGAATCCATATGTGAAAGTCATGACTCTTTATCCCTAAGACTTTCATAGTCTTAGGGTTTACTCCCCTACTCAGATTCGCCGCATACCCATCAGGGAACATTAACATCCTAATCCACTGTAGCACTTCCTTCTTATCGCCCCTTTTTAGGATGTAATCGGTCGGGCCCCTTTTCCAACTCTTGCCTTGTGCAGGGGTCTTCATCACTAGCTTTGGTCTGTCATAGATCTCCTCCATGTCCAGTCTAGCCTTAACGTTGTCCTTTGACTTCTCCTTTATGTCTGTGAGTGTACCCCAAAGTGCCTCGGTGACATTCTTTTCTGTGTGCATTACATCGATGTTGTGTGGAAGAAGAAGGTCCTTGAAGTAGGGGAGCTAGTCAAGCCCGATATATGGGTCCTGTGTTCCACACCATACTTATTAAAACCACCATTGTCTTCATCAATTTCGAGAGCCTCTAACTGGGCAAGGACCTAGGCACCGCTCATAATCTGAGGAATGGGCTTGGTGACTTGAATACCTTTCGTGAAGTGCTTGATGTCTCATCTGAACTCATGGTCGTCATCTAGGAATTGATGATGTTTCTCAAAACAAAGAGAACTTGCCACCCTTCTTCAGCCAGGTGAACATCACAGATGCCTTGCATACTGGGCAAGAAAACTTCCCGTGAACACACCACCCACTGAATATGTCATACGCTAGGAAGTCATGCATTGAATACTGATACCACACATGCATTGTGAAGTTCTTCTTTGTAGCTCGGTCATACGTCAGTACCCCTTTTCCCAAGCATGTTGCAATTTATCCCACAGTGGCTGCATAACACACCCATATTGTTGCCCGAGTGTTCAGGTATTATCAGCAATAAGAACACATTCTTGGGTTCAAACATGATGCTGGGGGGAAGATTGAGGGGATCACGAACATAGGCCAACAAGTGTACGGGGCTGCCATCATTCCATACGGGTTGAACCCATCTGTTGCCATCGCTCACGTACATTCCAAGCATCCACAGCTTTGTCAGGATGCTAGTTATCGAAGTACTTTCATGCGTCACCATCCGATGGGTGTACCATCTTGTCACTGTATCTTTTGCTATCCTTGTGCCATCTCATCTGTTTCGCAGACTCCTCTATCATGTACATCCGTTGGAGCCTCGGTATGATAGGAAGGTACCATAGGACCTTCTCGGGGATCTTAGACTGTTTCTTCTTGCCATCACTACCGTCTATCTCCACATACCTAGAGGCTTTGCACTTTGGATAGTGCATTATTTCCTCAAGGTCTCCCCTAAATAGGACGCACCCATTAAGACAAGCATGGATCGACTCATACGGCATCTTAAGTGCATGAAGGAGCTTCTGTGACTCGTACATGTTCTTCGGCAGCATGTGACCCTTCGAAAGCATTGTGCCAAAAACTACCAACGTGTAATCGAAGCTGTCTCAACTCAGGCTCAACTTTGACTTCAACGCTATTAGGCGTGTAATGGCATCCAGTTGCGACATTGTTGTCTACTCGTGAAGGGGCTTCTATGCTGAACACATCATTTCGTAGAATGCCTTTGCGGTTTCCTCTGGATCCTCCTCCAACAATCCTTCATTGCCACATGCCTCATTATAGTCTACCACCATGTCGGCCATCCCGGCATCTCCATCATACTCCTCGAGGTGTGCTCTCACCTCCTCCTCTCTAATACGGTCCCCTTCACCATGGAAGATCCACCTCTTATAGTTTGCCACAAATCCATTCTTGAAAAGATCTTTGTATACATCTTTCTTTATTTTTCTTTTTGAGTTCTTACACTAGCTATAGGGACATGGCATCTAAATCGACCCTTTAGCAGCTGGGCCAAATGCTTGCTCCAGGAAATTATTGGTCCCCCTAACCCATTCATTGCTCTTCCTCTTAGCTGTGAAGCCTGTGTACATCCACTCACGGTTATCCATCCTCTGTCATACACATGTGTAAGCGAGTAATAAACCAGCAATTGCATCTACATGATGTTTCTACCATCTAATAGGTGAAGGATAGGTTCTCATCCCACCCATGGATGCGTAGATGGGTTAGCTTCCATGTTCTGCCCCCATCCGAGTCAGAATTTCGGCAGCACCTCCCCACTGTTCTCCTGATACATGTCCCCGCAGAGAGAGTGTGTATCCGAAGAACAATGGGGAGGTGCTGCCAAAACTCTGACTCAGATGGGAGCAGAACATGAAAGCTAACCCATCTACGCATCCGCGGGCTGTCCAAAAAAGTGGACAATCCAAAACAGATACGGTCGCAGATATGCAAAGACCTGCATACCTCCGACTGTATCTCTTTCGAACGAGAGACGTCTAACTGGGTGACGTGACCTAAGTACGATAATGGGTAAGGAAGAGAGGTGATTTATATCTAGGGTGGCGGTGGAGAGAGGCTAGTGGGGCAGTGGCTAGTCAGTGCAGTGGTGAGGCGACATGGTGCAAGCAGACCCACAGCGCCGACGAAGACCCGCTCTACAAAAGAAGAAAAACAACACTAAAATTTCAGCAGAACCTCGCCTGTACGGGAAGGTTTCAAAACCTGCAAGAAGGAAGCCAGCTCAATGGCTAACAACACATATACGGCACGAAGGCCACGAATCCACAAACTCAGCATGATGGCCATCAACGATATAAGCAGCATGATGGCTGAAAACTCTGGGGCTTTACCTTCTTCTCCGGCGAGCGGCATGGACAATGGTGTGGACGAACGCTATCAAGGAACGGCGCGGACAGTCATCGGACCAAGGTCCTTCTCCTCCCTTCTCCCTTCTCTTCTCCTCCTTCTCCTCCTTCTTCTTCCTCCTCCTCCTTCTCTTTTTCCTTCTTCTTCTTCTTCTTCCTCCTTCTCTTTCTCCTTTTTCCTCCTCCTCCTCCTTCTCTTTCTCCTTCTTCTTCCTCCTTCTTCTTCTTCTCCTCCCCTTCTTTTTCTTCCTCCTTCCTTCTCTTTTCTTCCCCTTCCTCCTCCTTCTCTTCTCTTCTCTTTTCTTCCTCTTCTTCCTCCTTCTCTTCTCTCCTCTTCACGTAGGCCGGGGGGGTGGGGCGCGGGACGGCAGCGCCCGGCCGGGCTCCTGGTCGGCAGCAGAGCCCCGCCGGCGACAGCGACGGTGACGGGCGCGGGGTCCAGGGCGTGGGGCGGGGCAGGGGCGCGGGGCTCGGCGGGGACGGGGACCGGACCAGCGGCGGCGGAACTGGCGGCGGCGCTAGGCGGTGGTGGAAATGGCGGCGGCGGCGCTTCGCGGCGGCAAGGGCGCGGGGCGCGATGTGTGCTGTGTGTGCGTGAGTGTGTGTGGTGTGTGTGCGTGTGTGGGTCTGCCCGTTAGGGTTAAGCCCATGTTTCGATTTATTTATTTAGCGGAATACATCTTTGCCGAGTGCCATGTCAACGGCACTCGGCAAAGAGCCTGTTTGCCGAGTGTCAGACTTGGCTCTCGGCAAAGAGCCTGTTTGCCGAGTGTCAGATTTGGCACTCAACAAAGATTTGATTTTTTAAAAAAACTTTGAGTTCAAACATTTTCTGTAGCCCAAGCATATTATTTACAAGCACATGTTCAAATTTGGGACTTTTTTATAACTTTTTTCTATATTTCGTTTATTTATTTCGTTTACATGAATTTTTTTGCATAATCCAAATTTGAACTACAGGTGCATGAAATAATAAAAGATAGCCATTCAAAAAATGATATTCATGTTAGAGAGTGTATTTGGAGCCCATGTCCATAAACTCACCTAAAACTTTGAAGGTCTTGTCCATGAAACATGACCATCTATGTGCGGTAGAAGTGTTTTTAAATTATATAAAATCTAAACGAAGTCCGAAAATCATGAAACTCGTCGAGGTGTCATGTTATCGTATGTAGAGGCTATGATAAAAATTTAAGAATGTTTGGAGCAAGTTGTGACGTCGGATGTCCAAAACCCAGACATCTCCACATGTGATCAATTGTGATCACATGTGGAGATGTTTGGGTTTTAGTGATCGCATGTGGAGATGTGTGGGTTTTGGACATCCGACATCGCAACTTGCTCCAAATATTCTCAAATTTTTATCATAGCCTCTACATGCGATAACATGACACCTTGACAAGTTTCATGATTTTCGGACTTCGTTTGGATTTTATATAATTTAAAAACACTTCTACCGCACTTAGATAGTCATGTTTCATGGACAAGACATTCAACTTTTGGATGAGTTTATGGACACGGCCTCAAAATAAACTCTCCAACATGAATATCATTTTTTAAATGGCTACATTTTATTATTTCATGCACCTATAGTTCAAATTTGGATTATCGTGAAAAATTCAAGTAATAAAATAAATAAACAAAATATAGAAAAAGTTATAAAAAGGTCCCAAATTCGAACATGTGCTTGAATACAATATGTTTGGGATACAGAAAAAGTTTAAACTCAAAACTCAAAAAAAATCAAATCTTTGCCGAGTGCCAGGTTTGACGCTCGGCAAAGAGGCTCTTTGCCGAGTGTCTACAGCCTGGCACTCGGCAAAGAAGCCCTCTTTGCCAAGTGCCCAGCCTGGCAGTCGGCAAAGAGGGCCGGCCTAGGCCCTCACGTGGCTCTTTGCCGAGTACGTGGCATAGCACTCGGCAAAGACGTTATCTTTGCCGAGTGCCTGACGTTAGGGCAGTCTACAAGAATAACGGCGACGGACGTCGTTTGCGCCCGAGAAACTTTATCGAGTGCCTTACTTTGCCGAGTGTGCGGCACTCGGCAAAAAGAGCCTTTGCCGAGTGGCCAGCTTTGCCGAGAGTCGGGCACTCGGCTAAGTAATCTTTGTCGCGTGCTGCGTATGACAGTCGGCAAAGGGCTTCTTTACCGAGTGCCCGAGCTTTGTCAGTCGGCAAAGTCGGACGTACTCGGCGAAGAAGCCGTTTCCGGCAGTGAGTAATAATGTTTCTAGCTAGTCGGTATAGTGATGCGTGTCCTGATCCCAAGGTTAGAAGACCTTACCAAGCTCAGGAGATCTTCGGAAACTCGTCGGCCGGTGACTATCTCCAGGACAAGGACGCCGTAGCTGAAAACATCTGTCTTGGTAGAGAAGACGCCGCGGTGGGCATACTCTGGTGCCACGTATCCGCTGCATCACGGAGACACGGCATGTCAGGAGGCATGTACAAATGGCACCACGTATATACATCCTTTCTATTGGAAAAATGGACACAGACACGTTGATTGGGAAATGCCAAACTTACTAAGTTCCAGCAATATGGTGTGTGTTTTCTACGCCTGATTCCATCTTAAACAACTTCGCCAAGCCGAAGTCGGAGATCTTGGGGTTCATGTCCGCGTCTAGCAAGATGTTGCCCGGCTTGAGATCACGGTGGATGATCGTCAGCCTTGAATCCTCGTGAAGATATAGAAGCCCTCGGCTGATCCCTTCGATGATCTTGTACCTTTGCTCCCAGCTTAACTGCTGTTTCGTCGCATGATCTGAAAGTTTGGTTTACATCACTTGTAAACAGTTGACCAAGTGATATAATATGATATGATAACAGCATCCTTGTTCATGCACCCAGAATCCAGACATCTCCACATGTGATCAAGTGATATAACACTGGTTCATGCACCGAAGAGGATTTTATTGAGGCTCTCGTTGCTGAGGAACTCGTAGACAAGGAGCTTCTCTTCTTTGTCGATTCAGAAACCGAGCAGACGCACCAAATTCTTGTGCTGCAGCTTTGCAACGAGAACAATCTCGTTTTTCATTTCCACAAGTCCTTGCTGTGAGATTGTCGACAGTCTCTTCACTGCAATTTCCTGCCCATTTTGCATCGTACCCTGAAGAACATTGAGGTCAGACTATCATGTGTTTGGTGCTTATTACCACTTTTAGCGGAAAGACTATTCGGCATGCTGGGCATTTTGCTCAAGTTAAAATTCAGCTTGCAGGATTGAAGTTACTTTGTAGACCGGTCCAAAACCGCTTTTCCCGAGCAAATTTTCTTCTGAAAAGTTGTTAGTGGCAGCTCGCAGAGTACCTAGATCATACTGGAGAGTTTCTGAACTTCTCATTTCTTCGTCATCTCCATAGCCTGGTTCAGAAGATCGAGGAAATGAAACAGTCAATTCGAATCTGAAGATTACAGCACATCGTTGTAAAGATACGCCGAAGTTGTTTCAGCACATACGCTTGTTTGTAGTTCGTCTCTTTTTGCAGATATAGACAGCAAGAACAAGAAATAGCAGCAGCAGTGTGAGTACAGGGACTGAGACGAGGAGAGCTGTATTCCTGACCGTGGGCCGACTGCTTCCTGGGCCTGACGTGGTGGAAAATTCAGAACGAAGCTGTTTCGACCTTCTTCATATGTTATTTCTAAATAATCTCTCTTTCACTTATATGAAAAAGTGTTCATGGGGATATAGTTTACATACATTCATTTATAAGGGTGAGTACCCGAGCGTTGTGATCCTCTGTATCTGTGCTGTGTAATTTGGAAAACAAAAAGGTTTTAAACAAAAATACAAGCCTTGGCGGTACGACACAGTAGACGCCTTGGTTGTCTAGTGTCAAACTGCATTTTATTCATTGTCAAACTGCGTTTCCTGACTCCCTTTTCTAAGGAACATCTAGGCTATAAAGTCAACTTTACTTTGTGCTCTCTTTTCCGAACATAATAAGGTGCCATTTTTTTCTATGGCTCATAAGCTAGTTGATGTTATTTTGTTATGATAAAAAGACATTGTTCCGTAGTTAATAAGTTCAAGTGAACACAACATACTTCTTTTACTTACTAAGAGGGAAATACCTCAAATAAATTTGGGCCATTAAGATTTTAAAAAAACTGATTAAGGAAAAAGTCTATATAATCTCCTTATTTATATATGGTGGTACACATCACCCCCAAACTTATGAAAATGGATTTTGTGTACGCTAAACTTTATGAAACTGGACATTTAACTCCTTTGGTGGTTTTGGTACTTAGTTTTGCTTAAGGCTTACACGTCCCCATTGTCTTTGGCCATAGATGCCGGAGGTGGTTACATGCAGTCGTGACACTACTCCTGGTCTCATTAGAAAATGCCGGAGCTTCGTGAAATCACGAGAAATATGGAACAAATGAAGGTTGTAGACAAGATTGAAAAAAAACAAGTGCAAGATTGAACCAAAGCTGGACGAAAAACTCATAACTTTCTGGCTCGCTAGACTCGCTCGTTAGTGGCTCGGCTCGAACTCGACTCGTTTCATAATGAGCCAACTCTAGCTAGAGCCATAATAAGTCAAGATAAATAACAAATATTATATAAATTCGTGGGATCAACCAACAGATAACAATGGATCATGGTTATGGATGATAACATATTTACATTTTCTATTATAAAATTCATATGTATTTTGTTTTTTCATTTTAAATATGCATATAATATGTTTTTTGCGGATTCACAATTACCATATCTATGTTTATGTTTTTTTTTTTGCTCTGGCTCATGAGCCAAACGATTTAGCTCGAGCCACTAACGAGCTAAGCCGAGTGACTCATTTGATAACGAGACATAATAAGTCGAGCTATAACGAGACAAGTCGAGCTAGCTCGATATCCAGCCCTAGATTGAACAGATGAAGCAGCTGGACGAACGGTCAAAGCTGGAGCTCAAACAAATAGTGTCGCTGACGAGGGTGTGCAGGCGTGTGAAGCTGGCGACAGCCTTGCCCGAGATGCCTGGCTGGTCAGCCGACATGTGCGGCGCGCACGCGAACTCGCCCATGGGGTGCCACATAGGTAGCGTCGGCTGCATCAAGAATTCAGGATGCGCGCGTTGAGGAATTCACGAAGTTGTGGTTGTGTCAACTACAGTGGACGTGACGGAGCTAGACTGGCTGCCGGAGGAAGCTCCTGAAGAGTAGCAGATCAGTGGGAGGTGGAAGCGCTGAAGTGGCCTGTCCCGCGCGAAGGCCTTAGCATTAAAGGTGATGGAGTAGGCCGGCGCCCCGCATCACGGAGATTTGTAGTTGGATGGAAGCTTGGTTGCCAAGCTGCACGTCCTAGGCACGCTTCGGCACCGGCAGGAGCATGTCGCCCTGCTTTGGGCCTAAGCCTATGAGAAGGAGGAAGAAAAGGGAGGAAGGAGCTGACAAGCGAGTCCGAATGCTGACATATCTAAAACTAGGTCATCTTGGCTGCCACCTAAGCAAAACCGGTACCAAAACCATTTAGGGAGTTAAATGTCTGGTCTCATGAAGTTTAGGGTGCACAAAATATGGTTTTATAGGTTTTGGGGTGATGTATACCACCATGTATAGGTCAGGGATTATGTAAACCTTTTCCAATAATTAATAACTAAATTATAGCAAGACAAAAAAAAATATGTGAAGCCTTTTCATCATGGGACCAAAGCAAGCTGGCAGACAAATCTACATATACTTAGGGCTTCGGCTCTAGTAGCTCTGGATCTTGATAAGTTAGGTGGTTATATAGACTTTTAAATATGGTGCGTCAGCACAGTCACTTTCAAAATTGTCTCAGAGGTTTATTTAGATAGTTTTCAATAATCTGAGAGGTAGAATACATGGTTTTATTGGTGTGGGATGAAGTTGACAACTACCAATAGTTGTGGGGTTAAGTATACTTTTTTTAAAAAAAATGATCATTTAATGTATGAGATGGCAAACCCTGGATGCACTGAACTTGCATTATTTATTAGTGAAATTTCAGTTGTGGAAAATCGTTGTTCTTCTCTGTTCGTTTGCTCTTATCAGCTCTTACGACCAATAAGTTAGCAATATTTTTCTCTTATAACAAATCATCAGCAAAAATCAGCTAAACGACCGACGAACAAGAGAGGCATTATTATTGTTCGTGATCTGATTATTAATTCTATGCGATTTCTTCCTTCTTGTACACTTTATGTTTACTAAATCCACGAGTAATAAGACTATTGAACCCTGCAAATACGGAGAGGTGACCAGAGACATTTGACTGACCGGTGGACAAGGCCGCCTCGGCAGCCTGGGCATTGTAGAAAGGCGCCACCTCGAACCGGATGTAGCAGCTCCAGTTGAAGATCCCACCACTCCGTTCCCGTTGCAGTCTTTGTACGCTCGAATCTTACTGACGGCGTTGGCGAGTCAGCCCTGGCAGTCGTCGGGCCCAAGGTCCCGCGTGCACTGCGCCATGCCGTAAATCTTCGCATAGTCCGCGAGGTCGACCGAGCCAGCCGCGAAAAGAGGCAGGGAGCCGTACACCTTCTTAGCGAGGCCGCGCATCAGCCCGTCCAGCGACGACGAGAACTGAGGCTGCGTCGCCATGTCGAGGTCACACATGTAGAGCGGGTTCGATGGGTCGGCCTCGCCGAAGAAGCTCGTGTCGGAGTAGCGCAGCAGGCAGCCTTCGTAGATGAGCACGGCGCTCTTCCGGCCAGGGCACCTGCTGGCCATGTCGCGCGCCGAATCGACGAGGCACGCGCGGCGGCGATCCGGGCTGATGTCCCAGCGGCACTGCGCGAGGCCGTACACCTGGTCGTCAGGCGCGCCGCCGCCGGTGATGTTCTCGGCGAACCCAGAGGATGACGCGGCCGCGGCGGTGGGGAGGGAGGAGAGGATCGCGTCAAGGTTGGCCTGGAACGCGCTGCCGCGCATGTAGTTCGTGGTGTCCTGGCAGTCGGAGGACATGTAGAAGGCGAGGTTGTCGGCGTTGGTTGTTGCGGCGAGGAGCAGGAGGAAGCACGACGACGCGCAGAGGAGAACGAACGGAAGGAGGCTGCGCATGGCTGGAGGCTGGTGGTGGAAGGAGACTGCTGGCCTGCTGCTGCACTGGCTGTGCAGCGTACGTGTTCATGCTAGTTGAAAGTTATATAAGAAATTTGACCCTGAAAGGGAGGGAGCAGTGCATCAAAATAGCGTCCATCCTATGCATGTGCTACTACTGCTTCTCCCGTTATTTTTATAAAGGCTTGCTTCTCTCGTTATTTTCAGTGGTTTTTTATAGTCCTTGTAGAACATCTTATGTGTAGTTTATTATATTCTTGAATTGGAAATTACCAAGAAGAAGCCGACTATTACAGACGTATGAAAGTATTTCTATATATATGATTATGTGTTGGAAAGGCCAAAATAACTTATATCTTTTACTTATCAATCGTCCTGAGCAAAATAAATTTGAATGGGAAGTCTATTCATGATCATTTTTATTGTGCAAGTTTTTTTGGGGCAAGCTTCACCATAAAAGCAGGGATATATATGTTGATAGAACTAACAGAAGAAAAATGACAGTTTAGTAGTTCGCGCACATTTGTATTGTTGAAGAAGTTAGGTTGGCCAGTTTATTCTGGTGCAAGTATTTTACTGGATTTATTTAAGATTTAACAATGTTATGCTAAGTGATAGATGATATCCCTGTCATCTATGGTGACCTCATTACTCTCGACACTAGCTCAGTATTTGAGGTGCTCACGAAGACAGTGGTTCCGTATATGTATATTCACAGAGAGTGAGTACGCGTATGCGTTATGAGCATATATGTTGTAATGTGTAATCTATATCTTCTATAAAGATAAATCCTACTAGGGATTTCTCTCAACATGCAAGCTATTCATATCATCAATCCACTCAACAATCCACTATAAGTTGTAATTATAGCTAACTGGCTAGCACATATAATTATGATACTTTCTCTTCATCCACTGACATGCATTTAGTTGTCCATAAAGCTGTATCAAATCATTCATCAAAATTAATTTAAGATAGTTTTCATATATATAACTATAAATATAAATAGTCTAATTTCATTTTAAATTATCTAGAATACCCGCAGCAACGCGCGAGGGATCCACCTAGTTCTTCAAAAGAATAAATACCATGTTCGCTTGAATTTGTCAGCCTAATTTATTCATACCATATTTATCTTACAATAGAACATCCAACCGGCTGATAGAAACCATCAGCAATCAGCCGAAGAGCCAAAAAGAATGATCGAGCATAAACTTTGACTTATATATGTGACGTGAGGAAGTACTAACCCGCATGACTAGTCAAATAATAATATAGGCGTCACCCTTATATTTATTAAACGCAAGTGGTTTGTCGTTGGTCAAGCTTGGAATAGACCTGGCTGGTTAAGAACTTGATGAAAGGTTTGTTGATGTTTCCAGCTAGTTAATCTTACTGGAAATTTGCTTTATATAAGCACAGCTTTGGTTGCTTGCAGGTCGCATGTGTCTGAACGCCTTTCCCCTTCCTCTCGTTAGGGCTACAGTTGAGAGCGGCGACAGGGAGGCGATTCTTGCTCCCACCGACGAGGACGCCATCCCTGTCTGCCTCTAGCGGCATTCGGGCCCTCGGCGGTGTGGGGGGATGGTGGTCTTTCGGCCGGCGGTGTAGAGTAGGTCCTAGAGTGTCTAGGGTTTAGTGTCAGACGGCGGCAGCGTCGGAGTCGTCTTGGAATAAAGTCCTCTCGTGCGTCTTCCCGCCTCGGCGGCGCTCTTCTCCGGCGCCGGCGATGCGCGCGTGGAGGTAGGTTCTTGAGTAGGAGTCTGAGTTTGCTGGAGCTCCGTCTTCTTTGGGAGGCGGCGGATCTGGCGGCTCTTGTTGGTTCGGGGGATGCGGTTCTTGATGTGGGTATGTAGGGAGTTGGGTGGCCGAATCGGACTGGTGCTCCGCCGGCGGCACGGGTTGTTGGCGACTTCCGGTCCAGGCGGGAGCGGGCTTGGCTACACCGTGACGACAGATGTGGCATCGGCGCTTCTATCGTCGTCGGAATCGAGGGTGTGGACATGACGGATGGGCGTTCAAAGAAATTTTCGCCTTGTGTGCGAGACTAAGCGTCTGCTGCAGTCCACCTCATCGCCGGCGACTTCCTCCGGCTTTGGGTTCGAGTTCGGTGACGACGGCGGGAATCGGCTTTCTTCTCCGGCGGCGGGTGCGGCTGGGTTACGTTCGTAGATGGGATAATGACCTTTTTATAATTTCTATACTTGCTGGGGTCCTCTACACTTATAGGTTGCACAGCTGTCTAATGTATCCCTATACAGTGTACTTGTATCCATACATTTAATACAGGTATACTTTATCAAAAAAAGGTCGCATGTGTCAGGAGAGGGTACTTCATCTAGGGCAGATTCGGCCGAGGGATGGAGACATATAGATATGCTACTACGACGACGAGACTAAATCAAATTGTTTTAGTCTAAACTAAGTTTCTAATTTTTTATTAAATTTAATTTAAGGTAACATTCATTATAAAATAGTTTTATTATTAAATCTACCATGGAATATCTGTAGCTAGCATAATTATTGGTATTATTATAAATTTTATTGTAATTGTATATAATCTTGATCAAAGTCAGAGAAATTTGACATAAGACAAAAAATTTATATATTTTAGTAAAAAGGAGTAATGCTTCGATCAACAATTTAAGTAATCTTCTGATTCAAAACTAAATGCTTTTTTTTCCTTCGATGTACTTTGTGCCGGATTATGAGCATATACACTAGAAAATGATCTAATTCCCAAGCAACTAGAGTTAAGTTTAAGAAAAGAACAAAATTAAAACTATACACCTTTGAAACTTTGATGGAGTTTAGAGAATGTGACGTAAGGGTCTGTTTGGCGTGGCTCCAATTCCACGTGGAGCAACTCCACTTCAGAAATCCAGGTGGACCTGACTCTGACTGGAGTTGGAGCTGTCTTTTAGAGATGTTTGGCTAGAAGGGTGCTCTCATCTCTAGATTGGTGTTTTATCATAAGGATCGCCATTTTGTCCTTAAGTAAGACCCACATGTCACCCTCTTTTCATATTTGCTAGTTGCTACACAAAAACTCCTACATTACTGGAGGGGAAGAAGCACAAGCCGCGACAGGGCGGTCATCCCGCTGGGAGTAGGGAAGGACCTGCAGCCCGAACGAGTCTACAGGGGAGAGAGCAAGTGGGCCTGTGGGACGGCAGCGGCGGATCCACGCTCGCGAGCCATGACACCCCTGGCCTCGACCTCAAGCATCTCCATGACGCGTGCCATGGTGGGGCGCCCCCCACGCAGCGTGGACAAGACAAGCTGCTGTCAAGCACTCGGGAAGAACTTCCCAGTCGGTCACCCATCGCTCCAAGCAAAGCACGCTTAAATTTGGAGTTTTTCTAGATGAGCTTCCAGAAAAAAGTTACAACTTGTTGGTATGAGTATCCTATTAATCCTATTAAGCTCTAGGCCGGGACATTACAAGCACCTCCACCACACGCCCCCTCCCGCGTCCCCTCGGAGACGAGCCACCGGCGGGAAGTCTCCGTGCCGCCGGCGCCCAGGAGCAACTCGGGGGTAGGGTTAGGGGGAGAGGATCAGGGGAAGGAGGAGTGGGGGGAAGGAGGCTGCGGGTTGGAAGAGAGGTGGGGGAGGGGGCGGCACCGCCCGGCAAGCTGGGGAAGAGTCATCGGCACTCGTCGAGCCGGGGAGGGGCGACAGACATCGCGGGCTTAGCGCGGCACGCCCAGTCGTGAGTCGGGGAGTAGGCACCCTCACGGTGAAAGGTGGGGAGTGGATAGAGAGAATAGAAGAAAATAACAGTTTGTGTGTAATCGATGGCAATTGCGGATAATTTCATATCAACTCCATGTCTAGGTCTATTTTGAAGAGTTCTGGAGCAGGAAAAGAGGTGCTTCAGAAAATTGTACTAGAGCTCCACGAACTCCATGGAGTTGGGCTGCTCCAATATTTTCTAGAGTTAGGATGTTTGGCTAGCTACAGCTAGCTGAGTTGGGCTCCAGAGTCATGGCAAACACGCCCATAGTGCTGATATCCACGAGTAAGCCTAGCCCACTGTGCCCAAAATAGGAATCGGATCGGCTGACTTCACCCCTGCCAACGTATGGCTGCAGTCACGATAATCTAAACCGTCCACTCTCATCCAACTGCTAGACTTGGGAGACCAACTATACTTCGGCAGCCCAACCCATGGAGTGGCCCATCTAAAGCCCACACACACAGCATGATCGACGGGATCCCAGGTTCGCCACCTTCTTCTCCTCCTCCTCTTCCTCCGCCGCTGCCGCCATCTTTCCCGTGGCTCACGAGTCGCTACCTTCCTCGTCACGCGACTTCGAGGCTCAAGAGGGGGCATCCAGGCTCCTTGGGGAGCTGGCACCCGCTGCCTAGCATCATCATACTGTAACATTCAAGCACAATTACAATTTGCACAAATTGTTATGACCTATGCTCCTATCGGGACAATTGCTATACATGCAAGCACAATTACAAAACACAATTCTTCAACCGTCCAAGCACAACCACCTCATGCATGGCATCGTGATGTTCCTAGTTCAAACACATGTGCTGAAAATTGCTCTGATTTCAACGTGTTGAAAATTGCTCTACGGTGAGCTGAAGCTCACAAATCAGGGCCTCCACCTCGACAGTTCTTCAGGCTCGTGTAGGAACAGCGATGCGGCGTGAGCACAATATGGGCGGCAGGTGAATGTCCGGCGGTTGTGCTGGCATGAGCAAGGAAATCCCCCAAAAGCACCTGGCACGCCGCCGCCTGAGAGCCGAGTGTTAGGTTGATCTCTTACCAAGATGGCCCAACGGCCACTTAGGCCTTGACCTCACGCCTTGATTGAGGGCATCCAGTCCTTAGACGGCTGGTGGACCCCATCGTACAGTGCCTATAAGAAGAGGTGGGGGCCACTGGCTCTACACAAGAGGTTCACTGCCGCCAGCGCACCTCACCTAGAAACCCTAACCAATCAGGAAGGCGCTGCCAGCGACGGGAAGCCTCACCGGTGTCGACGCTGCACTGCGTCTTCGCCAACCGTCGCTGCCCTAGCGCAGAGGAGTGATGAGAAGACGTTCGACTACATCGAGCCCTATGGTATATCTATCCACTCGATATCTCTCTTTCTCTCTCTCTCTCCCCGATCCGTGCACCATGATGGTGCACGCCGTTGTTCAACTTTGTTTATCCCCAATTGAACTCGCTGATCTACACTAGAATTGATCCATGAACTAATAATGGTATTGGAGCTAGGTTTAATGTGTGGATCCAGTTGGGAGATAGAAATCAGAAAGTAGAAAGAAAAGATGAACGAAATTCGATTCAGTTTGGAACCCTAACCCTAACAAGAACGGACCGGGGTTGGGGATAGAAGAAATGAAAAGAAAATGACAATGAAACGACCGATCCGATGCGGATCAGGGAAGAAATTGAAGAAACCCTAACTCTAATGAACGGATCGGGGGAGCCAAGGAGCTTCCTACCTGGGGGCTCGGCCAACCGGTCATTGCTGCCGAACCTCTCCACAGCCGGCGCGCATAAAGAAGAACACACCGCCATCGGGGGAGGTCGCGCCACCGCGTGGTCTCCACCATATGCGCGTGCGAACAGGGCACCACCCGCGAGGCCGATCGACGATGGCGCGCTCAGCCATGGGCGAACACGCACGCCGGCGAGGGGGCGCGCGGCGGCGCCGTCGACTCCTTTTCCTCCTCCGACAGCCATGGCCAGCGCCGGCGATGGCTGCTGCTAGATGTGGCTGCTGAAGAAACGGGGGAGGGAGTAGAAATGAAACTTAGGGTTCGGAGGAGCCGGCCGCTGCGCCGTTTTGTTCGGCCGAGATCGGTGGACAACCGTTCGTTCTGGATGGACGGCCAGGATGCACCGACACCACCGGGCCGAATTCGGCCCATTCGGGTTGGCCTCTGCGGCTTTCATGGGCCGAATCGGCTGATGGGATGAATGGTTGGACTTGGCCCATGAATGAACAGTAACATTTATGAATTAGGTTTTGAATTTCTAGAATCAATAAATAAAAAAACAGGCCGAATGGGCTGTCACCATGGGCCACTCCGCATGTGCTGCCAAACTAGGCCACAGAAATTTATTTGATATAAATTTTTGAACGAATCGAATCGAATTTTGATGCCAATTTTTCTGTGTAAATTTTTTCCAACGATAATTTTGTTCAGAGAGCATCATAGAATTAAGATTTCTAGAAAATTAAATTATTGAGTTTTTATTCATGTTTTCGCTGTGAATATTGAAGAAATTATTGCTCATAATTAAATTCAAACCAACAGGAGAATTTAATTTGGAGAGCAGTTGAAGATATTGAGTGAATGATAAAAAGTTCATTCTCTAGCTAAAATTGAAATGAACAGGAATATTTTAATTGGAGAAATAATCAGTTTTATGTTTAGAGAAATTATGATATTGTTATTTTCTGACCAACGTCGATGATAACAATATTGTAAGTTTATTTATGAGTTTTGAACTTTGAAGTTCAGATCTTCGAAGAATCTCAAAGAAATGGCAATGATCAAGAAATGCTAATGAACTAGAAAGACATTTTTTATGTTTTCGCTGCAATGATGATGATTCTTCTAACTGAATTCGAACCAATGAGAGAATTTTATTTAAAGAAAAGTTAATAGAATTCAGTAAATTATGGTATTATTATTTTCTCAGCAAAGTTGTTTAATAGCAATATCAAGATATGTTTTATGATTTATGCATTGATTCTATTTCTGCCCAACGGTGTTTTAGAATTAATATAGAAAAATATTGTCTATTCTATTTCTGCCCAACGGTGATGTAGAATACAACGTAAAGATTCTAAAGTTTAATGAGCATTATCGATGATTATTGTTGAATATTTTCAGATAAAGAACTTACTGTCTTTGAAGACAGAAAAGAGAATGAGCTGGGTACTTATGACTCAGAAGATGAAAAGTGCAATTTTTGCATTAAAGAAAACCATCATATAAGGGGCAATGTTCTCTTTAAAGGATGAATTGAAAAAAAGGATGATTCAGGTGCATTGATCTAAGAAAAGAAGATAGAACAACGAGAGTTTAGTTTAAGGAATGACTTTTATGAACAATAAGAGTGTAGTTTAACAAATGTATTTTATGTACTTCTTCTATGAACTATGATAAGAGATGTAATGTGTCGTGTAACTTTTAATTTTAATCGTCATGATATGAAATGTAATGAGTTATACACATGTTTAATTTGATCAACATCGGATTAAGCATGGTTAAAGAGTATTTGAATTTATTTCTGAATTTAATAATTGAATAAGCCCTTTTATGGGGAATTCTCCCGCATGGCGGGGGAGATTTTGACAGAACTTATCCTGCATGCAGAAGAAGAAAGTTACATATGAACCAAATGACAAGAATAACATGCAAGTGTGACTTGCAAAAGTACTGAATGACTCTGAAGTGGGATGAGGAAAGTGTGCTCCCAAAAGATTTATGAAGTAACTCTATTTGCATGACGTAATCATGTGGATGAAGTAAGTAATGAAAGTTTTCTCATTTATAAGAATTTTTTTGAATAGTTTTGAAATTATAGCAGAAAATTTCTGACCACATTTCGAGGGAAGATTTGTGAGATCAATTAAGAAACAAAAAATCAAGAAAGAAACAGAAAATCAAGAAAGATACTCCCCTATATTTTTTGACAATGTGGTGCATGATGTACATTATAAATAAGAGATAAATGTGATATGAAGATGAATATGATATGAAGAAGAGTGATCTATAAAAGATGAATGTGATTGTTGAGGGAGTACAACAGTCATAATTATAATACCCCTAAGTAAAGAAATAGCTAGATTCCTAAACTTTTTATGGTTCCAATAGGAAGATAGCACAGTAAGAGATACTAAAATAATGCTCAAAGCATCGTAAGAAGTTATGACAGATTAAACCCAAATAAAAAATTTGAAGATACACCATCCTTACAAAGGATGGAGCAATCTGGGGGAGTGGAGTAATCTGGGAGAGCAAGGTATGTAGATACCTAAGGAATTGAATAGAAATAGAATTGAATACCCACTACTATATTTTGAAAGCGATAAATTGCTCAATGTCTGTTGATGTTGTATGATATATACAACACCTGTTGTTTGCTTTTTATGAAGATGAATAAGTAAATAAGGATCTTGCGATATTTGCCTCTTGGCAATGAAGAGCAATAACAGCCCCATATGAAAGAAGTGCCACGATGCTCTAGTAGGTCTCAAAGAATGAGAAAAATAATTATTTTGGTGACTATGAAGTCATTGTTGATAAAGAAATTCAAATGAAAGATGATCCCATCTCTTTTGTAAAAGCCATGAGAGACATTCACTCATTCAAATGGCAAGAAACAAAGGTAGATGAAATAAAATCGATAAATACCAATGATGTTCAGGATTTAGAAGAAGTTCCTAATGGAGCCAAAACAGTAGGCTGTAATGGGTCTACAAGACGTAACGTGGCTCTGGAGGGAACGATAAAATATATATAGTGCAACTTGTGATGAAAGAATCACACAAAGAGAATAAATTGATTACGATGAATGTTAGTGACACATTACGATTTAAATTCACATCGGATAGATGTAAAGATGACATTCCTTAATAAGGATCTAAATGAATAATTTACATGGCATAACCTAAGGGCTTTTGTCGTGGATGGAAAAGAACATAAGGGATGTTGCTTGAAGAAATAATTTGAGGATTAGAGCAAGTTTCTAGAAAATAGAATTTAAAATTGATGAATCAAAGAAAGTTTGAGTTTTGAAGAGAATGTGGAGGACAATTGCATTTATGCAAAGTTTATGAATAAGAGATTCACTTCCCAATTCTATATGTTGATGACATCTTGCTTACTAGCAGTGATGTTAATCTACTGATAGAGAGAATCACCATGAAGAATCTTTCGAGTTAAAACTCATCGAGAGAGAAGAAGAGGGGTATTAGAACTATCATAAAGGCATACTTAGAAAAGATTCTGAAAAAATAAAGTATGCATACAAAGAAAACCTATGCTTGTTCTTATAGTTAAGGGTAATGGATTTAGAACTTGAAATGTTTTGAAAAACCGATATGAGATTGATCAAATGGACGTTCTATATGCTTCAGCTGTTGGAAGCTTAATGAATGCTTATAAGTTAAAAGTTACCCTGACATAGTTGATATATCTGGGATATTTTGGCATAAGTACAATCCAGGTATAGATCACTGGAATGGAATAAAGAATGCATTAAAAAATTTATAGTCTCATATTGAATAAGAAAGATCAAGTACTCTCAAATAGTTGTGGGTACAAATATGAAAGTTCAGCGAGGTATGAAGTGAAATTCATAACCACTAACACTCGTTGTCGGAGCTTTATTGTGGAAAAACTCCGAAGAAACAATTGTGAAATCATGAATGATGCAAGGTTATACAATGGAATATTGTGAGGCTTAGAGGATAGATGAAATGGTTAAGAGAACCTATACCCGGAACAGATAATGGTTGATAACAGCAATAACCATTTAAATAAGTATCTTACTCCTATGACAACGGGTCAAGTGTGCCGCCAAACACATTGACATGAATGTATTCGTTGTAAAAGAGAAAGTCCGGAATCATTTTAAAGATATTGAACATATAAGTAATAAGAAAGAACTTACGGATCCGCTTACTAAAGGCTTACCACCTAGTGTGTTCAAAGGACACACAGTCGACATGGGTTTATGGTATAGCCTATGATTTTCGGACAATAAAGGGCCCAGAAGAGAGTTTTTGTTCTAAAACAGAGAAGTGTGTTATGGCTGTTAGTCTAATGGCACTAATTGTTGTGACGATGAGACACTCTCAATATGCTTATCTGTAATGGAATGAGATAGAAGTTAGAAAGATGAAAATTGAAGATTGAAGCAAGAAATTGAAGAATGATGAGAATGCTATGAGATCAACGGGGAGAATGTTAGGTTGATCTCTCACCAAGATGGCCCAACAGCCACTTGGGCCTTGACCTCACGCCCTGATCGGGGGCGTCCAATCCTTAAACAGCTGGTGGGTCCCTGTCACACGATGCCTATAAGAAGAGGTGGGGGCCACTGGCTCTACATAGAGGTTCATCGCCGCCAGCGTCCCTCACCTAGAAACCCTAACCGATCAGGAGGCGCTGCCAGCGACGTGAAGCCTCACCGGCGTCGGCGCTGCACTGCGTCTTCGCCAACCGTCGCTGCCCTAACGCAGAGGAGTGATAAGAAGACGTTCGACTACATCGAGCCCTATGATATATCTATCCACTCGATCTCTCTCTTTCTCTCTCCCCTCGATCCAATGGTGTACGACCATGTTCAACTTTGTTTATCGCACCCGCTGAATCGATCCATGAACTAACACCGAGGTGACAAGGAAGCGACGAAGGCGGATGCGCGACCTCGAAGATAGCGGCAGCTCAGGGTCCATCAACGAGAAAGGCGACCGGGAGGAAAAGGACTCGTCGTCGGCGGAGTCGTCGCCCGGCCATGGGAGATGCGTGTGCTCTGTTTTTCTTTTGTTTTTTGATTTTGAGAGAGAATGCGTGTGCTCTGGTGGTGGACTGATGGGCTTCAATGGGCTGACTGGCCGGGTGGCTTGCTAGCTGGAAGAGTGAAGAGTCTGGCCGTTGGATGTGAACGGACGGTCTGAATTTCGTGACTGCAGCCATACGTCGTTTCGGGTGAAGTGAGCTGATCCGATTCCATCAAATGGATGGGATTCGGCCCTATTCTCACCGGCGGGCAGCGGTGGCGGCGGCGGCGGCGCTGCACTGCCTGCACACCAGGCCCAAAACCACCTTCTTCCTACCGAAGACCAACCACGCCCCCGCGGCGCGGCGATGCACAGCCAACACCTCGCACAACTACGCCATTACATAGTCGCCGCCGCCATAAATAGGAGCCCAGGGAGGATGAGAGAGCCAGAGAGGAAGAAGTGCGGGCGAGTCTGCAATGCTCCTTTCGCTTCGGAGACGACGGTGAGCTCGTTGGTTTCTCTCTCTCGCTTATCGCGGATTCGTCGCATGCTGATTCGTAAGGAGACCTGCAATCTCCATGGCATTCCTCCACCCGTATGATGCATCACTATTTGACGCTATTGATTGCCCTCTGCCGTGCTCTAGCCTGCGTACTAGCATTTGTTGCATCATGGATGGTGACGATTAGTCGACCACCTTTGTTTTCTCCTATCCAGATTCTAACAGATTTAAGTTGAAAAATTACCATTCCATTGGAGTTAAATAGAATAATTATTAAAATAAAATCTTTGTACCATAAATTTTACAATTCGTATAGTTATTAAAATAAAATCTTCGTACTACACTAGTTTAGATGTGTTCATTCTTATCACGGGAGGTAAAATGGGTTTTTCACCGGAAAAAAATGTTTGTTTAGCTTGGAAGTTGCAATGACACATTTGACTAGTCGAGTACCAAGAGGGATATACTTTGTGAAATGATAGTGTTCACAGTTCACCGGGTAGAAGAAGAGAAACTAGATGGAAATTTGAGAATAAGTGTGGTACCTAACACCTATAACCTCTGCTTGCCTCCAAATCTGCTCCCATTTTTGCAATACAAATGTTCAGGCTGGCCTTACAAGCACCATAAAATTCCTCAAAAAGCAAAAGAAAAGAAAAAAAAAAACTAGGCGATCCACGATATAACACTTTGACATGTTGGTACTATTAGAGCCCAGGTTCCTGATGATTGGAATGTGGTTACACAGAACAAATTAACTGACATGGCTACTTGCCAGTATTCTTGTTTTCATGTTGTTTAGTGAAAATACCTTATTTTCTTGAGAAGTATTGATTGGACCATCTAGTTGTAGATTCATACATTTGAATACTGCAATTTGATGGTGGATGGAACCTATAAGGTATAATGCTCTTGAATCAACTTTCATAATTCAAATGTAGATCTGTAAATGAAGAAAAGATGTAAATGAGATATTCGAATAATTGTATGCACAACAGAATTGCAGATTTTACATATTCAACAGCGAGCTGCCCTAAATTCAATCAATAATGAAGTATGAGATACTGTTATCAACATTTTGATAAATATGTCAGTACCCTGGATACTTTATGCTGTAAACTTGTTGCTATGCATGCATGGGAAACTTGCTCGTAAGACAGTTAAAATCTCTTTTGTTTTTGTGTGAGAAGATATGACTTGGCCATGGTTGGTGATCTGAAGTAAACTGTTGCTGACAGGCTTTTTGAAAACATTGAACATTAGGCTTTCACGATAGTAAAGGTAAAAAGTGTTGTCCGTTGTTGTTTCATTTTAGTTTGCTTGTTGTACTGTAAATGGCTCTCTAGTTGCATTATACTAAGATATACTGCTCCTTTTCAAACACAAAGGTTGAAATCTTGCATGTACTAGATTGCAGCTGATTATTGTGGCAGGTTTGTATATTGGTTCTTTATGATTACCACTTGACATATAAAGTGCACTCAAGCATAAGTATGTGCAGCATACAGAATTGATGAAAAAAATGAGTATACAGCTATTTGCCAAGAATATTTTTGAGCTTGCTATTATGTGTGTGAAACAGTAGCTGAAGATTCATCTAGTACGCACCTCTGTTGTGTTGCTATGACGTGTTTAGAATAATCTTCTTCTTATGCCTCAGTCGGTCATGGTACTATCATCCTCAATCTCTATGGTTGGTACATGAGAAATTTTAGGCCAATCTTCACCATCATTTTCTTTACAGCTCTTTGTTAGCAGTGGGCATTCTTTGATGTACAATTCTTTCAGTGATTGTGGCAGGCCCTGTTCTGGCAAGCTTGGTATAAGAGGACAGTTCAAAATGGTCATAGCTGCCAAACAAGATGCTGCTTCTATGCCAGGAGGCAAGCATCTTAGGTTGCTACAATGGAAGATATCCAACTTTTTCAGAGCGACAGGAAGCTTTACTGGAAAATAGTGAAGGCTGGCACAATCAGTTATGGCAAGATTTATCATTGAGGATATCTCATCAATCTCTCGAAGAAGAGGATTGATTAGATTGGGGCACGAGCTGATGCGTAGATCTTCAAGCATGGAGGGCAGCAAACTATGCTGTTGCGATGGTTCCAGCTTTGGACAATCATAAATATGAATACTCTTAAGAGCACTCAGGGCTCTGAATCCTTCAACTGGCAGGTGAGTTAATTCTGGGCAGCCTGTGATGGTTAATTGCTGGAGTGTTGATAATTTCTGGCAAAGCAGTCCTTGCTCTAATGACATAAGATTTGGGCATTGGTGAATCTGTAGGCATACTAATGATGATGAAACTTGAGAGCTTGGAGTATGCATTTCTGGAAGAATAACGAACCCTGCTTCGAAAATTTTGAGCTTCGCTACTGATGATGGGAAAGATGGGAATTCTTCTAGTAGTGGGCAGTCAGTCACTGCAAGTTCTGTGAGCAATGGAAGCAACTGACCATCTTGTACAGAAGCCCAACCTTTTAGGTTAGACATGTCTTCAAATACGAGTTCCTTCAGTGATGGAAACCCCTTGACTTCACTGGTTCCTGAAAACTCTTGGTTGATGTGAACAATGGCATGGAAACCCCCAATATCTAAAAACTTGAGTAGGGGGAGTACTCCAAGCGCTGGTAGAACTGAACACTTCGTACAGTCAGACAGGTGGATGGTTTGCAATTGAGTTAGTTTACTTAACCAATTTGGAAAGTATAAGCCTGCAAAGGCCTCGACTGTCAGCTCGCTTAGTTCATGATGTGGTTGGAGGTGTTCAAGTATCTTTATGTCTTTATCTGCTGTTTTTGAAGTCAAACGCCTCCTTTCAGACCATTTAAGGTGTAAATTGTTGATGCCTCTCTTCTTCATTAGCAAAGCTTCATTAGCCTCTTCCACACTGGCCACGCTCTCAAGATTCTTAATGCAGATGTGTCCTGTGATCCACTTCATTGCCTTCAATTCACTGATCTTGTGTCCTTTGTCCTTGCCGACAACAAATTCCTCCAGCTGCTGAAGGCAAGTCAAGTTCCCTATTCCAGCTATACCAGTGATCAACTCCGTCCTTGCTTCTAGCCATCGAAGATTTACAAGATTCGTTATGGTCTTTGGGAGGTAATCTAGTGCATTGCAGTTTTGCAACTTCAGTATTTGCAGGCTGAAGAGCCTACCAATGGATGAAGGCAACATTGCTATTCCAGTGCCTGAAAGATTCAAATATCGAAGCAATTTTAAGTTGCCAATAGAATCAGGCAGCTCAGTAATGTCTCGTCGGTTCAGATCAAGTACATGAAGGTACTTCAACTTGAGGAATAGATCACTGGGTATAGAGCTTGTTATGGATTTGTATCCATTTAGTAGTAAAAGTGTGCGAGCTCTCTTAAATCTAAGGAAAGCTTCAAATTGTGTCCAGCTTCTGTTGTCACAAGAGAATGATAGATGCCTCGCACTTCTTGAAGGGCTGCTGCTGTGCGGGGGATCATGCAGTGTTAGGCCTTCATCCAATCTTAGGCATTCATCAATTGAGATAGACTGTGCTAGGTCATGCATGGCATCATGCATTACATATCCACTTTTGTGGTATTGGAAGAAGGATCTGCTTTGTAATTCATCAAAGTAGCCACTCCCAATTTCTTCCATCTTTCTCATTCCTTGAGGCTGAATGAACCCAAGGGCCATCCAGATTTGAACCAACTTTCTTTTCTCAAAGACATAATCTTTGGGAAACACTGAACAAAATGCAAAACATCGCTTCAGTGTGGCTGGCAAATGGCTGTAACTCAATCTCAGAGCTGGCAATATGTTGTTCTTGTCTGATGGCAATTCCCATATTTCACTCTTTAATATGTTCTTCCAATCTTCTTCTGCATACGTGGTGCATAGTAAACTGCCTACTGCTTTTGCAGCTAGTGGCAGGCCTTTCAATTTCTTCACGATGTCCTTGCCTATTATTTCCAATTCTGGGTGTGAACTAGAGTCACCTTCTACAAATGCGTGTTTCTTGAACAACTGCCAGCAATCATTGTTTGATAGCTGCTTTAGATAGTAAGGAGTCATCCCGCCCATTAGTATCCCCACATTTTTGTTTCGTGTGGTAATTATAATCTTGCTTCCCTTTCCCCCACAAACTAGAGCACAACGATATCTGTCCCATTTTTCAGGATCCTCATTCCATACATCATCAAGTACTAGAAGAAATCTTTTACCTTGCAGCTTTTTTGAGAGGTCTTCTTGAAGCAGGTTCATGTTTGTTGTGGCTGATGAGAACCCACTAGTAACTGATTCAACTGTTTCCTTGGTAAGTTTCATCTCATCAAAATTTTCAGAAACACACAACCACATCCTTAATTGGAAATGCTCCTTTACTCTTTCATCATTGTAGATGAGCTGTGTTAGAGTCGTCTTTCCTAGTCCCCCCATGCCCACTATGGGAATAATAGAAAGGTTGGCATGGCCTGAGTTATTGGGGGCCAGCAACATCTTCACAATGGCTTCTTTCTCTTCTTCTCTTCCAAACACACTTGAGTCATCGACCAGTGAACTTGTTTTGGGCCTCTCCTTTATCTCCTGCCTATCAGTCCCGCTGTTCATGTTTGGACCAATAATCTGTCTTTCTTTGATAAGCCTATCGAGTTTCCCCTCAATCTTCCTTATTTGCTGCACTATCTTATGGTTAAATAAACAATTGTTCAACCAAAAACAGCAGAAACAGCTCCTGACCTTCTTCAGATGTTCATGGTTGGATGGACCTTCTAGTTTGGATCGCAGAGTCTCAGCTGCATACTCATCAATCAAATCATCCATCTCATCCGCGACACCCTTGAGCTTCGCAAGCCAACTGCGTGCAGCCTTATCCTTCAATTGCTGCTCCTCCGCATCTTCAACATGAAATTGAATTGTTGACAGGATGCTCGATAAGTTATGCAGTTCTTCAGTGACATCTCGAGGGAATTTCAGCTCTCCGATAGTAGCACCAAGCACTTTCTCAAAGAGTGCCTGCATGAAGGCAGATAACACGACCTCCCCAATCGGCATAGTGTTTTTTCCTTCTTTGGTTGTCTATTGTCTCTCTCCTAGAAATGTAAATGGGGAATGCTGAATTGCTAATGGTGGTTGAGGCCACACCGCACACAGAGTTATTTCTGTACCATTGACCCTGAAGTCATTGCTCTTGCTACCAGTAGAATTTAATAACATATTTTTCTGAAGAAATAAGTCTGATTTTTCTCCATCATGCTTGGCAAGTCTGGCCAAACGGGTTCTGAAAGGACTGTTATCTGATTAGTGATGTCTGTATTATGTTCAATTGGATAACGACGATTGGGCAAAGTTTATTTCATAAAAAAATGATCCATGTATTACATATGTTTCTATAGCTTGTATAGTTCATCCGAGTTGCTTGATGTTCATTACTGAAATTGTTTAAGCATGGCAACTCTGATGCCTTCTGCAGTGCAGGCAAGGGGATAAGTTGCCAATTCCTTACTGTCATGTACAACGGTGCTTCTGGAAACGAAGTGAAGGAAACAATCCTGGCAACTTCCTGGAAAGGCGAATGAAGGGGACATATTGGACTATTTTTTTTTCCTTCCAGTGCCTCTCTAGTCTCTAGTCAACGTGTTTGGCCGATGCTGGATAGAAAATCTTGAAAAGAAGCTCCATTTACAGGTGCACGCCACTTAGCATCATTGACTGGATCATCAGGTGCACACAAGTCTCAGCTCGTTAGATTAACATGTCTGCTAGATACTGTGTTAACTATTTCATGTTTGCTTGACATCAGGGGTGATCCCGAAGTTCGTTATTCTTGCTTGACATGCTTCATGTTTCAAACCAGCAGGTCCCCTAAGCTTTTCGCGAAATGTGGAAGCACAGAAGCCCAAGTCGCTGTTTCTGCTGTTCCTGAAGAGTTTAGGTCAGTCTGTCGTTTTCGACATGCTGTTTCTTCGTTTGTTCTCCGAGCTTTCTACTTTTCTAGGCACTTCTTTTTTTTTTTACAATAACATGCAGCTGCTCGCTTTTTAATCACAGTGGATTTAATGCAACTAATTTGGTGCTGCAGTGTTGCTACTTTGTTTTATAATAAACTTTGACAATTCCAAAAGTCCTAAAACCTGTATTAGCTGTTTGTTATTTTCGATCTTGTAAGAAGTCTGTTATCAACTGTCAACATAGCAGTGCAATTTTCAATTTCAATAAAAAATATTTGTTTTAAATATACATACATCTACATCATCTCTTACATGTATTACAGTACATCAACGCCCGAAGGCCTGTACTATAACTTAACCTAGCGGGTTTAAGGCCCGCACCTCCGCCTAGTGCGGAGGCGAAAGTAGCAGCCCACAGGCCACCTTTTAAACTCGTCGTCCAGTAACTAGCCTAACGAAGTGGGACAAAACTTTCGGCCCAGAGCATGCAGGCTAATAAACGGAAGCGCCGCCAGCCATCTCGCTAAATAAAAAGAAAAAAAAGGGACAAAAATACATAGAAGAGAAGACCCAATCGTGCTTTGGTGGGCCCGGCCTAGCTCTTAAGACCCAATCGCACCAAACCCCTCCAGAATTTCTTATCCCCCCTCTCATCTGCTCCGCCTCCGACCTCGCGCGAGACGAGCAAGCCCAACAGACCAACACAAGCATGGCCGGAGCAGCAGCCGCCGCCGCCGCCGTGGCGTCCGGGATCTCCGCCCGGCCGGCCGCGCCGAGGAGGGCCTCGACGGGGCGCCGCGCTCGGCTGTCGGTGGTGCGGGCCGCGATATCCCTCGAGAAGGGCGAGAAGGCGTACACGGTGCAGAAGTCCGAGGAGATCTTCAACGCCGCCAAGGTACCGAACTTCTCTGATTCCTTCGGTCTGCGGCTCCTCGATGCCGTCCGCCAGGTCCCCCTTCGTTTTGGTGGAGCCTCGTGGCTTTTGGGGTGTGAATTCGGAAGAAGAGACGTGGCTTGTGGCCAGCTGGGGAATGCCTTGTTTGTGGTTGTCGTGGAAATTGTGGCCAATCGGTTCGCTTTTCTCTTTCTGTATTTCCGCCAATGGGTTGCTGGAAACGCAATAAGCGGTGGATTTTCAAAGACGGCTTGTAACATGGAAACCGGGTGCTGGGAGAGGGTCTGGAATGGGGCCGACATTGTGAGCTTAGTAAGGTCAACTACGCTCTTGGACCCAATTGACACATGAGACAGCCATGCAAATGAAATTACTGCTGTAAGAAACTGTACTGAGATAGGATTACCTAGGTGTAGCACCATGTGACAAAGCAGTCAAATACCATGCTTTTATGCAGTTATTGTGAGTCATGCTGTAGTCCTGGATCTGTAGCTGGTAAACTGCATAGATGTAAGTACAACCCTGATTGTATATAAAAATATCATGAAATGGTGGAGACTGTCATCACCCTGACCAGTGTTAGGATCTTTCACCATTTGAAATCTCAGTCAGTTTGTCATCATTTTTTTTCCATGGTTCTGAATATTTTTATTGACTGATGTTTCACTGTTTCTCAGGAGCTGATGCCTGGTGGTGTTAACTCGCCAGTTCGTGCCTTCAAATCTGTTGGTGGGCAGCCTGTAGTGTTCGACTCTGTAAAGGGTTCTCGTATGTGGGATGTTGATGGGAATGAGTACATTGATTATGTTGGTTCCTGGGGTCCTGCAATCATCGGTCATGCAGATGATAAGGTACAGAATTGAATATGTTGGTTCCTGGCCGATATGGGTTATGTGAATATGAAGTATTTCATCACAACTCTTTTGTTAGCTAATCTCGGGGTTTGCTTCTATGTTTCCTATCCCATACTATTCTTTTATGATTGTTGATATTGTAGCTTACTTCTATTTCCTATATTACTTAATTGGATTAATTGGAGTAATCTCCACCCATTTGTGAATGTACTAAAATTTCTGAACCTCTATTGGAGTGTTTAGTTTGGGGAACCAACCCATTCTAGATGGGTGATGCATCTCGTTTAGTAAAATGACTTCATTCCCCATCCTAGTACCAATTATTAGCTTGAGAGGAATGAGGTGGTGATGCATCAACTCGTTCCATTCTGCAGACCAAACAAAAAACTGAAGAGTGAGATGATGGACTACATTCCACAAACCAAACACCCCCTATATGTATCATAAAATTTTCTTGCTTTGATTCTGTAAATCAAACTAGTGAAATCCATGATGGATTTACTGCACCTTTAAATATTTGTCAAGGTATCAACTTATAGCATAATTTTTGAACCACCATTGAGTATTGGAAAAAAAAGATATGACATTTGATTCAGCAACATTTGGCTTATAAAGCTGGCTTGAGAATTGACAAAGCTAAATTCAAATCATCGTACTTATATCGTGTTTGATTCAGGTGAATGCAGCATTGATTGAAACTTTGAAGAAAGGAACTAGCTTTGGTGCTCCATGTTTGCTAGAGAATATATTGGCTGAGATGGTCATCTCTGCTGTACCAAGTGTCGAAATGGTCCGCTTTGTCAATTCAGGGACAGAAGCCTGCATGGGAGCACTCCGCCTTGTTCGTGCATTCACTGGGCGGGAGAAGATTGTCAAGTTTGAAGGCTGCTACCATGGCCATGCTGATTCCTTCCTTGTCAAAGCTGGCAGTGGTGTTGCCACCCTTGGCCTCCCAGACTCCCCTGGTGTCCCCAAGGGAGCAACCTATGAGACTCTAACAGCACCCTACAATGATGTTGAGGCAGTGAAGAAATTGTTCGAGGACAACAAAGGGGAGATTGCTGCTGTCTTCCTCGAGCCAGTTGTTGGCAATGCTGGTTTCATTTCCCCACAACCTGGTTTCCTCAATGCTCTCCGCGACTTGACCAAACAGGATGGTGCACTCCTGGTATTTGATGAAGTGATGACCGGTTTCCGTCTGGCCTACGGTGGAGCTCAGGAGTATTTCGGGATCACCCCTGATGTGACAACCATGGGTAAGATTATTGGGGGTGGCCTCCCTGTTGGTGCCTACGGTGGGAGAAGGGATATCATGGAGATGGTTGCCCCAGCTGGACCAATGTACCAGGCAGGAACTCTCAGTGGAAACCCTCTAGCCATGACTGCTGGAATTCACACGCTCAAGCGTCTGACAGAGCCTGGCACCTACGAGTACTTGGACAAGATCACTGGTGAACTCATTCGTGGGATATTGGATGTGGGTGCAAAAGCAGGGCACGAGATGTGTGGAGGACACATCAGAGGAATGTTTGGCTTTTTCTTCACTGGTGGACCCGTCCACAACTTTGGGGACGCCAAGAAGAGCGATACCGAGAAGTTTGGAAGGTTCTACCGTGGCATGCTTGAAGAGGGTGTATACCTGGCTCCCTCGCAGTTCGAGGCGGGTTTCACGAGCTTGGCGCACACCTCCCAGGACATCGAGAAGACCATCGAGGCTGCTGAGAAGGTTATGAAGCGGATATAGGGGGTTCTGCTACGAAGTATTCGAAGGTTATGAAGCGGATATAGGGGGTTCTGCTACGAAGTATTCAGAGAGCATTTCCTCCTATTTACCTTCTTGTACTCTTAGTTCTATATGTCACTGAGGTTTTGTATTGTGCAGCAGCAGAACAGCTTCTGTAGCTCCCTCTTTCTGAATTAGTGCGTCTTGTTTTTGTAGTGCTAATAAATTTCTGGTCCACAACTACAGTTGTTATACTGATGTTCAGATATATTATTCTTTCATCCTTGTGCTCAGCTGTTCTGTTGGGTGGGGTATATGCAATAATGGAAGGAGCAAAGCAGAACGAGCATGCTGTTTAGATTTCTTCAGGACTTGGAATTTCCAGTCTACCTGCCCCAAAATACAAGTGGAAGATCCTCGACATGGCCCATGATATCGCTTAAGCCATCGATGTGTATTCAGGTACAGAGCAACCACCACTGTGCCGCCAAGACATCACCAAAGCATGGAACTCCTTCATTAGAACCATTTTGATACAAACTTCTGTCCACAAAGATCCATTTTACATTCTTGTATACGTGGTAAAGAGATGAGTAACATTTCTGTTCACAAACACAAATTTATTGACCCACCCACCCCCAAGGCCCCAACCCACCACCGGTGATGAACAATTTGTGAGCCAACTGAGTTCATTCCCGTGGTCGTGCAATCCATAGAGAACTCAGAGCGCGTAGCCGGGAAAGATAGTCACTGACTGCAAGGAGTGCTCGTGCAGATTGGCGGGTGGTCAGTATGCGCTGCATCTGTTCAAGAGTCTGCCTTCGCAGATTGTCAGCCTGCAAATACGAGATTTTTAAACAAAACAGGAGAGAAAAAGAGAGACTTGGTTCTGCAAATTTACCAATTACGACACATCAATCAACGAGAAACAACATATAACCAAGGGGCAAGTTCCATGGTCTGCAGACTGTGTTGTGTACCTCCTGTAGGAAGCTTTGCAGAGTGCCAAGCTTCCCAACTGCCGCTGCCATCAGCCCGGAGCAATCTGCAGCATTACCAGAAGAACCAGAAGGATACAGGGAACCTGATGCAAGGGTTTCTGCGACCGACTGTTGCAGTGTTCTCACCCCCTGTGAAAGGTCCTCTTCAGCTTGTTGCGAGGACTGTTGCAGGCTGTATATACTTGCAAGCTGCTGTTCAGTAAGGGGTTCCAGATGACTTGCAAGCAACTGCGTAAAAAGAAACCCGAAAAATCTTTCAGCCTTGACAGAAGTACATTGATGCAATAGGAGCAAGCAAATGAGAGAGAGAAAAAATAAACCTTCAGAATCTCTGACGGTCGAAGTCCACCTAACCACATAAAACACCTCTCCACAGGGGTCTTCCACATTCCTGATAGCAGGTGAAAAGCGTCTGCCTTGGCTGCTACACCCTTAAGCCTGAAAGCTTCGAGGTAATGTGCCATGATGCTATCGATAACACGCCGAAGGTCATCGTCACTGGCATGTGCATTGAGTGCAGCCCTCAGTTCATTTATCTTCTTGTTGTAGTCATCTTGCCACCGAGCAAAGTCCGTGTCAAATGCCAAAGCGCCTAGAAATATGAATAACAGCTTAATTCAGGATCCTCTACAGTGGAACCTAAACTTTTGACACAGAAAGTGGTAAATTACCATTTTCACTAGATGAATGAGGCTGGTCTCCTGGAGTAGGAATGAAAATGCCCTGAACAAGTAGCAAAATGTTGAAGAAACAGTTTGGAACTGAAGATCTTGTCAAATCCAAAAATCAAAAGATGAATACATGATGACCATACCTGTTGGCGAGCACGCTGGAGCTCCTGCTCCAGTTGACTAAGTTTCAGCCTGCTATTCTCAAGTTGCTCGACATATGCCTGAAGATGAAGAAATGGGTAAATGTTATAAATTTCAGAGCTGTCCTTATGCAAAAGGAAAATTCTATACACCATCATGCAGATGAAACTACCTTCTTTCTTAGACGGCTTTTCCTAGCAGCTTCACGGTTTTGGGCCAGACGACGGAGTGCCTACCATGAAGTCAGTAAAAAGATAAGTCTGTAACCACAGAATCATCAGATGATCTCTTCAGTGAATGCGTAGAATTTTTATACCTTTTGACCTAGCTTATCCTTTGATTTGTTGCCAGAATCTGAAGCTGTAAGGGATACAAGCTGCCCTAGTTCCAACTGATGAGTAAAGAAGTTCAGTATATATCAAGAATACAAGTAACGTTACTTGAAAGCATACTAATTGTTTCGGTTGACTCGAGAATATCATCAGAATGGATAAAGAACCATTGTGTGTGTTTTTGAATTTATGGTCGAAACATTAAAGTTTTAAAAGACATAATAATATCACAATACTTTCAAGTTTACTCATGTCAAAGTTGTGGCATGTCTAATTTTTTTTAGAAAAATAACTTCCACATTAGTAATGCACTGACCATCTAAAAGAAACACTAAGTACCATTTGATTCTTCTCGTCGGTATCCAGATCTGTTGACGTATCAGTCCCGGGGCTTGCATAAGCCATCTCAGACTCTCTTTCCCAGTTCTCAGTGTCTCCTGTTGTTCAGAACTTAGCCACCAGATTTGGCTGTGCTTCTCTCAGCTGTGCCTGTACTTATGACGGAAGTCCAACTTTAGGGGGCTGCAGCCAGCAGCACTTCCAAAATACAAAGCATAGAATGGATGGGAGACAGGTCTGCAAATTCGAACCATATAAAAGCTTATGAAGCTATTTTATCTTATTCTCGAATCTTGAAACAGTCACCGAGTCTTGAAACAGCCACACCTTACTCTAACTAGCAAGCTGAAGGGGGTTAGTTGGCTGGATTGAACAAGGGCTCTGAATAGAACAGAGCGCTAAGCGAGCATCACATTCCAGCTTCAGTAATAGGAACAGATAAATCACGAATGGCAACAGCCAAAACTGAAGCCATTTGTTCAGGAAAAAAAAAGTTCAGAACCAGGTTGCATGGGCAAGCCGAGGAATTTAGCAGCATACCTGTGGCTAGGATGCGGTGATGTCTTCCAAACGGATCTTGCAGGCTGCTCAATCCCAGAAACCCGAGCGAGTTGGATGCTTTTGGCAAATGTGCAGTGCAGATGGAAGTTATAACTTCTGAAGCCTCTGTACATATGGTATATATGTGCAGCATTGTAGAACAGGACATATATTCCAATGGGATCCTCCTCGGTCGTCCCCAGCCATATCTCTAGGCTTGCCATACGTGTCCTACGTCCAACACGAATTCAGGAACCCACCATGAATGCGATCTATCACAGAAATGTATAGATGGTGGCAAACTTCTTTTCTCTCCACAAGGAGTGCGTTGCAGGCTTCTGTGAACAAGTATGTCCACACCGTAGCGTAGTAGTGGCGTAGCTGCATGTGATGTGCCTCTGAACTTTTCATCCTACTTGGTCTTTAATTGGGGGCTAAACCTAAACGGAACTGAGTGGATTGGGCAGCAACCAAGCCAGAGCAGAACTTGCTGAACCTGATGCAAGCTGAGAATCTTGAGAAATCTATCCACAAAAAGTTTGCAAAGGCTGCAGCCTGATTCAGAAAGTGTTGAGACGCCTGCCAAGTCCACGTCCACTTCACACGCCAAACTCAACTACTGACTCAAGCTATCAAGATTCAAGCACCAAGCAACATTGGCAATGGACGGATAGACACAACACAACGGAGCATCGCGCACTGGCACGCTGCGCCGCCTAGTACAGCTGGTCGGGTTTTTTTAAAGAAAAAAGGAAAAAAAAAACGAACAAGGCCAAGTTGTGCGCGTGATCTCGGCACACGGAAGCAGCTTCTGTTGTTTTTCTGTGTTGGGCAAAAAGAAGGCAAGCGAAGGCAAAGCAAGCAGTCGTTACCTTCCCGCCATCCCCTCGCAGCCTTCCCTTCGATGGGCACCCCTCCGATAAAAGTTCCCCCGCGCACACAGCCGCCCACCCGGGACATCGGTTTGCTGCTGCGCCTGCGCCTCCGCGTCCGCGTCGTCCCCGGCGCGCGAGGCCCCCCGTGTCGCCGGCCGTCGTCCCCCTCGCTGACGACATGGGCAGCTGCTGCTGCTGCTGCCCGGGGTCGTCGTCCGCCGCGGGGCACGCGCTGCCGCCGCCGGACTCCTCCGCCGGCGGCGGCTCGTCGTCACGCCCCGTGGGCAGCGCCACCGTGCCCCCGGCGGCGGCCTCGTCGGCGACCACGGCGCCCACGCACACCAAGCCCCCGGCGCCCATCGGCCCCGTGCTAGGCCGGCCCATGGAGGACGTGAAGAGCACCTACACCATTGGCAAGGAGCTCGGGCGCGGGCAGTTCGGCGTCACGTCGCTGTGCACGCACAAGGCCACGGGCCACAAGTTCGCGTGCAAGACCATCAGCAAGCGCAAGCTGTCCACCAAGGAGGACATCGAGGACGTGCGGCGCGAGGTGCAGATCATGTACCACCTCTCCGGCCAGCCCGGCGTCGTGGAGCTCAAGGGCGCGTACGAGGATAAGAGCTCCGTGCACCTCGTCATGGAGCTCTGCGCCGGCGGGGAGCTCTTCGGCCGGATCATCGCCAAGGGCCACTACACCGAGCGCGCCGCCGCGTCGCTGCTGCGCACCATCGTCGAGATCGTGCACACCTGCCACTCCATGGGCGTCATCCACCGCGACCTCAAGCCCGAGAACTTCCTCCTCCTCAGCAAGGACGAGCGCGCGCCGCTCAAGGCCACCGACTTCGGCCTCTCAGTCTTCTTCAAGGAAGGCGAAGTGTTCCGGGACATCGTCGGCAGCGCCTACTACATCGCGCCGGAGGTGCTCAAGCGGAGCTACGGGCCCGAGGCCGACATCTGGAGCGTCGGCGTCATCGTCTACATCCTGCTCTCCGGCGTGCCGCCGTTCTGGGCAGAGTCGGAGCACGGCATCTTCAATGCCATCCTGAGAGGGCAGGTCGACTTCACCAGCGACCCGTGGCCGCGCATCTCGCAGGGCGCCAAGGACCTTGTCAGGAAGATGCTCAATCCGGACCCTAAGCAGCGGATTTCTGCATACGACGTCCTCAGTAAGTGTTTTACCTTGCTTATTCTGAGCATCAAGAACAGCAGTGTCATTGTAAATACTGAAATGGTGTTCGTTCGTTCAGATCACCCGTGGATCAAAGAAGACGGCGAGGCGCCTGACACGCCGCTGGACAACGCCGTTCTCGGCCGGCTCAAGCAGTTCAGAGCCATGAACCAGTTCAAGAAGGCTGCTCTGAGGGTCATCGCGGGATGCCTGTCGGAGGAGGAGATCAGGGGGCTCAAGGAGATGTTCAAGAGCATGGACTCCGACAACAGCGGCACGATCACCGTGGACGAGCTGCGGCGAGGGCTGGCGAAGAAGGGCACCAAGCTCACCGAGGCCGAAGTCCAGCAGCTCATGGAAGCTGTAAGATTGATCAAACTGAAGCAGCCTGAAAAACAAAACAAACACCCCAAATGCACCGTGAAATGTATGTATTCAGACCTGAAAAAACAAAACAATAATGCAGGCCGACGCCGACGGCAACGGGACGATCGACTACGAGGAGTTCATCACGGCGACGATGCACATGAACAGGATGGACCGGGACGAGCACCTCTACACCGCGTTCCAGTACTTCGACAAGGACAACAGCGGGTACATCACGATGGAAGAGCTGGAGCAAGCCCTGAGAGAGAAGGGGCTGCTGGACGGCCGAGACATCAAGGACATCGTAGCAGAAGTCGACGCCGACAACGTAATCACTAGCTGCCGATCGATCGATCCTCTGCTCCATGTCGTCGCACTGCCTAGCTAGCTAGATGACGTTTTTGTTCATCAAACCAAATGAAATGCAGGACGGGCGGATCAACTACACCGAGTTCGCGGCGATGATGAGGAAAGGGGACACGGAGCCATCCCGCCCCAAGAGGCGGCGCGACGTCGTCCTGTAGGAGGCCTGCCGGGGCAACAAGCGTCACGGCGGCGTGAAGCTCAGGAACAGATGGCACGGCTGTTGGCAGGGGAAGCTTCATGGTGGCCCGCCGCAAAGGATCGGGGCGAAACAATTAAACGCGCGTCCGTTCTGTCCCTGTACATGGATAATGCTTGCACGACGTATGTGAAAATGCCAATCGGGTGTCGATTGTTCTTGTGTGCATCTTGTTGCTCGGATGTATGGTAGAACTGTTCATATTGTGATGTTAGGCCGTCAAACGTCTCACAATATCAATGACTCTTTCTCTAGCATCGCACAAGACTCGCACACCGTTAAAAGGGTGCTATGGCCTTTTCATTTTCTTTTTCTTTTAGAGAAGCTAGGGTACCGAGCAGCCTAAACTACGTTTCTAGGCTAATCACATGTAAGTTCAAGTAGGGAAGTGGACATGCTAATGAAGAATGCATTCCAGTCCGCCAACAGCCAACCCTAGAGGTCTCAGAATTATCCTCCTGTTCCATCTCGTCCGGCTCTCTCCTCCTTGTATTCGAGAAATCACATAGCGCCAATGCTACCTCCTCCATCCATCCAAGCTGCCTTCTCCCTCAGCTTGCACAGTGCTTCCGTGTCGATGGCCATTGGGCGCATGTGCCGGTCTGCCGGAGCACCCTGGTGGTGCTCTGTCACCGACAGCGCGCTCCCACTCCGACACGTTGGAATCGACCGACCCTGGCCTCTTCCCCGTAAATGTTTGTTGCAAGTATTTTAGTTCTTTCAGATATATGGTTAGTGTTTCATATGTATGTTGCAAAAGTATATTAGGATGTGACTAAGTTGCAAATGTTTTAGAGAGAGATTACAAGCTTTATGTTCCCAAATGTTTCATATGTTTTTTTACACTATGTTGCAAGTCTGTTTATTTCGATGTTGTGTATGTGTTTCTACTGGTGTTTTTAGATACATAAGTCTTTGTCTCTGTCTTCGGCTATATATCGCAAGCGTTGCATCTGGATGTTTAAAAAATAGATCGGGTGTTGCATCTCCCTCTTTGCCTCGGCGTCTCCTCTTCTCGTTGTTTTCGAATGAGCATCCGAACCAGAGGCATGGGTGACATTCGGGGCTAGCAACGTTTGGAGCAACGCGGACCTCGTGTGTGGTGTGCGCGAAACGGAGTACATTTGTGGGCACGAGTGCTCGCTCTACCGTTCATTCATCCCTCGCCCATTGTTACTCTCAAGATGCAATTCCAGCACACTGTTTGCACGAAGCAAACGAGGCATTCTGACATGGGCCTTGTATAGTTCCTTTGAAAAGTTGAAATTATTTTAAAATCTCTGTCACATCGAATATTATACATTAAACATTAAATATAAATAAAATATAACTAATTATATAATTAAAATTTTTTTATCTAAACAAGGCTCTGATAACGCTAGGCTGACACACAGTCCTACTGTACATCACAACGTATCACGGATTGGCAACTGGAACTGGAGGCTGACGTGTACATGTTCTCTCGTTGATTGGTATGGGACGAGTACAACAGAGCCGACGCAAAACTGGAAGCAGGCCAACTGTTTGTTTTGTTTCGGTACAAAACTGAATAGTATATCTGCACTGCTGGGCCACGCACTGTACCAGTCAAAATGCGGACCCGCGATGGACAACGTCTGCTGCCTCGTCGATGAGACTACTCGTAAAACTCTGTATTGGCACTCTATCGGTCTTATTCTTTTACTGTATATTCTATCCTAATTTTTTCGTATCTATTTATATTTTATATCTCTATTTTATACCAACTACTTAATATTTTAGTCAACAATCCCAACTACCATCTACTGTCTCCTTACTTTTTTTTCTTTTTCTTTTTCTATCTCCTCCTATTCTTTATCTTTCTTCTCTTTTCTTTTTCTATTTTCTATTTTATTTTTTTCTTTCCTTTTTTTCTATTTTTCTTTTTTTTCTTTTTCCTTTTTTCTTTTCCCTTTTATTTTTTCCCTCTCCTTCTTTATCCATTCGCCCCGACGCCTTGCCCCTCACCGTTCCCCATCTTCTCCTCGGCGGCAACAGCGGCGGGGCTCCTCGGCGAGGCGCGCGCCCCAGGGTTCACCGTCGGCCACCACCTCGAGCCTAGCTCGCGAGGAGCAGCGGCGCGGCAGCGGATGGAAGCGGCCGGGTGGAGGACGCGCGGCGAGTGCGCGCGGAGGGAGACGGGGAAGGAGCTCCATGGCCCCCATGGCTCCTGACGGGCTCCTCGCGGGCGGCCCCTCCCTCCACGGCTCTTCCCCATCGGCCACGCGTCCTCCTCCCCCACCACCGCGGCCTCCGGTGGCACTGCCTCCTCCTCCTCCCTCCGGTGCGGCTCAAGCGGGACGGCCCGCGAAGCTCCGCGCGACGGCGGCCCATGGAGCGCTGCCAGCGGGCGGCCGGAGCTCCGCTCCCTGCGGCTGTGGCGCTCGGCGCAGCCCGCGGAGCTCCGCGTGACGGCGGCCCGTGGAGCGCGGCCGGCGGGTGGCCGGAGCTCCGCTCCCTGCGGCCATGGCGCTCGGCGGGTGGTCGGAGCTTGGGGGACCTGGATTTGGGCGACGACGGCCCTCTCCTCCTCCCTCTCCGGCGACGCGGCGGGCCTCCCCTCCTCCCTCTCCGGCGGCGGAGCTCCCGCGCGAAGCATGGCCGGCTCGCTCGCCCGCGGTCGCATCTCGCTCCTCCCCGCGCCTCCTTCTCTCTTCATGCTACGCGCGAACGGCGGGCCCCGCGCCTTTAGCGCATCCTCCATACATGCGTCAAACTTGGCGTTCGCGCGGTCATACGTGGCTTTACCGCGCTACTTATAGCACTCCGATGCAGGTCTTTTAGTGCGCTAAGCCGTATACCGCAATGTTTTAGAGCAGCCGGTGCGGGTGGTCTGAAGGAAGCTCACTGAAACCTACTTCAGTGCTCATGTGGCATGAAACAGCCATGACAACTGGCAACATGGAGTATATCTGTATATGGACATCTCTCTCCGTCTCTCACGATCATATAGTAGATGAAAGTAGTAGAACAAGTAGACATAAGATAGGGAGACTATTCTTTATTTCTCTGAATATATATAATTACAACATAGAGGTCCCATATATTTATATATATAGTCCTGTTAAGGTCTAAGAGTTTCGGTAAGACCCCACATACAAACGGACTAGGATTAGGATTCCTCCTTCTCCTTTCCTTCTAGAATAGAAAGTTCGTGTGTTTTACAACACTACAAAATGAAAAATACTGTATTTTTAAAAAAAAAAGGAGAAAAAATGGAAGCATAGATATTTCTATTTGGGTCGTACGTTAATTTTGCGGTAACCACAGATTGATAGATACCATGCGTCCAGTTACCGCACTCCCCAATAAAAAACATAATTTTCAATTCATTTGTTTTGAAAAAAGTTCTAGAAATTATACCTAATCAAATACAAACAATACAATACTGTAAAAAGTATATATTCAGAATGTACTCCATATACAGGTGTACCAAAGATATCAAATCAGTTTCCCGTCACTCGGCGTGAGGGCACAACGCCCCACTTGCAGCCACGACGGTCTTGGTAAATCTGGTTTCTAATAGTCGGTAGTTGACATGCTAAACCAATAGATCTAGCAAGTTAGAAATAGCAACATTAAATTTTTATCACTTTTTATATTTCTTTTTTAATTTTTTAAGTAAAATTTTACAATGCTTGAAATTTTCTATTGTTCCTCCTATTTCGTCCACAAAATTCTAATTCTATTCCCAAAGGTACGTTTGTCTTTCCGCGCTCTCCCATCCGCCCCCGAACCCCGCTCGCATCCCCTCCCCTGCGCCATCTCCTCAGGCCGCGACGAAGCTCCTCGCCAAACCAGTCATCGCCGCCCCTCCATCTCGGCGAAGCCGCCGTCATGGCCGCCCTCGCCCTGTGCCGCCACGCCCTCGCCCCTCGCCGTGCCGGCCTTCCCTCGCTCCGCACCGCCACGTCCTCGCACGGCGGCGTCGCGCCGGCGGCCCTGCTGTGCCACCGCCCCCACCCTCAGGCGCGAGGGCCTCGGTGGTCGCCTCCGCCGCCGCCTTCCTCGAGTCCGTCTGATTCCTGTGCACCATGTCCGCCGGCTCGAGGTACCCTCCCCCTGCACCATGGACACCAAACGCAGATGTATGCTACCTTAGCAGTTGTGATGCTTCTTGCATGCCTGATTCACTCCGGCGTCGTCGTCCCTCTTGCCATCCTCACACAACCGCTGCCTCTTGCCTGCCACACGCGGTTCCACGAGATCTGCAAGGTCAGCTCCAAGATCTAACTCTTCGGGCTACCATTCAAGCTCCTGCTGCTGCCAGCTCTCGACTTCAGCGATGAGGTGAACCTTGCTCTTCTTCCAGATTCCTTTGCTCTTGTTCATCCTTCTTTTTTTTCCTAGGACTTGGATGCGTGTTTGTGTGATGCAATTGCACTCACCTCGCCATTAATTGTTGATAGGCATGGAACTAGATTAATTGCAGGGAGCATTTGTTCATCCTATTCTGTCCCTAATTCTTGATTTTTGTCAGGTGACGGCGTGATGGATTCTTCGTCGGTTCCCTGCTAAATGTACGAATATGAAATGGCGCGGCAGCATGCTTCATTCTTTCCTGGTAATATTTGTAGTTCTGGGAGCTATATAGGTTGCAGCTATACCATCTTATTGATCAACAAAGGATAGGTGTTATTCATCTAAGGCCTGCTAGTGTTGGTCATAAATTGTTGTTCACGGGCAGATTGTAAAAAGTAACTTAAACATCTGGGGAAGTGTACTGCTACATCAGTATTCCTTTATGCAACATAGTCGTGTGTAGCGCAAGCCCAGTAGTTAGTTGGAGTGTTGGACCTTGTGATGCTGCCCTCAACTAAACTGAAACTGAAACACTGCACTCGCCACTATACTGGAGCATATAGCTTTTCTTTCATATCAGCCCTGGTCCTATGCTTTGTCCACACTCAACTCGCAGTGAGACCTGTCTTTGCATTGTCATTCTGTGTTGTGCCACTTAAATTTTCATGGCTCTGCAGTTACACATACATTATTTATAGAGGGATTGAGCCATGGCAGTTGATCAATTTGCTGCACACAGACATGATATGATAGGCTTGTGAGGCTATTTGTATAGGGATTTTACTGAACGCTGAGTTGCAATGCTTGTTATTACTCGAGCAAACCTACAATAATTTTTGGATGCCAGCTCACCATTGCATTCAAAAGTCACTTCTCTGCATAAGTATTTAGGACCATATCTAAGTAACATCCAAAGTTGCCACTCCAAGAATCAAAGTACTTTTATGTCATGTGTGTCAAAATCTAGATTCTGTTTTTTTTTATTTTCCCCTTTACAGAACCAGAACCAGAACCAGAACCTGCAGGCAAGTCCCCACAATTGTTTTCAGTCATATTTACAGTGTTTGTTAGCTGTCTTTAACAGATGAGTACTGCTTGTTTCCTCAGGTTGAGTGCTCTGCCGATGGCCTGCTTGAATAAAAGTCTTGCTGAAGTATGCCGGTTGCTCAAGTATGCCGCAGAAGTCCGAAAACAACCAGATAACAGTGGGCTTCGCCTTTCTGCATTTTAGCAAAATTTGGCCATTCGTTCAGTAGCTTGCAGTAGTTGATTTCATAAGAACAATATCCCCTTTGAGAAAATGCAGAAGATGTAGGAAGTAGGGGCAGCTGTCCTTTTTTTTGTTAGTTGAGTGGAAGAAGTTAGAAGATTTAGAGAGAGGTGGTCTATGTGTTTAATTTTTATTTATGTCGTATATCCCATGCAACACTTTATTATTCTTTATTCCTCTGTTTGAATGTTCACTAAGAAACGTGTACATATGTTTGAAATCTCCACTTGGTCTACATGTATGAATGAGTGAAATGTACATATGTTACCTGACTCATGGTCTTATGCTTGGCGAAGAAGTGTCATCTTGAATTCTGATGACTTATGTGCCTGACCTATGTACCAAAGCCTATGGAATAGCAGCAGCAAGCTATGGTTAGCAGGTGATGGTGTTTTCCAGCAAATCCAAAAAAAAAATAAACAAGATGAAAAAATAGCAAAATAAACTTAAAATTGTGATTTGAACCCATGCCCTCTCCTTCACACATAACCTCCTTTACCACCACTACATCCTTTAGTCACTTATATCTATATTCCATTTTGTTACCCATGTATTGTTACAAACCGAGTGTAATTTTATTATTTGAGGCCTAAACGAATTTAAATGAAAAACATGTCGATGACAAAGTTCTATAACTTTTCGAGATCTACAACTTCTGTTTTGGTAGTTTCTCCATTCCGATGTCATTTACAAAATTTGAGAAATTCAAATGCAGTTTTATATGATAAGATGATTTCAAAGCAGAAAGTTGGCAACTACAAAGTTTTGTACTCTTTTGAGATCTACAATCTTTTTGTGTTTGATGTTTTTCCATCCAAGATCATTGAAAAAAATTATATTTAAAATTTTTTAAAATTCAAACGTAGTTTCTCGTTGTAGGATGGTTTCAAATCAAAAAGTTGTCAACTATAAAATTTCATAACTTCTCATGATCTATAATTTTTATTGGGTGATTTGTTCATCTGACATAGTGGTGCTAACATTGTACAAAAATCTTATATGTAGTTTCGTAAAATATGCGAGGGATATGTAAATTTTATGAACAATATTACTATCACTTCGTCAAATGAACAAATAACCAAAGTAAAAATTATAGATCTTGATGAGTTATACAACTCCTATATTCATGCCTTTGTTTAGATGAAATCATTTAGTATTCCAAATTGACGTTTGAAGTTGCTATGTTTTAAAATTCAAAATTCAAATATATAAAACAGAGTCACATGAAATGATAAATACAATAATAGCTGTAATAATATAATAAATTGATAGACCATGATTTTAGAAATTTTAAAAAAAATCATCAAATTTAATGTTAATATGGGGGAGAAAGACTAGTTATAAAATTTAGATAGAGATTAAAAAGAGAAATGAGAGTTCTTCAACAATTTCAAAATTTAATTTTGTACAGCAGCAATAGCAGAACAGGACCCTGGCCCATGCAGCGTATGTCTAGTAGCACTGTAGCAGGCCGTCTCGGCCCAAATTGGGTAATAACCCAATCCCGTACACCTTCTCTAGTCATAGATGCAATAGTCCCACCTTGCCAATGCAAATATGGAGATAGATGCCAGACTCATATAAGATGACAAAAGTCTGCTCAAAAAAAAAATATATATATATATATAAGAAGACAAAAGGCTAGCATAGTATAGTATAGAGTGCTTGTTTGTGCAGCCACGTTTCGGCAAAAAAAGTTTATATCGGTGATGATGATGGGCCATCGTGTATTTATTTTTTAGCAGGTCGTATCTTCTGATGATGGGTTTGCGACAAAATCCTGTTCATGGGAGCTATGAAGTAAGGAAAAGTAAGCAAATCACCTAGCAAATGCTGTATAGATCACCGTTCAGGCCCATTTGTCGCGACAAATTGCCAGCAAATGGGCGTCGTCCTCGTACCCTAGGGACGAAGCCACAATGTCCAGAAACATACTTAACACGTCTCATGCTCATGCTTTTGTTAGAAACAGTCATAATCCTTCTCAAACCATTCAATGTACAATACAGTAAGCATTAGCAACAGAAATGATTTTTACATAACCATTTTGATTCCTGACCTCAATTCAAGGATAACCTAACTGCATATAGAGATAACACAAGTTCAACAGCCTTTGCCAATTCAAGGATAACATATATGCATCTTGGAACTGAGCAGAAACACCCCATCCAAGTTGATTTTGCTCTGACGAAAATCCGGCATCAGCGGCGTTGGTTGTGCTTGTCTCTGATCTTCAAGTGCAGCAGCAATATAAGCACTTGTACACCCAAGGGTTGCCTCCAGTTCCTGGTCGCTGTCAATCATCTAATTGTCTGCATGGATAAAAAGTTCAGCTTCGTGTCAGACACTGACTGCAGCTTAACTAGTAATTCAGTTCAGAACATTGCAAGAGAGAGAAAAAAAGATCATCTCGCCCACGCCCTCTCGTTAATCAGAAACACTAGGAGCTACTAGGAGGGTTACTAACAGGACAAATATGTTAATCAGAAACACTCTGATGCTGGCTTAAGTTGCTATTTCCATGTTCATTGTTGAATTTCCTCTTGAATTCAACTCTGACAGTTTACTTGATCAGGGTCAAGCACATGATTATCTGGTGGCAGTGGAGCAAATTAGCATCCTCAATCTAACTGTCCTTTCACAGAATCACTGAACCACTTCACTGAATCATAGACAGAGACAATCACACTCATACCGGAGAGAGAGCAGAGAGGAGCTGCCTACCTGGGCGCTGGTGGAGGCAGGACTGTGGCCAGAGGGCTGAGGCGGCACTAGCACGACGGCACGGGGCAGGCGCGCAGCTCACCGGCGGAGGGCGCCAGGCAGCAGCGGAGGGCGCGCGGCCGGGGCCAATCGCGACGCGAGGATGGAGGATGAGGCGACTCTCTCAGCCACCGGCGCCGCCGACCTGATCAGCGGCCTCGGTGACGACGTCCTCGTGCACATCCTCGAGCTGCTCCCCGACGCAGGAGACGCGGTGCGCACAGGCGAGCTCTCGTGGCGCTGGCACGGACTCTGGATGTGTCTGCCCTTCCTCCACTTCGCCTCCAAGAGCAGGCCCGTGTTCTCGGCAGACAGCGGCGGCGCCCAACGGTTCGCGTCCTTTGTCAGCAACGCGATCGCCCTTCGCTCCAGTCGAGGAGAGCTGGCAGCGGCGGCGAGGGCAGGCCGGGGCCGGCGCAACAGCCGCGTCCGTGGACGCGTGCACCCGCCGCCCGCACTCTCCCGGCAGTAGGGACCGCCTTGGCGACCGAGAGCGCGGACGCCGCGGGCCCCGGATCTCGCCTCTTCCACCGCCATCGCCCCAGCATGCCACCGCGCCGCCTCCGTCGCCCTCACCCCTACGGCGGCTGCAGCACGACGAACCCTGGAAGATGTTTTTTTTTTTAATTTAATAACAATAAGATAACATCTAACTATACTAATTGTATTATTCATCTCCAACTATACTAGTCCAATCATTAGTTTTATAAATATCAGATTACCATATTACCCTTGATTAGAAAAAAGAAATACAGAAACACAGTTAGCGTTTTTTTTATTTGAACTCCTAATCATCTGAATTTTGGAGAAAATTTGACGTATATGGCCCACCGATCATAGACATGATAATTTCTACCATTTTCTCTTATTTCCTCTGGTCTTTCTAGTCGTAAAAAATCTCTTTTTCTAAAACATTTTCTATTAGGAATCTTGAACTATTCCTAACAAACCAAATCCTTTTAATAGTTTATTTGTCTTCTCACAGTCCTCTCATCTTGAACTATTCCTTTATTTTCTTAATTCATTACTCGTGCGTCTAATTTATTCTGAATTTCTGAGAAAACATCAGAGGAGAAGTGGATACGGAGTTTCTCTCACTATGGAAAATGATTCGGGGAGGTACTTGACAACTTTTTACTTTTAAGAAGTTTTCTTGTAACCAAACAATTGGAGGATATTCTTTTTCCTTTTTTGCTAAAATACCATGCGGAGTTGCCGCAGTCGTTTTCATTTCATTTGATTTGAAAAATGCTTTCGAAATTATACGTATGTTGCCGAGCATAGCATGGATGGACGATGATGGAGTGTGGTGGTGCGCACTGGTGAGTGGTGATCGATCATGTGTGTACCAGTGTGTCCACAGATTTCAAGTCACAGCTGTCCTGTCGCTCCGCGTCCGTCAGGGAACAGGTACCCCACTTGCACCCCGGATAAATCCCCACTGCGCCTTTTGCCGTTCGTCGCATCCCGCGCTCGAGGACTCCCTGGCCTTTTCCGCACGCCACGTCGGATACCGGCCCCGCCTGTCAGAGGCGAGTACACCGCGCGGGTAAGCTGAGGCGGGCGGTGGGAAAAGTACCGGGCGTGGATTGGTTGCAGTGCAGCGTCAGTGCGGGCCCCACGGCTGAAGCGAGGATCCGACGCCCCCACGATGGATGCACCGGGTTCTCATTGCAATTTGCAAATGGGGTCTCGCTGCCATCCGAGCCGCAGCAGATTCACTACGCACCCACGCCTTGGTTTGCTAGGCGCACTCCAGCCACCGCACACACGGCTGCCTTGATGTGTTTTCATCCGAGAAAATAGGAATTGGCATCACCTTGTGATCGAAGCACTTGCTGCCTCGTGCTGTTAGCTAGCTTGTATAATACTCTGATCAGGCTTCTAGGCTGACATGAGATCCTGCCGACGCTGGCTAGTGAAAAGGTCAATACTATACCTTTCATTTTTCACGGCTTCAATCTCTTAGGATGAATTGTGAAGCTGCGTACTTTACAACCAAAGTGATTCGTCAACCAGAACTATATTGTTTGCCGTTGCTTTACATGTAATTAATGATGTAGTTTTAATGTAGTCCATTGTATTTTAACATAACTGGAGTGAGAGAAATGGTGAAATACCTAAGCTAGTGGCCTTTAAATTTATCTAAAAATATTATCTAGGTCCAACAAATTGTAATTCCCCTGTCCCTAAAGGTGCTTGAGTGGTCCACCGGCATATTTTTATTTTCCTCAAAGTCTCCTCACATTTATTACACCCCATCCTATCTCCTAATCCATTGTTAAGTTTCTCCAATTGGAAGTATGTAGTATACGTTATAATTAGTGTGCTATTGAAGCAATCACCGGTCAGCAGTTAATGAAGGGCAGTATGGCCTTTTCTGTCATACTAACCTATTCTAAACTTGCTTGGAAAATCTACTTATTCGGTGACAGAGGAGTAGTTGTAGTTTGTTGTCCCTAACTTACTAAGTATCCCTTAATTAGCATCTATTCTTCCATGTTTTTCCTCTCTAGTCCAAGTCCACTTGGCAACATAATCAAAGGGTTTAACTTTGGTTTTCATTTTTCAACATTTTTAAACCACTTATAGTAAGTTCATGGATGCAAAACCACAGTTTAATAAATTGGATAGTCCACGGAGTAGGATAGTACTTCATCCCCAAAATGAGTGTCACTTAGGGTTCTATATATCCAGATCAAACTTTTTTAAAAAATTGACTAGATTTAAAATAATTATGTAGTATCTCCAAGTAAATTTATTATGAGTATATATTCGATAGTTAATCTAACACTATAAATATTAAATTTCTCTTGTACATATTTAGTCGAAGTTAAAAATATTTGGTTTCTTGAGAAGTGACAATGACACTCTTCATGGATGGAGGTAGTACACACATCTGTAGAGAAGGTTAAAGGATCATTGGTGTACATATTATAATGCAAGAGAAAATCATGAATTTGAAGAGTTACGGGGCAAAATATGAACTGAAGATCGCATGGTGTACAATTTCAATGTCCATCATGTAAACCGAAGACACAGCCTTGGCTGACAAAGTACGTGGACCGTCAGTAGAATTTTTTTTTTTGTGAATAAATAGTAGATTTTCTGTAATAGAATCCACTCACTTGATTCAAGTCCTCTATTAGGCATGGCATTTGCGATTTATTTGAACAAGAATGGAAGTTATTTTTTCATGGGTGTCTGTCGTTAGCAGTGACTTTGCCAGTCAATCTATATATCGATGGTGCTTACTAGGGTAGATGTGCATATGTGTGTTGATACTTGATAGACGTGAGTGGCTTTATATTATACGAGCATATTATATATGTTTTCAGAAAAGAATAGAAGTGCAAGAGACCCTGGGTGGACTTGGCCAATTTCCCCCATCGTCTTCTCCTCGAGCTCCCCACTCACATGGCTATCAAACCAGAGCCACCGTTTCTAAACACCCGATTGTACCACGATTCGAGTGCTAATTCTTGTGCCGTGCCCGCGCGTTGTCCTTTCCATGGCTACTAAATCGGGAAACTCATCCACATCTTATACTCCCCATCCCACTCGCTCTCGCTCAGTACAGCATCGCCACTACTCCCTCTCCACCCTCCCCTGTGCACCTGCAGCACCATTGCTCCCTTGGGTCACCAGCTCGGTTCTCTGATCCGTACATCGGTCGATCGGCCGGCTATGGACGGGCCGGGGATTCGCCGGAAGCAGTACGGTTTCAAGAGCAATTCTCACCAAGGCGCGGGCGCGGCGACTACCACCAGCTCGGGCAAGCGCAAGGGGAACGCTTCTGTCGGCGGCGGCAGAAAGACGAAGCCACCGATCAAGGTGGTGTTCATCGGCAACCCCGTGCGGGTGACGACCAGCGAGGCGGGCTTCCGCGCGCTGGTGCAGGAGCTCACCGGCCGCCACGCCGACCCGTCCAAGTACAGCGGCGGCAGCAGCGATACTCCAATCGACGTCGACGGCGCCGACGACAGCAGCCGGGGCAGTACGGTGGAGCCGCATCAGGGGGCGGGCGCGCTGCCGCTGCCCAGTCCTGTCAGCACCCCGTCATCGGACGCTGCCTCCGCTGCCGGCGCGGCCCAAGCCTCCTCGTTGCCGGCTTACGACGACGACGACAGCTTCGCGCCGCAGCTGATCGACAACAGCTACTCTGTGTTCTCGCCGCCGACGTTCCTCTACGGCCCGCACGGCGTGCTGTGATTCCAATATGAGTATGTGTGTATTGCATCTAGCATTCTAGCTAGCTCATATATGAGCATGATGCGTATCGTATGTGCATGCGAAGGCTCGGTCGTAGAATTGTTGAGCATACGATCCACCGGCAAATTAAGTAGTGATGCACTAATAAGCTACTACACAGCAGCTCCGAATCAATTGGTGGTGATTGTGGTGTGTGGGAGCCACATAATCTTTGCTTGGAAGCCAATTGTACAATGATGAAAGGGTAATGGGATTGTGGTCAACTATTTTTGAGTTAACTGCAGTTTGCTTTCATGCATGCTAGTTATTGGTTCTTAATTCTTATTTAAAGATGAAACACTCAGGGGACTAGCTTGAATGGCCCCGGCAGAATCGGATTCCTCTTTTGCTCTTTTTTCTACGAACTGCCTTCTCATTGCATTGTCGATCCGCCTCCGTATGTGACACATATATATTATATAATACCTGAAAGATTTCTAGCTTTTGATTCAAGAGGTAATTAGTGCTCGGTATGTGGCTATTAGTACAGCCTATGCTGAATGGCTATATACTCTAAGTGTTGTGATATCGGCGCCTAATGCGGAAGCGATCGCTTGGTTCTACCTAGGCGAGGTGCTCAAGAGAGATCAAACAACAC